>CM019148.1:327126530-327583026 GCA_009733165.1 Naja naja | reverse complement strand
CCTCACAGGTGGTTTTTCTATAAAATTCTGGTCTACTCTGAGTAAATCTACCCTGACTTTCTACAGCACAGCAGTCATATTATCCAACTAATCCCAGGCCTGGGCCTGTGGGAGCCAGTTGAAACACAGGGCTTATTTTGTATTTTATTTTATTTTTCTGCCCTATGAACTAGTTCTCAATTTGGCTACTGTTTTTTGTGAGACTCCTTGTTTATCTCATCTTCTAATCATTCCCATATTAGCAATAATTGTAATCCATATTGCTCATATATTCTCTATAAAAATTCAAAAGGGGAGAGTGTGTGTGTTTTCTATTGGGGTGCCTTGCCCAGTGACTGGAGGCGGGACCGGGGCGTGCCAACCGTCCAGGCAGCCACCAAATATTATTATTATATATCTATTTACAATTCTCTGGCCCAATTTTCTCTGAGATATCTCTTACCAAACATGGCAAGTAGGGGTGGCGACAAGTCTCATGGCCTAGACACATCTGTCGTTCCTAAAGGTCCTTCTAAGGCGCAGGGGCATCCCGGCCAGAAGGCATTGGAGAAACAGATTCAGAAGAATACCAAGGGCTCTCTGGGGCTCCCCAGTTACCAGACCCTACCCGCCCACCCAAACCCTTCCATCTCCTAGGCCTCTAGACCCCTCCCGTCCCTAGACCTACCCTCTCAGTCACATCAAGCACAGCGCCCTTCACGGAGGGTGCGGAAGCAACCTTCACCCCTACAGCAGCTGGACTGCGACAGGAAGAATTCCTCCCACAGGAGGTCCCTGATTCCATGAGGGCGTGGATGGAACTGGCGATTTCCAGGGGAATCACAGCGAGGGGTGCAGCAGTCCCTGGCGGCCAGACATTCTTACAGATCAGAAGGTGACTTCGCGTTCCATGAGGTCCTCGGTCAGAGCAGGCTCGATGCGTTTCACAGGTATCTCAATTCAGAGATTTTCACCCTCATCTCAATCAGGATCAGGAGGGGGAAGAAGAGATCCCCTAGCTCAGATTGACTCGGTCTCTGTTCATCAAAGTGAGACCCCTCGGGTTCCGCCCACTGAAAGAGGATGTCGATGGCGAGGACTTAAAACGGACCATCCAACTTTCGGGCCTCTTTCAACCACAGTTGTTCAAATCCCTCCTTTCCAA
Organism: Naja naja; assembly: GCA_009733165.1. NCBI lineage: Eukaryota > Metazoa > Chordata > Lepidosauria > Squamata > Elapidae > Naja > Naja naja. Next base: position 327,581,882 of record CM019148.1, on the reverse strand, counting down.
AGCAAAAACCACAGCCGCATTTCAAAGCCCCCTCAGTCCCACACTACAGATTCTGAGACTGAGGATGATCTGGTCTTCTCTCAGCCAGTTAATGAGGAGGAGGTTATTCGGTCCCCAAAATGTTTTGGACCTCCTCCATAAGCAGTGGATGTCAGCAACATCCTTCCGGCCCCTTCAAATTTTGATAAGAAGTTTTCAATCTGGATCCAGATTTGCTAATAATTTGGTCACACCTGAGGTCGATGATCAGTGGTAGCCCTGGCCTCCTCTTCTACTGTCCCCACGGCGGAGGATGCCTAAAGGCTGGCGATAAGAAGGCGAGATTGCCCTCCGTAAAGCACACCAGGCAGATGCCTGGGCCATCAAAACAGCCGCGGCGGCATCTTTTTCACCAGAGCATCTCTCAGGTGGCTCCGCCACCTGAGGATACCATCCCAAGTTCCAACATTAGGGCTCACCAGGGCGTAGCAAAGCTAATTGCAGCTCGAATTCTCCGCCGATGCCACATTTCATGCTGTAAAGTTTTCAGCCAGGGCCATTGCCTCACTGCGTTCCCCGTGGATTACTGTGGCTTAAGCATTGGCAGGCGGATAGTAAAATAAATGGAAACTTCGTTTCCTCCCCAGTTTCTACTAGTAAATTATTTGGTCCTGCCTAGATCCTCTGTTGATAGAGACTAGGAACAAGCGAAAGATCCTCCCTTCCCTTCTTAGTGTACTGACAGTAGGTTCTCACAGCCCTTTGAGGGGCCCCTCCCGTCCCTACTCCCAGAGTTCTTTCTCCTCCAGGTCCTTCAGGGGATGGGGTTACAGGGGCAGCCAACAGTCAGATAGGTCAGATTTTTCAGACAGGGGTCGGACGGGGGTCAGGGCAAGAGGGGCTTCAGGGGACCACAAAGTCGAGGATCTCGTAGATCCCGCTAATCAGGGGCTCTAGCCCCTATAGGTGGGCACTTTGTTTCTTTGCTGACCGTTGGGAGTTGTCCACTTCTGATGCCTGGAGTCTTGTGACACCATTAGTTTTGGATTAGCGTTAGAATTCCTTTCTGCCCCCAAGTTTCTTTATGCAATGCCCCATTTCTAGGGTACCTGAAAAAGGGCCTTGATGGAATCGCAATTAACCACTTGCTACACATCAGGGCCATTCAATCTGTTCCCAAGGACCAGCAGGGACAGGGTTTCTATTCTTTGCTCTTTATTGTCCCTAAAGCCTCAGGGGGCTGGAGGCGATCTTGAACCTCAAGCGGCTTAACCGATCATTGGTCTATCGCAAATTTAAGATGAGCACCCTCCAGTCTATCCTTCTTAGCGTCAGGCGAGGTGATTTCCTGTCTTCTATCGATCTGACAGAAGCGTATCTGCACATACCAATTCGGCCTGCCCACTCGAAATTTCTTAGATTTTGTTATAATAATCACCATTATGAATATGTGGCCCTTCCCTTGGTCTTTCCTCGGCCCGAGCGTTCTGAAGGTCCTGGCGGCCCTGGCAGCTCACCTTAGGGGCATTCGGTTAGGCTCCAGTGTTATCTGGGCGATATCCTAATCTTATCCCACTCAGCTAGACAAGCTCACATAGACACCAAACTCACGTTGCAGATTTTACAGCAACACGGGTTTTCTATTAATTGGAAGAAGAGCCATCTCTCCCGTCAACCCGGTTGTCCCATCTGGGGCTATTATTGATACTCTAGAGGAGAAGGTTTTCCTCTCCCCAGATAAGCTTAGAGAGCATAAGGAACTTGGCCCAGCGTGTTGGGTCCTCGAGGCAGGTCTCTTTAGCTGACTTGTCAACATTACTAGGTAAATTGATTTCTTCCATTTCTATTGTTCCTGGGCTGCTTCCATGCTAGGGAGCTCCAGTGGTTTCTCCTGCCATACCAAGGTGGGTGCAGCAACTCCACAGCAAGGTCGGGTGCCTACAAAAGTGAGACTCTCCCTACTTTGGTGGACAAATCCGTCCATCAACAAAGGATCTCTCCTATGGGAGCCAGAAAGGCTCATAATTACCACAGGCAGCCAGTCTGTTAGGATGGCACACCTTCAGTCTTGGTCATGTCAGGGTGGCTGGTCAGCAGGCGAACAGCGGAACAGTATAAACTGGCTGGAGCTCAGGGCGATCCATCTGCGCCCTCCGCAATTTCCTTCCTCACATCCATCGGAACCCGTCCTCATTCTCACAGACAGCGTCAGGCGAAGCACATGTGAACAGGCAAGGGGTACCCACTCTGTCCTCCTGATGAAGGAGGCAGAGCGGCTGTGTCTTTGGGCAGAACGCCATCTAGGTTCCATAAGGGCGGAGCATATATGCAGTGGAAAACACTCGGGGGATTGGCTCAGCAGAGCAACAGTGGACCCGTCAGTGGCGCCTTCACCCGACTTGTTTCAAGCTGGCGCTCAGGTTGGCTGCCCAGGCGTGGACCTGTTTGCCTCCCCCTCAGCTCATCTTCGCAGGTTTGTGTCCAGATACCCTGCCCCAGGCGAGAGAAGTCAATGCTCTTAGCTGCCCTTGGCCTCCCGGTCTGCTGTATGCATTCCCTCCCATCCCACTGATCCCCAGGTAATTCAAAAGCTTTTGGCAGAGAAGGCCTCCCTGATCTTAGTGGCTCCCTTCTGGCCCAGGAGGCCGTGGTTTCTGGGACCTCCGCAGCCTCTCCACGGAAGAACCCTGGAGGATCCCGGATCACAAAGTGTGTCTCACCCAAGGTCGCTCCTGCATCCAGACCCGCAGTGGCTTCAACTAGCCGTTTGGAGGCTGAGCGGCAACATTTAGAGCGGAGAACCTCTCGTGGGGTCATCACCACCATCCAGGCTGCGCCGTCGACTAACAGGATATATGAGGCCTCGTGGAAGTCCTTCTCTACATGGTGTCGCTCCCAGGAGGCGGATCCGTTTCTTCCATCGGTGGCTCAGGTGTTGGATTTTCTTCAGGCAGGCTTAGACAAAGGCCTCTCACCCAACACCCTAAAGGCGTCAGGTGGCAGCCATTGCGTCTGTGGTGCATTGGCCTGGCCTTCCTTCCATTTAGCACCATCCTCGAATTAGGGCTTTTCTTGAGGCGACCAATTTGTGCCCTCCTGTGGTCCACCGTTTTCCATCATGGGACCTCTCCTTGGTTCTTGCATCTCTCACAAAGGATCCCTTTGAGCCCCTGAGTCCATCAGCCTCCAATTCCTAACCTATAAGGTTGTTTTTCTGGTGATTACTTCAGCTCGGCATCTCGAGGTTGCCGCCTTGTCGTGTGCGCGATCTCTCGTTTTCCACTCTGACAGGGTGGTGTTGCGTCCTGATCCGACCTTCATGCGAAGGTGAATTGACCTTCCACAGGGCGGAGCTGGTTCTTCCAAACTTCTGCCGCAGCCTTCTCATGACCTGGAACACCAGTGGCATCGTCTAGGCGTCCGCGGGGCCCTGCGTGTCTACCTTAAGCGTACAGCTCCGTTTGGAAGTCTGAGGCTCTATTTGTTTCCTTTAGTCCAGCCTCCCAAGGGCGGAAAGTGTCTTCCTCTACCATTGGTGGCTGGTTGCGGGCCACTATTGAAAGCATACATTTCACAGTCCCTGCCAGTGCCTTCCGGTATCACCGCCCACTCTGCGGAGTGCCGCTTCGTCCGCTGCCTGGGCCACTCAGGCTCCTATCTCCGAGATCTGCAGAGCAGCCACTTGGGCCTCGCCATCACCATTTGTCCGGCATTACAAGGTTGATGTCTTTGCTTGGCTGGCGCTTCCTTTGGCAGGAGAGTGTTGCAGCGGGTCCACTCGGCCCGGGGTGTCTTCGGCCCAGGCGGAGTCCCTCCCGTGAGGACAGGCCCAGCTTTGGTATGTCCCACTGCCTGGATGCTCGGAGCAGCTCGCTGGAGAATGGGCGTTGGTACTTACCTGATCGCCCTTTCTCGGGAGCTGCGCGAGCATCCAGCCCCTCCCTTTCTTCCTTTCCGTCTGGGGTGGGTTCTTCCTGTTCCGACCTCGTGTCCTCGTTGACTTTGAGATAGCTTGGGATCTACTCTGTCGGCTCGGTGTTGGCCGGCCCTTCGTCTTCGCTAAACTGGGGGCGTATGAGGGAGGAGAGGAGTCAAAACGTCCTTCAGTAAAGCCCAGCCTATCAGAGCGGAGAGACTAAGCACCTCCCACTGCCTGGATGCTGCGTCGCAGCTCCCGAGAAAGTATCAGGTAAGTACCAACGCCCATTTTCTGCACAACTGTCAGGTTAGCAGTCTTTCCCATGATTGTGATTCCTACTGAACCAGACTGAGAGACCATTTAAAGGCTCAGGAACCCTTTGCAGGTGTTATGGCTTAATTAGCTGATTAGAGTGGGACACTTTGAGCCTAGAATATTGCACCTTTTCACCATATTCTAATTTTCTGAGATTGTAGATTTGGGGTTTTCATGAGCTGTAAGCCATAATCATCACAATTATGACAAATCACAGCTTGGACTATCTTGCTTTGCATGTAATGAGTCTATCTCATATATTAGTTTCACCTTTTAAGTTGAATTACTGAAATAAATTAATTTTTGCACGATATTCTAATTTTTGAGTTTCACTTGCATGTTCAAAGAAGGAAAAAACAACGCTTTTAAAGAAAAGAATGCCATCTTAATGTGAAACATATAGAAAGCTCTATAATGTTATGGGGTTGTTTTGTTGCCTTGGGCACTGAGTACCTTGAATCTGTGCTAGACACAATGAAATCAGAAGCTATCAAAGCATTCTGGAGCGAAATATAATACCTAGTGTTAGAAAGCTGTATCTCAGTTTCTGGTCATGGGCCCTCCAGCAACATAATGACCCAAAACATACATTTAAGAGAAGCCAAAAATGGTTGAAAACCAACATTGGATTGTTTTAATGTGGCTTGTTATGAATTCTGATCAGGATCCAATAGACCAATTATGAAAAGAGCTGAAACTTACTGTTGGGAGAAGGAATCCTCTGAACATAAGAAAGCTGGAATAATTTGTTCAAGAATGGGTCAAATTGCCAGATGAGAAGTGAAGTCTGCTTCAGCTGCAGAAAGCATTTGATTGTAGTTATTGCCTCAAAGGATGTGCTACAAAACATTAGGTTAGGGTTATCAATAATTATGTGTCCATGCCATTGTTTTTGTTTACAAGAAAGTTACATAATACTGATGATTTATATCCCAACTTTTTAACTAGCAGGTGTTCAATAATATTTTTCCATAATACAGGCATTGTATAGTAATGATATAGGAAGATATTTGTTTATGCGTAATGCATATATATTTTAGCCCATTTGTATCATATATATTTTTGTATATGTGCAGTTGAAATAGTTAGAATGTAAACAATTTAATTTATCTTTGTTTTGAAGATAAAGAAGCCAGTTCTTGTCATCTCTATTTCTAAATTCCAATTTCATTTTGGATTTGAGGAGACCTTAGCTGGCTTTCAGACTTGAAAAGATTGGTTGGAAATTACTTTACTGCTGTTTTTCCTCCAAGTTATGCTTTCTAATTCTGTGATACAGAAAAAAACTATTTTGATTTTGTTCAAAACTAGGTAATAGGATATGTATACCAGGGAGACAATATAAAATTAGACAATGTATTCATAATTGCCAGATCATGATTTAGTTATTAGGAACTTTTGAATGTGTGTGTGTGCCTTTGAATCAGTTTTTGCCTCCCAGTGACCACCTAAAGAAGTCCTTGCAGTTTTCTTAGCAAGGTTTTATGAACTGGTTTTCAATTGCCTCCTTCCTAGGGCTGAGTGATTGGCCCAAGATCTTTAGGCTTCATGCCTAAAATTGGACTAGAATTCACAATCACCCAGTTTATAGCCTGATGCCTTGACCACTATACCGAACTGAATTTCATTATGAACTTGTTATATTTGCTTTAGTCAAATCTCACTGGGTCTTTGTTTCCAGTCCCAGTTTAAGGTACAAGTATTAAACAGCAATGGTTATCATGAATGGAAACCCTGGTGCCTGATGGAATGCATATTCTATATTTTCACATCCATTTCCCAAGATTATGTTTAGAATCATGGTTTTAGTATTGTTTTGTGCTTAGATATAAAACATGACTACCCACATGCAGGCCTTATAGTTTACCACCCTGAGTTGCTAGTTCAATATAGGTGACTATATAAATTAAATTAATAAATTAAAAATTAATATCTCTCCGGGGCGTATAGAAATATATCCAAAATCAATTAATTTGAAAACAAGAATCATTAGTTAATATAGGTAAAGGTAAAGGTACCCCTCACATATGTACTAGTCCTTTCGGCTCTAGGGGTGGTGCTCATCTCCGTTACAAAGCCGAAGAGCCAGCGATGTCCAAAGATGTTTCTGTGGTTGTTTGACCAGCATGCCTAAATGCCGAAGGCACACGGAATGCTGTTACCTTCTCACCAAAGTGGCTCCTATTTTTCTACTTGCATTTTTACATGATTTTGAACTGCTAGGTTGGCAGAAGCTGGAACAAGTAACAGGAGCTCACTCTGTTATGCGGCGTTAGGGATTCGAACTGCTGAACTACCGACCTTTCTGATCGACAAGCTCAGCGCCTTAGCCACTGAGCCACTGCTAATGTGCTAAGTATAAAATAGAAACATTACAAATATTCCAACTAATGTTTTTATTGATCTTATTATATATAATACATTTTATTCATTTTAATAAATCTAATTTTTTTTTGTTTATGTGTATGGTGTAAGATGCCATGGGAATATCTAAATTAGAAGAGCAGCATCAATAATTTAAAAATAAATGTACAATTGAGCTAGATACCCTTCTGATATTTGTGGTTTTGTTTACTTTTAACACCAATGGTTTGTTCAGCAGACCATGATTATTAACATCATGGATTAGCATTAACTCTAAATGCAGCCAATTAGACATGCTTAAGATGAAAATATATGCTTTATGTCAGTGGTTCTCAACCTGTTCTCAGAGTTAAGTCTTGGTGGTCCGTGACCACAAAGAATATTTAAAGGGGCTCCATGGTGAAGAAAAGGTTGAGAACCACTGTGCTCTGAACTTTTTCTTGAATTATTATATAATATTGCAAACAGTGCTATTTGTATATTGCAGTGTTGTAAGCTATAGTCCAGATGGAATCCAGCATGCTGATGTTTTAAAAGCAGTTGACATGACGAGGGGAAAGGAAAGAGTTGTCAGGTTAAAAGGATCATCAATAAATAACATGTTGGGTTGTGCTCATGCAGTATTGTCCCCATCCTTATATCAGTGGGTACCAGATCTAGGATAAACCATATATATATTACCCTTGTGTTCAAAAGACTGCATCACCTTGCTGATGGAGCAATAAAATACTAAGCCTCCCAGAACAGTTTATAAGAAGAAAAAGAATACTAAGCAAGGTGCTTTTTCTCAGGTCTGCTGTAATTACTTTTGTCAGTTTTAGCAACTAGTCAGGTATTTTCTGACTCTATTCATGTTTTGCTAAAGCAGAATTAGGGCGGTTGGTGTTTGCTACCCACCCCTTGGGTGGGGCCCCAGGTTAGTCCTATAGAGACCTGAAATATAGATGTCCTGACCCCTCAATATACCAATACAACTCAGCTAAGATTCTCTGAACTGGAAAATAATTAGTCTTTGCAAAACATTAATATTGCAGGCCACCCAGACTGATAACAGTCTTAAATACGTTTATCTACCCAAGTTTATTTAGATTATTACTTTTTGGAGCTATGATACTAATCAGACAGTGCAGAAAGTTGATAAGGTTTATGGTAAAGAATGGGATTAATGCCTCCTGGCTGTACAATCAAAACTATTTTATTTCATTGATGGTTAGTGTTCAAAACCACTGTCTCCAATTTTCTTTTAGAATATCCACAGCAGAAGTTCAATCTGAGAAGTTTATTCATTATCCATCTGGACTGTGATTCCCACCTCACCCCAGCTAAACAACTTGTGGGGAAAGAGAATTGCCCCCCAAATTAGGGAAGTAGTTTGGTGTAGCGATTAAGGTGCTAGCCTAGAAACTAGAAGATTGTGAGTTCTAGTCCCACTTTAGGCATGGAAAATGCCTGGGTGACTGTGCCAGCCACCATTTCTCAACCCAACCCACTTCGGGTGGTTGTCGTTGTGGGGACAATAGGAGGAGGAAGGAGTATTGGTATGCTCGCCACTTTAAGTTTTATATCTTTTTTTAAAAGGCAGGATAAAAATCTAAACAAGAAGAGCTATTACCATTTTTAATATCAAATAGCGTTTGTATCTTCTAAACATTAGCAATGAAGTGCAGCAGGATTTTCTCTGAAATTTATGTCAAAGAATGAGATCTGCTTTCCTTTATGAGCAGGAAGAAATATTCTCGGTGTTCTGAGAAATGTGAAAAATATATTATTTTAAAATTATGATTTTTTTTGTATCATCCTCTGCAGAGTATTGGGAAGGGGTCTTTGTGGTGTATAGACCCAGAATATAGACAAAATCTTATCCAAGCTTTGAAAAGACACCCTATCACCCATATTCCCATGTGTTCAGCACACCTCCAGCATCTCCTCAGGCATATCAAAGGTAAGAAAACTTGAACTTATCTTTATATGAACATGGCAAAGTCTGTAAATCAGCTATGCACTGACTTCAGGTTTGCAAGTGAATTCATCTGTTCAAATATGTTAAATCTAGAAGGAATGTATACATGCAATTTTTAAATAAGTAAAATATAACGAATGTGTGATAAGTGGCCGAAGTAGGAATGAGCAACCTGCATCCAATGAATGGCGTAATGCTCATACTGATAATTTATTTCCTTCTTTAGTGTTCACTACTGCAAAATCAAGAACCAGATCAATTTTTTAAAATATTTAACCGTTACCTTACCATATAAGTCTTAGAATGTATTTAAAAGAATAAAATAGCTATTGGCCTCACAATTCTAAGATACATCCGTTCAAAAAGTAGGAAAAAAACTAGGAAAGTACTGCCCTGCTTGTCCCAAAGGTGCCTTTTCAAAAAACAACTGGACTTTGTTTTTCCTTGAAGACATTTTGCATTCTCATCCTCATCCAAGAAGCTTCTTGGATAAGAATGTAGAACGTCTTCAAGGAAAAACAATTCTAGTTGCCATTAAAAAAAAACATCTTTGGGACAACCATGACCTGGATTACTAAGAATCTCCATAGACATACTGCCCTGCTTATGACAACTTCTTATGACAACTTCTTATGACAACTTATGACACAATTAAAAAAAATAAAATGCTGGGGCTTGCAGTCATCTTAAGGTTATTCCCACCAATTAATGTTCAGAGTAAGGCTTATTCAGCATTTTTCTTTGAGCGTATCCAACTACCTGAATACACTGAGTGGTCCTCTCAAAACTATGTGATAATCAACAAAAACTAGAGCCTGCCAATCCCAGTCATGAATGGTTACATTAATTATAAAAAAAGGTAGGTCCCCACCTATTGCCAATCCATAGGTATTCTTACAACCCTACTTTGTACTATAGAATTTCTTACCAGTTTTGATGAAAATCACATGTCCGCTGCAATTAATTACTTTTTGTTGCACTGCTTCTGTAATTATTACCAAAAATCTCTGTACTTGTGTTAGAAGCTGTGAAGTATAAGAAAAGATTCCAGCTTTTCATGTAATGCTTTCATGAGTGGATAGATTGCTGCCGAATCTTTCTCTCTAATGCTATGTTTGGAAGATTGCCTCATATAAACTTTGGCTTCCAGGTGATGAAAGTATGTGGTTTTTTTTAACTGCTGCTGTTGTGGTTACCTGCTCTGCAAAGCAAATGTGAGCAATTATGTTAGTTGCCATAGTGCTTTTCTGTTTGGTAAAAGGGTCAGTCAGGTCTGGTAACTTTAAAATAGCAGGAAATAAAAACCTTCATGGATCAGTTTGTCTTTTGTCCTACTGCAGTGGAAAAGGTACGGCAGATGTAAAACCTGCCACATTTCAAATCTGCTTGAAAATATGTGATTTGTTACAGGAAGTTTGGAATCCATAATTGCTGCAGCACTTAGCATGATGTTAGATAGTTATAAATAATAAATGTTTTGTGAAAACTGTATAAAATAGAGCCATGGCTTCATTTTTTCTTAGACATTAGTTACACAAATGATTGTCTGATAGCCATTTTTGAATGCTTACTAAGATTGAGATTTGGGAGTGCAGTTGCACCCTTCAGTTATAATACTCCTTTAAGAAGTGGCAACTTGCAATGTAATTTCATTCTGGTAACTCTAATAAAGTGCCTGAGCATCTCTGCTGAGCCGTGCGTTTCATCACATGGCCCAAACAATCAATCTTCAGGCAGAGATTGGGAAGAACAGCTGGGCTTTTGCAGGCAACGGCTGTATGTCTGCCCTTGCTAGGCGATTAGCGTGATGGTAACCATAGTAACTAGAAGGCCTCCATAGCAACGCATAGCTGAGACAGGTGCAGTTACATCACAAGGCTGTTTGTTGCCTGGCAAAAGGACAGGCCATTAGTACTAAGACATGCACTGTTGCCTTGGTAACAGATAACCTTACATAGAAACTACAGTGGGTTTGAACATTTTATCATCCTGATTAAAAAAAAGGTGGGGGAGACATTTAGTCTTTTCCTTATTTTTAATTTAATTATTAAGAACTCCTTATGTATGGTCATTTGAAGTTACAAAATGTTTTGTTGTAGTAAAAAATGAAAGAATAAAGAACAGCAATTGAAAGTTTTGTATTCAAGTGATAACAACATACTAAAATTATAATCTACAGTGCCTTCCTGATCAATGAATTCCATAAGGAAAAAAAACCTTTGGTTTAAGCTTCATTCTGTATTATTCATGTATGAATTAGGAAGCAGATTTGTTCTCCAAATGTGCTGGAATACAACTCAATAATTCAACTAAATCCAGAGATTCACTGGCTTGCTTGGAATTTTGGTAATTATGAGCTGCTGCTGCATTTGGAGGGAACCAGATTGGAGGAAGGCTGAGCTAGTTAAATATTTTGCAAGCATACTAGGTCACACTATATGCTTCAGAAACAATAACCCTCTTCTGCAAAACTCTTGTTATATGTGCCATTCAAATATTTATTTTGATTTTTTTCCCCATTAAGGGCAGAATACAATTGAACATGCGAGAAAGCTTCAGATAGTCTACAGTGAAGGGCCATTTTGTCTTTGCCAGTGTACTGTAGATATCATATTTGGTGTAATCTCAGTTCTTGGATGCAATAGTGCAATGATGGCAAACGTTTTTGTTGTGGTGTGCCGAAAGTGCACGTGCCAGCACCCACAGTGCAATGCACCCCATCCCCCTGCACATGCATGCTAACACCCTCTTACCTGTACTGTGCATGCATGTGCCACCCAGCTGATTTTCGCCCATTTGAGGCCTTTTTGCCCTCCCGGAGGCTCGAGAGAAGCCTCTGCAGCCTCGGGAGGCGAAAAATGGGCCTTTGGAAATACCAGAAATGCCCGCTTTCAGCCTCCAGAGGGCCTCTGGAGCTTGGGGAGGCTGTTTTCCTCCCGGGCTCGAGGGAAGCCTCTGCAGCCTTTGAAAGCCAAAAACGGTCCCAAAATGGGCCTGTTTTCAGCCTCCTGAGGCTGCAGAGGCTTCCCTTGAGCCTCTGTGAGCCAAACTGCCTCAAATGGGCCAAAAATCAGCTGGGAGGTGTACATGCGCAGTGCAGGTAAGTTTTGCTGGGACTCACGTGCCTGCACAAATGGCTGTGCATGCCACCTGTGCCATAGGTTTGCCATCACGGCAGTAGTGTAACAGTAATGGTTTGGAAACAGTGTATCACCCTCCTCATCCTACTAGTTCTGAATGTTGTTGTTGCATTCCACTTTTTGTATGGGAAAAGAAGAGAATTAGAACCATGTGACTCTCTCCATACAGAGGTTTTCTATGTTTATTTGACTAGGTTTGACAATAGGTTTCAAAACAGCATTTCAATTTGTTTCAGAATTACTACCATTGAGACAATTGATATAATGCATTTTATGTCAAAGCAAATACAGCTTTATTTAAAAATTTTCCTGTGGTACAAATACGCTTACATACCAACATATTTACATTCTTAGAGAAGAAAACAATGTGATTAAAATCAGTTCAGCTAAGGGATATTTGCTGATGCATTAACCAAACATTAAATTATTGTTTGAAGTTTCTTGGCCAGGCAGATTTGTGGAAATGAAATGTATCAAGTCTGGGTGAAGTTGTCTCTCTTCAAGTGGTACCAAAGAGCAAACAGGGACAAGGGTTCTACTTAAACCTGTTTGTTGTACAGAAAGCGTCAGGGGGATGGGAGGTGGAGACCAATTCTACATCTCAAATTACTAAACAGACACATAGTGTACAAAAGATTCAAGATGCAATCACTACAGTCTATACTAGGGAGCATCCGAGAGGGGGATGTCCTAACATCAGTAGACCTTACTTACACATACCAATTACCAAGAGGCACTGAAAGTTCCTGCAGTTTTGTTACACAGGAAGTCACTACCAATACAGAGCTCTACCATTTGGCCTGTCGTCAGCACCAATGACATTCACCAAGGTACTGGCAGCGGTAGCAGCTTATCTCAGGACAAAACCCATATGCGTCCAATGCTACTTGGACGACATATTAATACAGTCAACATCGACTCTAAGAGCAAAGAGAGACTTAGAAACCACAATACAGACATTACAGGAACATGGATTTTTGGTGAACTTTGAAAAGAGCCACTTAGAACCAACAAGGCGACTACAACACTTAGGAGCAGTAATAGACACTGCTCCAGCGAGGTTTAGCTGTCACAGGAACGACAGGACAGCATAAGGTCCTTGATAAGTCAGGTGGTCACAGCCCCATGGGTGACCCTGGACCTACTGTCACAGCTACTAGGGAAGATGTTATTGTGCATCTTGATAGTACCTTAGGCCAGACTGCATGCAAGAACCTTACAGTTGTTCCTATTACCTTACCAGAGAGCAGGCAAGGGCAATGCAGGGACCAAGGTGCGGATCCCTCCCAGAGTGAAGCAGTCACTCCAGTGGTGGAGGTCACAGGCCATGATCAGGGGATGTGGGTTCAAGGAACCCACCCAACTGACCATCACAACAGATGCAAGTTTAGTAGGCTGGGGGGCCCACTGTCAGAACCAAATTACACAGGGGCAGTGGTCTCAGACAGACCTCAAGAACAACATCAACTGGTTAGAACTCAGGGCAACTCACCTTGGCCCTAAGTCTTTCAAGTCAGGAATAGTGGGACAACATGTGTTAATCCTAATGGACAATGTGAGCGCAAAGGCGCATATCAACAGGCAGGGAGGCACTCATTCCCTAGAGTTCATGCAAGAAGCAGAACGATTGGGCCGCTGGGCGGAGACACATCTATCGATCAGGGCGGAACATATATCGGGAGTGGAGAACACTCAGGCAGATTGGCTCAGCAGAACAACGGTCGACCACTCAGAGTGGCATCTTTACCTGGACTTGTTCAGGGAACTGTCACACAGATTCAGGAAACCAGTCCTGGATCTGTTTGCCTCTACAGCAAATGCACAACTCCTGAGATTCCACTCGAGATTTCCAACACTGGGGGCGGAAGGGACCAATGTGCTCCGAGGAGCATGGCCAAGGGGACTGCTTTATGCATTTCCCCCACTTCCGTTAGTACCAAAAAGAGAGTGATAGAGGAAGGGTCACAGGTTTTACTTGTAGCACCTCACTGGCCCAGGAGGTCTTGGTATGCAGATCTAGTAGATCTGTCAGTATCCAGACCATGAAGGATTCCCGCGGACAAGGCAGAGCTGAACCAGGGAGCAATATGATACCTGGAGTCACAATGGCTCCAACTAACCATATTGCACTTAAGAGGGCCACACTAAAGCAATTAGAATGTTCAGCCAACGTAATACAAACACTCCAGGCGGCCATAGACTAATAGAATTTATGATGCTATCTAGAGAGCATTTGGAACTTGGTGTTCCAAGAGGCAGATAGACCCAACCACAGTGTTAGTTACACAAGTGCTGGACTTTCTCCAGGAAGGCCTGGAAAAGGGTCTAACTCCTAACACCTTACGGAGGCAGGTAGCAGCGATAGCATCAGTATTGGGTTGTGGGACATTGGAGTCCCTCACACGACATCCCCTGATCCGTACGTTCATCAGGGGAGCAACCAATCTAAAACCACCAGTGATACATAGGTACCTCACTTGGGACTTGACAAGGGTGCTGAGGGTGCTCATGACAGAGCCCTTTGAACCACTGAGGTCAGTGGGATTGCCCTCACTCACCCTTAAGGTGCCTTTCCTAGTAGCCATTACATCAGCCAGAAGAATATCAGAACTAGCAGCATTATTTGTGAGGGAGGACCTCTGTATAGTCCACCCAAACAGGGTAGTATTAAGATTGGATCTGACCTTAATCCCAAAGGTCAATTCTGCGTGCCATAGAGCACAGGAGTTAGTACTACCAGACTTCTGTCTGGAACCGGTCCATAGCCTAGAAAAGAAGTGGCACGCCTTAGACGTAAGGAGGGCAATACACATTTATATTAAGAGAACAAGGCCCATTAGAAAGATGGAAGCATTGTTCATTTCGTTCAGACCGAGTTCATTAGGACAAAAGGTTTCACCATCAACCATAGGCAGATGGATCAGAACATGTATTACAAGGGCTTACGAAAGCCAACCATTACAGCTGCCAGGTAAAATAACGGCACACTCAACCATGAGTGCAGCCACATCAGTGGCATGGAACACACAAAAGCCTTGATTGAGGAGATCTGTAGGGCAGCAATGTGGGCATTACCATCTCCATCAGAAACTATAAGCTGGATATATTCGCATCAGCAGAAGCATCCTTTGGAAGAAGGGTTCTGCAGAGAGTTCACATGGAGATGGGGGCTCGGGACCAGGAGTTGGCCCACCCTCAGGACTATTAGCTTGGGTATGTTCCATGCTTTGGATTCTCCGACACATACAACTGAGAAAGAACGTTGGTCTTCCCTGAATGCATCTTCTAGTTGTACGGGAGGAGAATCCAAATCCCACCCTTATAAGGTTAGTCCTGAGCACAGAACAGTCGAGAAAGAGCACCAAGAAATCTCCAAGTCAGTCATCAGCCTTCATCAAAAACTGGGCATCCGCAGTGGAAAGGGGGCTGGACTAAACTTTGATTGCATCCGTCTTCAAGCAAGGAAGCAGGAGGCAACCCATGCTTTGGATTCTCCTCCCGTACAACTAGAAGATCCGTTTTAGGGAAGACCAATGCTCTTTTCAACTCTTCCTAGCTCAGTACAAAATAAACACTCCAGCCTCAACTTTTTGCTTTTACACATTAATATACAGTGGGGCAAAAAAGTATTTAGTCAGCCACCAATTGTGCAAGTTCTCCCACTTAAAAAGATGAGAGAGGCCTGTAATTGTCATCATAGGTAGACCTAACCTATGAGAGACAAAATGTGAAAACAAATCCAGACAATCACATTGTCTGATTTGGAAAGAATTTATTTGCAAATTATGGTGGAAAATAAGTATTTGGTCAATATCAAAAGTTCATCTCAATACTTTGTTATATATCCTTTGTTGGCAATGACAGAGGTCAGACGTTTTCTGTAAGTCTTCACAAGGTTGTCACACACTGTTGCTGGAATGTTGGCCCATTCCTCCATGCAGATCTCCTCTAGAGCAGTGATGTTTTGGGGCTGTTGCGGCAACACGGACTTTCAACTCCCTCCAAAGGTTTTCTATGGGGTTGAGATCTGGAGACTGGCTAGGCCACTCCAGGACCTTGAAATGCTTCTTACAAAGCCAGTCCTTCATTGCCCGGGCGGTGTGTTTGGGATCATTGCCATGCTGAAAGACCCAGCCACGTTTCATCTTCAATGCCCTTGCTGATGGAAGGAGGTTTGCACTCAAAATCTCACAATACATGGCCCCATTCATTCTTTCCTGTACACAGATCAGTCGTCCTGTTCCCTTTGTAGAGAAACAGCCTCAAAGCATGATGTTGCCACCCCCATGCTTCACAATAGGTTTGGTGTTCTTTGGTTGCAACTCAGTATTCTCTCTCCTCCAAACACGATGAGTTGTGTTTCTACCAAACAGTTCTACTTTGGTGTCATCTGACCATATGACATGCTCCCAGTCCTCTTCTGGATCATCCAAATGCTCTCTAGCAAACTTCAGACGGGCCCGGACATGTACTGGCTTAAGCAGGGGGACATGTCTGGCACTGCAGGATCTGAGTCCCTGGCAGCGTAGTGTGTTACTGATGGTAGCCTTTGTTACGTTGGTCCCAGCTCTCTGCAGGTCATTCACTAGGTCCCTCCGTGTGGTTCTGGGATTTTTGCTCACCGTTCTTGTGAACATTTTGACCCCACAGGGTGAGATCTTGTGGAGCCCCAGATCAAGGGAGATTATCAGTGGTCTTGTGTGTCTTCCATTTTCTAATTATTGCTCCCACAGTTGATTTCTTCACACCAAGCTACTTCCCTATGGCAGATTCAGTCTTCCCAGCCTGGTGCAGGTCTACAATTTTGTTTCTGGTGTCCTTCGACCGCTCTTTGGTCTTCACCATAGTGGAGTTTGGAGTGTTGCTGTTTGAGGTTGTGGACAGGTGTCTTTTATACTGATAATAAGTTCAAACAGTTGCCATTAATACAGGTAATGAGTGGAGGACAGAGGAACCTCTTAAAGAAGAAGTTACAGGTCTGTAAGAGCCAGAAATCTTGCTTGTTTGTAGGTGACCAAATACTTTTTTTCCACCATAATTTGCAAATAAATTCTTTCCAAATCAGACAATGTGATTGTCTGGATTTGTTTTCACACTTTGTCTCTCATAGTTCTACCTATGATGACAATTATAGGTCTACCTATGATGACAATTACAGGCCTCTCTCATCTTTTTAAGTGGGAGAACTTGCACAATTGGTGGCTGACTAAATACTTTTTTGCCCCACTGTATAACTAGCCATTTCTATAACACCAAATCTCTCTAATCAACAAAAGCAAGGTAAAAGTTTCATTTTTTTTCCTTCACAAGTACAAATTCCAGAAGTGATATCCAAATAAGAACATATTTTCCTCTTTAAATAAAGTAATTAAGTTAACCATTCCTGCTTTATCTTCCTTGCTTATGGAAATAACGTGTATTTCTATTTACACCTAGTAATCTTTATAAACTGTCACCATTTTTATTTACAAAGTTTATTATATTCTTTCAAATTCTTTCATGACTCTTTGTAGCTCCCCAATCCTTCACAATTAAATACTGTAGATTTCAGAGTTTTAGGTACCCCATTAAATACTTTCTCCCACCTCTGCAAAGCTTGGGGCTCCTCCAAATTAGTTGAGTCCATCTTGACATGTGCTATTTTGGATATTTAACAAACAGTATTTGAAAATTTGAGGTTGGTGTGTTTATAGCAATTCTGTAATGTCCATGTCTCAGTAATCACTTTACTTTTATGACTGTAGTGACATTTGAGTACTAGTGTAGAAAATATTACCTAACTTCTAGCTGATACTTGTTGCAGTGAATATATCTTAAACTAATAGATGACATTCCACTTCGATGTTTAAATTTATAGAAAAATATAGCCTTTAAAGAACTGGAATAATAGTTTATTAAACAACTGAAGTGAACCTTTTTCTGTAAGAAAATGAAAATAAAGATGTAGTTTTTACCTGGATGGAAATTATTTTCATTTGTTTCTTACAATACTACAGCACCTTTGACTTATATGGTAAAGTTGTACAAAAAAAATCTGCCTTTAAACTGAAGACATAGGTATTCTCTGAAGCTGACAAAAATCAGCTATTGCATCTGATTCTTCCTATGCAATAGATTAAAAGCAGTAATTTACATTTCTGCATCTTTGTGTAGTTCCTATTAACTTCTGGACTGTACAGTATGCTTTTTTGTTCATTAAAAGCAACAATAATGTTGGTCTATAAGAAAAAACCCAACACCCAAATAGGGCAGTATCTTTCTGAGAACTAATCAGAATGGCACAACTGTTTTCCTCAGTGGGCAAGATATTTAAAAATGTAAGAGCTGGGGAAGAACAAGAAAATCTACAAATTAAATAAGGTGTGTAATTCAAAGTATGCCTCCAATTGGAGATTGCAGCTTGAAATGTATTAGTCGGTGGTAAATTTTGTTACTGTTGGATTATAATCAGAGTGCCAATGTATACTTAAGAAAAATTTCTTGGTACCACACCAGGTTATTGTCCTATCTGGTTTTATTTTTATTATTTTTAGATAGTAATAATTATGGTAGTAATGCAAATATATATTTCCAACAAGTTGTTTAGTTGTCATAAGACTATGGGACTGTGTTTTGTTTGGAAATATGCCAAACTCACAATAACAAAATTCAAAGTTTAGCTGAGGAGTGAGAGCAGGAGCTAAAATTACTCATGGATAACCCTAACCCTAACCCTCTGTTTTCCTTCTGGTAAATGGGTGCTATGTGATTGGCTGTGCCTGTTGTGTTAAATCATTTGTGAAAGAATAACCATAAATGTTCCAAATGTTAGGGACTTCTGTCCTCACTGTGAGTTGTGTTTGGGTGTGTGTGTGCACGAAGGGAGGCTCAGCCAATCTCATTGTACACATGTTGTACTCTGACAATAAAGGTAATAATAATAATATTCATTGTCTCAAGAAGATTGGGAAATTTGGGTGATAAGTAGCAGTTGAAGGGAAAAATATCTGATCTTCCAGCTCAGAAAACACAGAGGCCTTAGTTAATATTGTAATATTTGTGCATTCAACTTTGTTGGAAGTATTTTGAGGAGGATAAATTGGAAAAACAGTTTTAAAATTAAAGTTTTTTCCCTCTCACTTGGGAAGCTTATTAGTTCTTATTTAAAATACCAATAAAGTATTTGAAGTAGAGCATTAGATTAGCTCATGAATACAAAATACACATTGCGGAAACTTTTCCTATTATATAAACTTCTGTTGGGAGGTCATTACAAGGTGCTGTTTGAAGTTGAAAGCATTTCATGAAATGCTTCACGTGCAATTTCTTAAATAATGGTTTTGCATATATATATGTACCTGAAACATTCATTCCAGTCAGATTCTCTGTTGTTGGAAACCTGCAGAACTAGTTTTCAGAAGTGATTGAAATCTCCAAAAGAGAAAGCAGATTCTCTCTTGCAAGTCAGCATTTTGTAATAAGACTGTGATTTTACATGAACAGATGCTATCTTCAAGGAGAAATCAAATGCCAGCATTCCACTGCATTCCCAAAACACTGGATCTTGCTACATAGTTCAAACTACACGCAGAATGGCTTTAACTCTTCCAGTAATAAAAAGCCTCTAGGGGTTGGATTAAGAGAAGGAATTAGAAGATTTATACAGCTTGTCTGGCAGGAAACCACAGAGGGAAAGTGACCCACTGGTCATGTCTTTCAAACCTTGGAAAAAGCAAGGCATTTGCCGAGTTTGACACAATGTGTTTTAGAGCTTATTCTACTCAGTGCTGTTTCTGTGGTGCACATATTCTTTTTCAGTTATCTGGGATCTGGGTGTAGTATGATCCAAATATTGCAAGCTTCATCTGGTTTAATATATGGTGTAATCTGAATGCAGTGCTGTTTACGCATTGATTGCAATGGCTGCCAATATTTTATATAAGATTCCAATACTACCAGGACATGCCAACTTTGGCCAGCTTTTTTTTTTGTATTATTTTGCTGATTCAACATCAATTTTCTTTATCAGAATAAGCATCTTTCATTTACAAAATCAATAAAAAATAGACAAGCAGAAGGTATTTCCTGTAGGACTTTCTTTTCTTATTTTTCTTAAGCAGAATTACAAAAATATAAAGGAGGGTTGGACTAGTTTAGTATTTGATGGGAAATCCTAAATCTTTGGGGTAGATTGGGAGTTTAAAAAATCCTGAAAGAAAACAAAGGTAAATCAGCTTCATATTGTTGCCAAGATAATTGCAGGGGCTTGCCCTGTAACTGTGACTCAAAGCATAAACCAACCACAAAAGCACATATTTTTTAAAAAATCAAAAGAACAAAATGTTTGTTTATCGATGGTACATATATAGGATTCAGGAGGAAAGTATCTTTTGGGGATTTTCTGAAATTTTGCTTAATTTTTGGCACTTAATGTTATCAGAGCTTCCTGGGGATTTGTTGATATCTAAAGAGAATTGGATCCTGCTGATATTTGACCCAAATCTTAGAAACAAACAAATAAATGGTTGATTCATTTGACTGAACAGAGTAGTCCAAATGTAGTATGCTAGTGTTAAAAAAATAAACTTGCCTGTAGATTCAGTCAATGATTGTACCATCTTTAGCAGCAATAAATGCAACAAAACATTTCCTGTAATTGTTAATATGCCTCTGTATTACATCCTACAACACCTTGAATCTCCAAATACCTATGCAAGGGTCCTCTTTGTAGACTTCAGTTCAGCATTCAATACCATCATTCTAGACATTCTTCTAACTAAATTAAACCAACTAGCGGTACCTGAATACATTTGTAAGTGGATCATAAGCTTCCTAACAGACAGGAAGCAGCAGGTGAAGCTAGGCAGAATCACAATTAGCACAGGGCCCCCCCAAGGCTGTGCGCTTTCTCCACTTCTCCCTATATACTAATGACTACATCTCAAACGATCCATTTGTTAAAATACTGAAGTTTGTAAATGGCACAACAGTGATTGGTCTCATTTGAGACAACGACGAATCCGCATACAGACAGGAGGTTATGCAACTTGCCTTGTGGTGTAACCGGAACAATCTGGAACTAAACACACTCAAAACCGTAGAAATGGTGGTAGACTTTAGAAGAAACCTTCCCATACTACCACCTCTTACAATACTAGACAACACAGTATCAACAGTAGAGACCTTCAAATTTCTAGGTTCTATTATATCACATGACTTAAAATGGCACCTAACATCAAAAACATCATCAAAAAGCACAACAATGAATGTTCTTTCTGCCAACTCAGAAAGCTCAAAATGCCCAAGGAGCTGCTGATAACAGTTCTACAGTGGAATTATTGAGTCTATCATCTGCCCCTCTATAACTGTCTGGTTTGGTTCTGCAACCCAACAGGACAGACACAGACCTCAGAGGATAATTAGGACTGCAGAAAAAAAACAATTACTACCAACCTGCCTTCAATCGAGGACCTGTATACTGCACGAGTCAAAAGAGGGCTGTGAAAATATTTACAGACCCCTCACATCCCAGACATAAACTGTTTCAACTCCTACCCTCAAAATGACACTATAGAGCACTGCACACCAGAACAACTAGACACAAGGACAGTTTTTCTTTGAAAGCCATCGCTCTGCTAAACAATTCCCTCAACACTGTTCAACTATTTACAAAGTCTGCACTACTATTACTGTTAATCTTCTCATCATTCCTTATCAGCCATCTCCTCACACTTGTGACTCTTTGACTGTAACTTTGTCGCTTGTATCCTTACAATTTATATTGACTGTTTCCTAGTATGATTTGATTGCTTTTTGTACCCTATGACTATCATTAACTTATGATTCTTGACGAATGTATCTTTTCTTTTATGTATACTGGGAGCATTTGCACCAAGACAAATTCCTTGTGTGTCCAATCACACTTGGCTAATAAAGAATTCTATTCTGTTTACCAATCTCTCATATCTTTATAGGAATACTAGCTAACTTCTCTATAACAATCTGTTTCAACATTTGTGGGATTCCTAAAATAAACTGCCATGGTTTTTCTATGAGGTTTTGGTGTACAGTTTCATTTAGCTATCTCAGACCAAGTACCAATGTTATACTTAGTGAGTTATGGCTTCTGCCTTAATGAATTCCAGTTTTACTTAGCACACTTAGATGCAGTAGTTAAGTGAGCCATCATGTAACTGTGATTTGTTACTTTCTCTGCTGGCTTCACAGTTGACTCTACTTGTAGGAAGTTGGCTGTCAAGTTCACATAGCCAGAAGACTGCCACAGGATGTGCCCAAATCTCGATCATGTCATTATGGGAACACTGCAAGGTTGTAAGTGTGAGAACCAGTTGTAAAGTGCCATCATAACTTCAAACCATAGCTAAACAGGGAAATTGTTAAGTAATCATAACTTCAAATAGTAGCTAAACAGGGCAATTGTTAAAGATGGCCAGGGGGCTGAAGGCTAAAACATATGAAAAATGTTTGCAGCAATTGAGTATGTCCAGTCCAATGAAAAGAAGAACTAGGGGTGACATAATAACAGTGTTCCAATATTTGAGAAGTTGCCACAAAGAAGAGGAGGGTCAATCTGTTTTCCAAAGCATTGGAAGGCAAGAAGCAATGGATGGAAACAGAACAAAGAGAGAAGCAACCTAGAACTAAAGAGAAATTTCCTGACAATAAAAACAATCAACCAGTGGAATGGCTTGCCTTCAGAAGTTGTGGGTGCTCCAACATCAAAGGCTTTTAAGGAGAGACAGGACAACCATTTGTCTAAAATGATATAGGGTCTCCTGCTTCAGCAGGGGGTTGGACTAGAAGACCTCCTATATCCCTCTTGGTCCCTCTGTTAAACAAGGTCTACCTGCATTTCTTCATGGCAGGTTCATGAATGCCGACTTTAGCTAAGAAAAGAAAAACCTGTAGGTATTTAGATGTTGTTTTTGAATTCTTTGTGAATGCTTGGACGATGTAATGCTGTGCTTTTGTAGTGAGTTTATTATGACTGCCTTTCTTGAAAAGATATACTATGGTCCCAAGTTGTCCTCATTTCAGACAATTTATTTGTTGATTTTCTACTTACTGCAATCAAGAAACACTTGGCCACTTAAAATATAAAATACACTTGATGTTAGACTGGATTGGTGGAACTTCAAAACTTTATAGTTTTCTAACCTTTTCCAGACTAAAGGGCATTAATTATTATGTTTTATTGAGATTTTCAAGAATTTCTTTTGAATATAGTATGATATAGATCTAGAATGTGTGTTTGTGGTAGAGGGAACAAAATGTGTGAGATTGATACAAAGTAGTGGTGGCCCAATTCAAACAGCCACTTTTACAGCTAGTTCTACAGTACTTACGATAACTTATAAGTTTAATTGAACTGATTGAAAGAACAGAGCAATTAATATTTTTTCACACTGCAATATAACATGCTGGATAGCTTTATGAAATAAATGAAACAAGAACTGATTTTGGTATTTTTTGTTCACTCATGTGTTTTACACATTATAATTTTAATCATAATTTAATAAATTTAAATTTTATAACTATTTTATATTTAATCATATTTATATTTTTATCCTACTGGACACGAGTTTTAGTAGTATAGACATAAAGTTGCAAACCAAGAGACAAGAGTGTGGAGTGTATACTTCATTTTCTTGCCAAGTTCGCAGTTTTTAATATCAGGAGAAAGCTAGGATAATCTCTGAAACTGTTGAAATAAGACCAAGAAAGTAGCTCTTCATATCACATATAATAAACTAATAAAATTACCAGTCAGAAAATAAGGTTATGGCTGTGCTCTTTGATAGATTTCAAGAAGTTTTAGGTTAATATATGGAAGACAAACATTTTGGTGCTTTTAATTTTTAATTTTGAGAGCATAACTTCTTTTGAGTCACAAATAGTATATATCTAAAAAGCAAAGAAGAAGGCAATTGCTTCCACATCGTAATAGTGAGCTTCCCATAATTGTATCCAGGAAGCTAAACTGATCTATCAGGACTTTATTTTTTCATGTAGATATATTTTTATACATCCTTGTATATCAGAGCATGTGTTTGCAAAACCTTTTGCAAGCTTTTCTTAAACCTTTGGTGGTGCAGGCTGTTAAATGCCTAGCACTTAAGTTCCAGCTGCCTGTAATTACTACAGGCTCAAATCCCACCAGGCTCAAGGTTGACTCAGCCTTCCATACTCTTGGGTTAGGTAAATTGAGGACCCAAGATTGTTGGGGGCAATAAGCTGACTTTGTAAAAATGCTGCTTAGTAATAAGCAGGCATATACAATGGAATGAAGGCTATTGCTGAGCACATTGGGTTGTATCCCAAAAATTGTAAGCCGCTCTGAGTCATATAAATGTAATTTTAAAAAAAAACACTACAATGCTCTGTATCATGATCAGTTTACCTGAAGTATTTCCCTACATGCTTTTGAACATTTATTAATAATAAAGGTAGATGTTGACTTATGACTGGTTACTTAATTACCATTAGAAGTTACCACAGACTCAACAAAAGTTACTTAAAACGCATCCTCAAAGTTACGATTGCCACCATCATTATTGCCCTGTGGGTCACATGGTCACATTATTCGGTGATTGGCAACCATCTCACATTTATGATCGATTAGACCACGGGTGTCAAACTCAAAGTGTCATATTGCCATCACATGATATATCGTGACATTTTGCGTTCGCAGAGTGGAGTGGGCGTGGTTTGCACGTGATGCATCCAGCCTGCGGGCTGCCAATTAACACCACTAGCTTAGACTGTCCTATGGTCATATGATCATTTTGTGACTTGGGAATTTTCCTGCAAAAAATACACCTTGGATAAAGTGGATTCAGACTTATGACTATGGATTCACTTAATCACTGTGTGATACACTTAGTGAGTATGGTGACTCACTTAATAACCATTGTAAAATGGTCATAAAATCAAGTCCTGTCATGTGGTGACCCAGCATGGCTGCAAAAATTATAACCAAAATTCAAGGGTCAATTGTGATAATATATCAAGGATTATTTGTAATGACAATTATATAGAAGATAACATTTGAGCAGACTTCATTATTTATAGATTGGAAAGGATAAGGTAATTTCTAGTAAGTTCTCAACAGTCATAGTTACAAACACAGTCAATTATTATTTGTGATAGTTATAGTCTATAAAGTTGCAGCAAACTTTATAGTAAACTGAATTAGCAAATACTGGATCTCACCTGGAAATGTGTGCATTGGGTGACTGAAATTTTTTTTATGGATGACCCATTTTTTTTAATGAATGACTTCCAGAAACCAGAACACTGGAAACATAAATTGAGCAAAAACATAAATTGTGGTTCACATGACTTTGGGATATTGCAAACCGCAATAAATGCAGGCTGGTTACTGAGCACTCAAAATGTGATCACCTGACTTTGGGGGGGGTGCTGGCCATCAGATCTTTGAGCCTGGTTCATAAGTACTTTTAAGAGTTTCGTCATTATTTTGAATGATTGCTAAGCAACCAGTCATAAGTTGAAGAGAACTTGTATACTTATTCACATACATGTTGCACAGTTTCAGCAAAACCAGCTAGGTCCAGGCATCTTGTTTGAAGGATTGTAAAAAAAAAAAACTGGCTGGCTGCTATTAATTTATAATCTTATATTTGTTGTTTTTCATTATCATTAAGCAAACTAATGTAATGTGTTTGTTGACCATTGCCCTTGGACACTTAAGAAATTCTGTTTATTCAAAGAATTGAATGGAAAATTTATATATAGATTGGGTGTCTGCATACTGACTGTCCCTCACCACAAATTGTGAAATAAATACTCTGTGAAACTCTATGAAAACAGCAATGGCACTTGGATTTATGTACCATCCCATAGTGCTTTATATCACTCTCTGAGTGGTTTACAGAGTCAGCATATTTTCCCCAACAATCTGGGTCCCCATTTTACCAACTTTGTAAGGGTGGAAGGCTGAGTCAACCTTGAGCCCCATCAGAATCAAACTCCAGGCTGTGGGCAGAGTTAACCTGCAATACTGCATTCTAATCACTGTGCCGCCAAGATTAGAGACTAGAATAAATTGGATGAAGTCTAGTAGTAGAATCCCAACATTGTTTCATTAAAAATGCAGGAATTAAATCTCTAAAATATATGTAATTCCCAGCATAAACAAAATATAGGCACATAGCCAATCAGGAATTAGGGGAATTGTAATCCAAAGCATCTGCAGGTTGCCTGTTTTTGCACTAGGGCAAAGATTTTCAACCTTTTAAATCTCATTTCCCCAAATCCCATAGGTGAGACTTCTGGGTCTCAAAACCAAAATCTCATGACATCACAGGTTACTGGAGCTTGGGAGGAAAAATGGAAGCAGTCCACCCCAGTGATGTCATGGAGGTGCAGTTCTGGCTGATGCAGTTTGCGTGTAGACCACAGGTGTCAAACACAGGCAGTCTGGGTGGCATCACATGATCCATTGGGAATTTTTCCCCCTTCGCTAAACTGGGTGTGTGGGAGTGTGTGGCTAGCATGTGATGCATCTGGCCCATGGGCCGGGAGTTTGACAAACCTGATGTAGACCTTTTGTAGTATACAATGTGCCATAGTACAGCCATTGAAAACAACTGCACTAGGGCAACTAAAGTGTAATTCTTTCCAGATCCTGGCCTAGAATAGTAAGGTCATTAATTTTATTGAAAAACACTGTTACTACCAACACTGTGTCACCATGGCAGAATAAAAAAGGACATGTTACATAATGACAGATGTTACTCCACTCTGTTGGTAAGCAATTCATTACAGTTAAATGTGTGCAGCTCAGGGCAACATGTATGATTCTTCCTTCATGGAGAGGTAGATAAAGTTATAGCCCAAAGACATTGAACTCCATACCAAAGATTCAATTTCAGGGTTTCCTAAATGAATAGCAACTGTTAAAAGGGAAATAACCTTTTCAATAGATTTTAAACTCTCTTTCAAAGAAGCACTTATAACTTCTTCAAACAGGGTATTTTATCCTACACTTAACCAGATTTTGTGATCTATTTTGATTCTCACATTCCTTGTTGATTGTGTCAGTTTAGCAATTTAGGGTTTTTTGTTAACCAAATTAAGATCTCCATTTAGCCATGAAGCTAACTGAATAGTATGGTACCAGTTGCATTTTTGTAACCTAATCTCTTTCTGAGGTGGTTAAGAGAATAGAAATGGAGAGGGATGACTTTTGGAAGATGCATTCTGCTGTAAGCATAGTAAAAAGTTAAAAGCCAAAGAACATATGCAAATTTCTAAAGTTTCTTTTTTACTTTCTACTTCTTTAATCTTGCCAAGTAGAACATTACTTCATTATTCTCCTTGTTCTCACCAATGAGACGATGTTTACTTTGTCCCAACCCCACACATCTACCTCTACATTTAATTTAGACCCAAAACTATTTGATAAATGCCATTACTGTTTTGTCTTTGGAAAGCAGCAGAGGTTAAAAAGCAAATATTTGGCCCATTAATAAAATTGAGTTGTGCATAGCAGCAAGTAAGTCCTTTTCCATTGTCCTCTATGCTGAAAATACAAATAGCCAAGTCTTCCCTTCTTCGAGTCCTTAATTGACAGTGAAACATGTCTCTGGAAAACCTTGATGCTCAATCAATTAAAAAAATACTTTCTGCTGATTATTAAATTACACCCACAGGGAAGCAAGGTGTTACAGATCCTGCTCTTCTCTAGGCATTCAACAACACTGAAAAGGAAAATAATATAAATGGCAAAGCAAAGTAGTCCTGGCACCAATTAGTCTTGAGATTGTTTAAAGTGGATTGAAATTTGAAGGCCAAAAAAAGAGTATGGAGTAGAGCAGAAGGTCATGAAAAGTGGCTATGAATCTTATAAAGAGCCTTTCTTTTGTTAAGAATAATTCAATAGTTTTGTTCAAACTAATGAGCCAATTCAGTCTGGAAAGCTTATGTGATCATTGTCCTGTGAATTTGAAGGTGCAGCTGATATTTATAAATGCTAAATGTACTTCTATGAAACAGTCTTGATGATACAGTTTGGGTAGCCCTATGATAACCCCCAGATTTGTCTGTGTGTGCCTGTGTGTCCCTGTGTGTGTGTCAGCTCTTGTGCATGACAATTTCTCTCATAGAGTTGCTTGCTAGATGTCATGGTCTTTTAAAGCAGTATTCAGGGATGAAAAATGGAAGGTACAATCTAGGAATGAAAATCTTTGTCTCAGAGATCTAATCCTAAATACAAGACTTGCCCATCTGGTCTGTGATACTTTTAGTGAGGAATCCCTGTCCAAGGCCCATCCTCCATAATTGCTCTATACATTGTCCCTTTATTTGAGACTATAGCATGTATAAAGCAGAGGAGTGCTGACAGAATTAGGTCATTTTTGTCTCTGCCTTTCCCAATGCAGGCAAACAGTGGGACAGAGATAAAACTAAGCTGGAGTTCATCTAGTCAGCACACTTGAAGCACTACAAGAAGGATTGGGTCTCTTCTTCCTGTCACATCTTTCCCTCTTCTCTTAGAATAGTGGAACATGAGTAAAAATAACATTTAAGAGCTTATATACATGTTCCTGCTTCATTCAGTACACATCACTGAGAGAAGATACCCATCAGACATTACTCTTCTCCCAGTGCTTGACAATATAAGGAGCAATGGGAGGCATCTGAGAAGGAAAGAATGACATTATGGAATAGTGCATAACTGGTCACATAATACCTTCAAGCCCTACTGTTTGACAACATCTGATCTATCAGGTCAAGTAGCAGAATCAGACCAGTACTCTCAGCCAAACGTGGTTGTCCCTCCCCACCATCGTTAAAAATTTCTGGAGGTCATCCACTAAAGAAGGCTGATTTATCACAAATATCTGAAGGGGGCAGATCTTTTCTATGTGTGACTTCTTTTCAATCTGGAATCTTGAAAAAATTGGTCAAGGTCCCAGAAGGTTCCATGCATAGTAATTTATACAGATAGAGGTTTATAGAAAGTTTGCTTTATAAAGTTTACAGCTCATGTATAGATTTAGGTTAAAAAATGTGATACCTTTCTATATGACCTATGCATCTTCCATGTCTGACTTTTGCAAAAATATTAATTTTACAGATAGCCTTCCTTCCTTCTTTCTAATTTCATATGTGACTTTGTTAACATTTAGAGTAAAATTTTCAAAACAATTAGCTTTAATAAATGAGGGAGCAAAAACCAATTATCTCTTCAGAATGTGAAAGGAGAATTTATGTTCATCTTATCAGGAGGTTAGACTTTTTCCTGAAATAGAAACATGCTGGAAATTGGGATGAGGAATTTGAAAAAGTGTATTTTCAGAGAAGTTGAAACATGGAAAATGAAAGTTACATCCTCAGTGAATTACTTACAGTCACGTAATTAAACTGATTTAGAATTGGAGAGTTTGTGAATATAATGAAAAAAGAAACTTTCCTGAGGATATAGCTCAATCTGAGTTTTAATGTGCTTGTCCTTTAGACATAATTATTATATAATTATAATTATGTAATTATATGTAAATAATTCAGATTTCAAACAGTATTTATAATCAGTACAGTTTCTTAAATTGCCTTCGGAGTTTTTAATATAATTAGTTCTACTGTCCCATTGAAAATTTATCTTAAACAGTTGTCTGATTATTGAAGACATTGATACTTTATAAAGACTATTTTTATTATTAAAATTGTGCAGTGGCTTTGTATTATAAACATTCAGTTAGCTTACAATGGTAGAAATTTTATTTATAGATGAAATAAAATCAGAACAATGTAAATAATGGTTTATGATTATCCTGGGGTCATGTACAATAGGACTGGAGCATATATACAACCCTGGTGTTCTCTTGTTCTTTGATCTGGCTGATACAGTACCTTCTCACCTTGCTTTTACAATGATAGCAAAGGGAAAATTTGGAAATAAAAAAATCAGTAAAAATTAAATTGGGTAATGGAAACTAGTACTG
The DNA here is from genome assembly GCA_009733165.1 of Naja naja. Taxonomy (NCBI): domain Eukaryota; kingdom Metazoa; phylum Chordata; class Lepidosauria; order Squamata; family Elapidae; genus Naja; species Naja naja. The sequence goes on along the minus strand of CM019148.1, from coordinate 327,552,236 downwards.
GTAATGGAAAGTAATATGTGTCATAGATGTGGAAAAAATTTTCAGTAGCTTACTTAGGCAAAGCCTTATGATGCATAATGGTAGTTGCGGAAAGGGTGCTTGCATGATGTGCAGTATGACCCCTTTTTCTTTTTGGTATTTTACTAGTCGCCTGAAGAATTTCAAGGAACAGAGAGAAAGTTGACCTCTTTTACATTCATTATGGAAAGATTACTGCTGCTTAATGAATTACTGCACTACCTTTGTAATTAGTGTCATTTGTCTTGGAAAACAACACAGTGCTTGCCTTGAATTTAGTAAGGAAATAGACTTAACATTCTCAGCAGGCTGACAGCAGTACTGAGTGTTAGAATAAATAAGTCTAAATCTCTTTGTAGATGAAGACTGGTCATTTTTCCCTTCTAGTGAGATACATGTTATATTTCATTGCAGACACTACCTAGGAATTCTGGATTCTAGAACCTGGGAGGCAAAGAATGATTTTAAAAATTGCTAGTATAGAAAACATTCTTTTTTCATTTCCATCTGTTTATCAGAACGGGTCTCCATGGGTAGCATTCCTTTTCATTTTAGCACAGAATTTCTCATTTTTGAGAAAGGACCCCAGATTTTATACATGTAGTTCTCAATTTACAACCATTCGTTTAGTGACTTATGACCGTTTTTCACACTTATGTCTGCTACAGCATCTGCATAGTCATGTGATCAAAATTTGGGCACTTGGCAACTGGCATGCATTTAGGATAGTTGCACTATCCCAAGCTCTTGTGATCCCCATTTGTAACTTTCCCAGCTGGCTTCTGACAAGCAAAGTCAACAGAGAAACCCAGATTGCTAAATCACCATATAATTCACTAAACAACTGGAGTAATTCACTTAACAGCTGTGGCAAAAAAGTCATAAAATAGGGCAAAACTCATATAACAACTGCCTTGCCTTAGGAATAGAAATTTTGTACTCACTTGTGGTTATAAGTTGAGGACCATCTGCAAAGCAGATTTACAACAGATCAGTAGATCTACACTAAATATGAGTATGAAACCTCTTTGGTTTTGGATAGAAACTGGTCCTTATTTATATATTTAGGCAGTGTATATGCTGAATTTATCAGTTGTAATTTTTCTAAAAATAGAAGATGGATAAAATTCATAATAAATTAAATAATAATGGTCTATAAACTTCTGCTTAAGCAAAAAATATTTTCCATGAACAGTGTTAGTTTTTCAAGTAAGATGCAGTTCAGACCTCAAAACCTAGCTGATTATTTGGATGTGAGATATTGGCCTGCAAATCGCTATCTTTTTCTGTTTAAAATGCAACCTTAGTTAGATTGTCTAACTGCCCAGTTCTCCCATGAGCTGCTCCGAGCATCCAGGATTGGGAGGTGCCTCAGTCTCTTCCTAGTTAGGCTGGGCTTAAACTTCGAGGACGCTCCTCCTCCTCCACGTGACTCCTCCTTAGCGTCCCCAGTTTTAGCTCAGCCTTCATAGGAACAGGCTGTGTTTTCCTTGGCCAGAGTAAATCAAAGCAACGTTGGAAATTCAGGTTTGATTAGAATATCTCTAAATTCAAAGTCTTGCAGTCTCTGACAGCTCCTTTAACATCTTGGCTGTCGGAGATAGCAATACTAGGGGCGGGTTGTTAGCTGAGCCCCAAAGGTGTGAGGAGGCGGCTGCTTCTCACATGCCAGGAATTCCTTTTCTGAACTTCTGACAGCTCTTTTAAACATTGGAACTGTCGTGACTAGGCGGAGTGGTAGTGGCACGCCCGGGGCGTGTGGAGGCGGCTGCCTCCCGATCCCCAACCTCTCTTTTTTCCCTGCTCTGACATTCCTTTTGGTTTCCCTCATTACTTACCTTCCGATTCTATCCCTGCCGTCCGGGAGCCTTGTCTGATTGGAACACCCTGGGGGGAAACAAAGCTTTAAAAGTCTGATCCTTCAGAAAGGAAAGTTTTGTTTTCGTTATCATCAGTGGAAGAGCGCGAAGTCCATTGAGGACGCCATTTCCACCAAGCCAAAAGGCGCAAACCTCGTGGCAGCCGCCATTTCATTTGCATGCAACAAAATATCGGAGGATCGTGTGAGGGCTTCCCCACAGGTTTCCCTTCCTGGGGACCAGGGGATGGATAGTCGGCCTCTCACCTGCCTACCCCTCCCAGTGGAGGGGAGTTGTAATCAGTCCGGCAGGAAACCAGCTATAACTACTGCTGCACCTATACAGAAGTTCTAGCAGCGAGAGGCCCATACTTTTCCCCCACTAGGTTTCCCTTCCTGGGGACCACACAACTCCAGAAGTAATCAAGGGCTTGCAGCTCATAAAATAAGTAAACAAAAGGCCTCAAACAAAGACACAGGAGAAGTCCCTACACTAAATTATAGCAGTAGCCCTATCATGGCAGGTGGTCACAGTTCAACGGCCCACGCTTCTAGGAAGGCCCGGGATAAATCCAAGGAGCCCACAAAGCCCTCTTGAGCAGTGGAGAAAGATGCCCACCGAAGGCATCAAGCCCTGAAAAAAGAGGTGAGGAAGCAGGCCAGAGTAGCTGAGCGAGATTCACCTCAACCTGCTCTGGCTCCAGGCCCCTTGGCCTTTCCTTTGGACTTGTCGATCCCACCCAGGCTGATATCCCCTGCTACATCAGCTCCACCCTCTCGAAGGGCCCCAGAGCCGACCTTTACACCTACTGCGCGGGTCTCCAACAGTTGGAGGACATACCTGAGGAAATTCCAGACAGATTCCAGACAGATTCAGATCCTGGATGGAACTCGCCATACAGAAAGGCATAGCAGCCGGGGTATAGCAATCTCTCCAAGCCAGAGGATATCCGGCGTCGGATTGGGGCTCCTGCTTGGACCAGTCACTCGGCACGATAGACCATCATTCTTCTCAGGTACCTCCCCATGGGGAGTTCCCTATTCCACATGAGGTTCATTCCCAGCGTTTGCCTGAGCTGGGCCTCAGCTGCGTCTCATCCAGCACCCACGACCTACGATAAAAAATTTATAATCTAGCCTCCGATTTCTCAAATGCCCTCAATACACCAGAGGTGGATGAACCTATTGTGGCCTTAGCTTCTTCCTCCTCCATTCTCACGGAGGCGGAGGAGCTCTGAAACCTGAGGAAAAGAAGGCAGAATTGGCCTATCATAGAGCTCATATTTCAGACGCATGGGCTATCAAAGCTGCTACCATGGCTTCATTCTTTATTAGGTCCTCAATTCGATGGCTCAAACACCTTAGGGACACCATCCCGGTTTCTAACACACGCCCTCAGCAAGACATTGCCAAACATAGCGGCGGCAGAGTTTTCAGCAGATGCCACCTTTAACGCCGTGAAGTTTTCATCCAGAGCCATTGCATCTCAGGTGTCAGCAAGGAGATTGCTATGGCTCCGGCATTGGCAAGCCGATACAAAACATAAGTGCAAACTGGCATCGGCACCCATATTGGGGGGAAAATTGCCTGGCAGTGTTCTTGACCCGCTCCTGATAGAAACCAGGCAAAGAAGAAGATCCTCCCTTCCTTTTTCGTAAGTCAGAAAATAAATCTCCCCAGCCATTTCGGAGGAGTTTCTTTCGGTCCTTCTACCAGAGCCCACCCTTCTATTGTTTCCAAAGAGCCTCGGGTTACAGGCAGGGACAACAGCAGGACAGGTTTGACCAGTCAGACAGATACAAAAAGGGGGGCCAAAACAAGAGACAGCCCAGAGGTGCGGGAAGTAGACCTTTTGCCGCACCAGATAACAAACAAGACAAGATTCCTATTGGGGAAGGCTAAAATTGTTTGCTGACATGTGGGATGCCTCCATGTCTGATGCTTGGGTCAGGAATACTATCAGATATGGCTTATTCCTGGAGTTCCATTCCCACCTTCTGAAATTTTTCATGAGATCTCCTCAATCCAGGGATCCCGAAAGGCGCTCCCTCATGGAGTCCGCTATCACTCATCTCTTACAAATCCAAGCCATCCAACCGGTTCCCAGGGAACAACAAGGTCGGGGTTTTTATTCTCACCTGTTTGTCATCCCCAAGAATTGGGGGGGTTGGAGAGCGATCCTGGACCTAAAACACCTAAATCGATACTTAACTTGCCGTAAATTTAAGATGACAACCCTCCAATCCATCCTACTAAGCATCAGACGGGGAGATGTTTTAACATCCATTGATCTCACGGAGGCATATCTCCACATTCCAATCAGACCAGCTCATTCTAAATTCCTTAGATTTTGTTATGATAATCGTCACTACGAATATGTGGCACTCCCCTTTGGACTAGCCTCTGCCCCCAGGACATTTACCAAGGTCCTGGCAGCCTTAGCTGCTTTCCTCAGAAATACACCCATTCGATTACAATGCTATCTCAATGACATCTTAATTCTGTCATCTTCAATTAGGCCAGCATAGATACCCAGCTGACAATATGGACCCTACAACAACATGGCTTCTCCATTAACTGGACCAAAAGCCATCTGTCTCCTACAACTAGATGATTCACTTAGGGGCCATTTTGGATACTGTCCAAGCTAAGGCTTTCCTCTCTCCTGAGAGGCTAGAAAGCATTAGGTGTTTATCACAGGAAATTAGACCCTTAGGAAGACAACTCTAGCCCTTCTATCCCAGTTGCTAGGCAAATTGATATCCTGCATTTCTATTGTCCCCTGGGCCCGTTTCCATTCCAGGCAACTGCAGTGGTTCCTGTTACCGTACCAACGGTCAGGCAGAGCCAATTCTAAAATAAGAGTATCTGTACCACCGAAGGTATTGATATCTCTCAAATGGTGGACAAATTCCTCTATCAACTCAGGTTGTCTTTTCAGAGATCCAGAATGATCGACGGTCACCACAGACGGCAGCCTATCTGGATGGGGCAGTCACTACCAATTCCACATGGCTCAAGGGCGTTGGACAGGGCTGGAACAATCTTACAGCATCAATTGGCTGGAGCTGAGAGCAGTTCATCTAGCTTTACGCAGGTTTCTACATCTATTCCAATCCAAGCATATACTAGTGCTGACAGACAACATTTCCACCAAGGCTCACATAAACAAACAGGGCGGTACTCATTCCAAACAGCTTATGAGAGAATCCGAGAGACTGTTCATGTGGTCAGAACGCAACCTTCTCTCCCTCAGGGTGGAACATATATCAGGGGTCTCGAATGTCCAGGTGGACTGGCTAAGCAGGGCCACGGTCGACCAATCAGAATGGCGCCTGCACCCATCAATTTTTCAGGAAGCAGTGCAGTGGTTTGGCCAACCAATCCTCGACCTGTTTTCCTCCCCTCTCAATGCCCAACTACTGAGGTTCATCTCGTGGTACCCATCACAGGGGGCAGAGGACGTAGACGCCCTTCACTGTCAATAGCCAACTGGTCTGTTATATGCCTTCCCTCCTCTCCCAGTAATCCCCAAACTGGTCCAAAGGATACTGGAGGATAGAGCAGAAATGCTGTTAGTGGCTCCCTATTGGCCTTGCCAGCCGTGGTTTGCAGACCTGAGGTCGCGGAGCCGCCCTGGAGATCTCATCATCAACCATCTTGCTGTCCCAGGGACCAGTGCTACATCCAGACCCGAAATGGCTCAACCTAGCCATATAGAGGTTGAGCGGCAGCGTCTGAGGAGCGAAAATATATCAAGTCAGGTCATACACACCATACAAGAGGCCAGGCATCAGTCGACAAACCGCATATACGAGGCAACTTGGTTGGCTTTCTGCCTTGCCTGAACAAGGGCCTTTCCCCAAATACTCTACGGAGACAGGTAGCAGCTCTAGCGTCCGCGATTTCCTGGGGGGACCTAGCCTCCATTTCTCACCACCCACATATTCGTAGTTTCCTTCGTGGCACAAAGAATTTGAGGTCACCAGTGGTACATCGCTATCCGACTTGGGACCTTGACAAGGTTCTGGTGGCTCTGACTACAGGACCTTTTCAACCACTAAGGACCACGTCTATGCGCTTCCTAACCTATAAAGTAGTTTTCTTAATTGCCATCACATCAGCGAGACGCATTTCTGAGCTGCACTGTCGGTACGAAAAGATCTCTGTGTTTTTCACACAGACAGTGTGGTCCTCAGACCTGACCCAACCTTTACCCCAAAAATCAATTTGGCATTTCACAGAGGCCAAGAGCTCATGCTCCCAAACTTTTGTCTGACTCCTACCCACAGACTCGAACATTGGTGGCAGTGATTGGACGTCAGGCGGAATATACATCGATCACACGGTGACCTCTAGGAAAACGGAGGCTCTGTTTGTGTCCTTCCAACTGACCACTCTGGGGCACAAAGTCTCCTCATCGACCATTGGACGTTGGCTGAAGACAACCATTGCTAAAGCATATGATTCTCATTCTTTACCAGTGCCCCGAGGCATAATAGCTCACTCCACTAGAGTGCAGCAACTTCAGCAGCGTGGGCCCCCCAGGCTTCAATAGATGAAATTTGTCGAGCCGCAACATGGTCTTCACCTTCACCGTTTATTAGGAATTACAAAATTGATATTTTTGCATCCGCTGAGGCTTCCTTTGGTAGGCGGGTGTTACAACGGGTTTATTCAGAATCGGAGAGGACTTCAGCCCAGACAGAGTCCCTCCCTTAGGATAGAGCCAAGCTTTGGTATGTCCCAATCCTGGATGCTCGGAGCAGCTCATGGGAAAAAGGGCGTTGGTACTTACCTGACACTCCCGTTCTCTGTGAGCTGCGTAGAGCATCCAGTCCCACCCTATCTTTTTATTCCATCTGGTGGGGATCTGCTCCGGCCAAGGGTCAGCAGGTAGTTTGATGTATCAAAAGGTATCATCATTCTCTCGACTTTGCAAAACTGGGGACGCTAAGGAGGAGTCACGTGGAGGCGGAGGAGCATCCTCAAAGTTTAAGCCCAGCCTAACTAGGAAGAGACTGAGGCACCTCCCAATCCTGGATGCTCTACGCAGCTCACGGAGAACGGGCGTATCAGGTAAGTACCAACCCCCTTTTTGTAAAAACATACATAAATCCTACTTTTCAGCCTTTGGAGGATATTTGGGTTTGTATTTTTTATGAATAGCCATCTGATAAATTGTAGACAGCAGAGCTGTGGTATTTCTCTGCCACCCCCAATGCTCTTCTGGAGGAAGAAAAAAATATGAATCAGTTGCACTTGCCATACATTACCATCACCATGGTTTTTACATACCATTCCTGTAACACGATGCAAAGTATGTGTCTGTAGAATGTAAACAGACTACAATCTGTTTGTCCAGTGAGCAGTTGGAAAGCTAGAAAAAAATGAACATTATTTACAGTGAAACCTTTAAACTCTGCTCCAGGATGTTTTATATATGGCAGCTATTTTTTAAAAATAATAAAGGTTAATTTAATATCGTTTAGGTCATGGTTATGAAATATGTACATGTAGAATGGTGTCACATATCAAAAATGGGTAGTTAAAAAGCTTAGTATTTTTAAAAATGAGTTTCTAAGAAAATCTGACTAAACAGTTGCATGATCTAGTGTATTTATTTATTTATTTATTTATTTATTTATTTATTTAATTGGATTTATATGCTGCCCCATCTCCGAGGGGACTCGGGGCGGCTTACACAAAAATGTATAAACAATAATACAAATATAAATACATATTTATCAAATCATCTAATCCAATTATAAAATCTAATTAAAATACCCTTAAATTAAAAATATATGAAGTAAAGAAAGCCTGAAACTCATATGCTTCCTCTGCTTCACTTTGGAGAATGTCCAAAGTTAGCCTTTAGTGATAAGCTGCCCAAAGTTTAAATTAAGATGAGCAGCCATAGAAATATTTAAAATTAAATAAATAATTTTTACTTTCATTTTAGTTAACTGCTGTCTTTCACATTCCCAACAGAAATCTTGTGGCTGTGGTTCAGTTTCAAGTTTCAGTTTCAGTTTCAAGTTGTAATCAATCCACAATTGCAGCATATTGGTTAAGCTGTTGAACTGGGACTAAGATTCAAGCTCAAGATATACCTCAACCATAGCTCATTGGGTGACTCTGGGCCAGTTATAAGAACATAAACAGTGCTGTTCTGGATCAGACCTTCAGCCTATCACATACAGCAACCTGTACTCACACTTAAATGCACAAGGAAACCCACTAGTCTCTCACCAAGTGACCTTCAGAGCCAGTCACAGTGCCATCAAGGCCAATAGCTATTGATCTCATGACTTCCATGGATAGATCTACCCTTTTTTGAAGCTAGCCAAGGTGGTAGCCAGCACCACTGTAGTAGGTTACCAAGAAATTGTTAATTACACAGATTTTTCTTTTGCAATTTATTAAAATAGTAATAACACATTGTAATCTAAATTCACTTAAGCCTTTTAAATGCTTTTGACATCAAGCATGTCCTTTAATCTATCCCACTGAAAATATAGATTTTGTTTTTTCTCTAAATGTTGTGTACAGTAAAATATTAAAATACAATTTTAATTAGTCTAGTTATTTTTCTGTTTCTTCTGTGCCTTGAATTGTAAATAATATGGTAGCTGTTGCTAGGTAACATCTAATTGTGATATTAACTGCCAATAGTTGTCAGAAGGTATAGTAAATTCTTTGATCTTCTTAATAAAAATTACTAAAGTGATTTCCATACATATACTCCATTTTAATTTTAAAATTATAATGTTGCAATATAGTTTGGCTTACTATTAGACTTCTTTTTTTTAATTCTGCTAAAGTGCTTTCTCTTGGTTTAAATATTAGCAACTTTTATTACATTGTGAGAACTATATTTTGGTACTCATAATTATTAATCATATATAAATATATATAAAATACTGGAATAATAGCATTTATCAAATGCTAAGAGCCTTGGTGGCTCAGGCTGTTAATTGCCTGCACTTAAGTTCCAGCTGCCTACAACTGCTGTAGGCTCGAATCCCACCAGGCTCAAGGTTGACTCAGCCTTCCATCCTCTTGGGGTAGGTAAATTGAGGACCCAAGATTGTTGGGGGCAATTAGCTGATCTTGTAAAAATGCCACTTAGTAATAAGCAGGCATATACAATGGAATGAAGGCTATTGCTGAGCACACTGGGTTGCATCCCAAAAATTGTAAGCCGCCCTGAGTCTCCGGAGAAGGGCGGCATATAAATGTAATTTAAAAAAATGTAGTGTTAGGAATCTGTACACTGATTAGTTGGGTTGGCAATATATAAAACAACTATGTATGTTTTGTAGCTTTAAGACAAAACCACTGTACTGATTTATACTATATTCTGATTGGCTGATTATATTGCAAATTACCATAAGAGGGAGGTAGAGATCATAGCGTGCTCTCTCTGACATTCTTTTGCTATCTAAGGTTCTCTGTTGTATTTATGCTGTGCTTATACTTTGATATCTTTGTTTATTGTAAATGACTTGCAACTGGTAAGAAGACCTTGTAATTAGATATTATTTGGACTGCTAAGCGTATATGACCTGGACCGTTTATTGGACTGTGCTATTTCTTAGAGTAAACTTTAACTCAATTTAGTGTATCTGTGTGTGGCTGAATAATTATTCATAACTACTCTCATAAATGTTTCCATGTGCATATCCTTGTTATTCAAGGGTTATTCTGTACATATCATAGCATGTAGTTATGTAGTTTCTGATTGCTACCTGCCAGCTTGATAATGAACAATCAATTCCACCCATGTTTGCTGGTTTTCACATGGTAACTGTTCTTCCCAGAAATCATAACAACCATGTAAATACACAGGAAGGACTTTTACATACAAATTGTGCTTGTAAATGGCAATTTTTCTTTCTAACTTTTCTGTCACTCGATGTCATTTGAGATCTTCCAATTTCTATGATAGATTTTCAAGGAATAAAATAGGGAAACAAAGGATAGTAATAAACATTCTAAGGTGTTTTTTTACTCTTTGGCCAAAAAAGCTGTTGGGTGGTGTGACAGTGGTATCCTAAAACTTTCATTGATAAATCAAGTAGAGGCTATCATTTACTTCTGGTTTCTGGCAAAAAATGCTCATAATGTCCATGACTTAACAACTGGGCTGAATTACAATCATAAATTGATAACTCTCCTGTATAAGGAACATCGGTGGGAAGGAATCTGTAGAGCTAAGCAATATCTATTTTTGTATATATGTTAGTGAATGTAATGTTTGGAAGTAGTACATGAGAATGGAGTGGGCCTACATGTTAACATTAAGTATATTTTCAAATGATCTGTGCTAAATTTTACTTGTATACATATTTGAATTCACATGTTGTCTTAAAGCTTGTCATTTGAAGAAAATTTAAAATGTTAAAAACAAAAGTTTAGATAATTTAATAAGTGTTACTTATATTGGGATAAATATTTGTGGAACGAGAAGGAGGAGGCTTGGCATATTTTTTGCACTTTAAATATAAATATTAGGATACAAATATTTGAACATTGTTGTCTTGTCTGTAATTTCATAATATATTTGGGGTACTCTTCTTTATAAGATCTGATACATATCTTCCTGACACAGCTGAAAAATCACAGCTAATCGGGATTAATAATACCAGGCCAATCTTGCATAGATCATTCTTAGGAAATACTGCTTTATACTGTACTAGTACTAATGTTCATTACAATAAGTGAAGGTCAGACTGCATCATCAATCTAAAGTTGGCAACTGGTGAAAAATCAGTTTTTCCATAAGACAGTGATGATTGTATGATAGCTTCTGTTACTTTACTTACAGTCAATTCATTCTTATAAACAGGGCAAGAATGTGGTACATCTTATTTGTTTAAAGTTTAAGTATCTTCAAATCAGTCAAGCTCTGAAAATAGCTGATCATAATTCCATGTAGTTATTAAAACATACATATTTCATGGTTTGATTTTGTACATATAGTCTTTTGAAAATCTTGAAACTGAGTTGCAAGACTTTGGTGTAAGTGGTTGTTTCCTGGCTACCGCATTTTTGCAAATACAGCAGCATTGTGTGATAAAATAACTGTAGGGTGCCACATAGATGGGACCTCTAATACAGTTTAAAAGCCTATTATTTTTCCCCCTGAGTGCTCTTTGTGCTCATTCCAAATCAGATTGTGAGCAAATTGTTGCCTTAATTTGATTTGGAGGCCCTGATGCAGATTTTACTGTAAGCAACTTCCTTAGTTATACCTGATTTACCACCTATGCAATTTTTCTTATTTTTTTTATTGTGGCTTTACATTTTTCAGACCAGGAATGTTCCAAAATCTAAATTTATGGTAAAATATATATTTCTTTCCCCAAATGTCCTTATTCTAGTTTCTGATGTCACATATCTATCAAGGGCACTTCCTGTTCTGCTACCCATGTCTTTATATGATGTATCTGATCTGACAATACACACAGAAATTAATTATTTATAGTTTACTCAGACTGGACACTTGCATTTAGTAGTGTATTAGTATTGTATATGTGTTTACATTTCATGAAGGTTAGAGCAGCTTATCTTTTTTTTAAGAGTAGAAGTTGTTCTAGACTAAAATAAAATAGTATCTAGTTCAGGGCCAGGTCAATAGGTTATATAATTCTGTTTAAAATTGTCTCAAAGCATATGAGAATGTAAAAATGGTGTTTTAAAATTAAACTTAACGCATGCTTTACTGTTAATGTTTTTTCAAGAAATAATGCATAGATTAAACGTTTTGTTTCCAGTTTCCCTTTCTTAAATGTGTGTAGGTAGACAATAGGTACTTCTTTTCTTTTTGCAAACTGAACACGATTGATACATATTTAATTCTATTCAAAAGATAATTGTTATCTTCTTAAAACTGATGTCCAAATTTATAAAAATGCATAAAAAGTATGATTAGACAATTTGCAAATCACCAAATATAAATGTTTTTCTTTACACCATTTCTCCTTTTTAAACTTTAGCACATCTAGTCCACCCATTTGGCCAGGAAGCACCTTTATCAAGAGAAATGGAGCTCTTCTGCAAGGTAGGCCAAAGAGTCTCTGTTACAATAATTGCCATAACTTTCAGGAGTAAAGCTTATTATAGTGCTTTTATCCTTTTCCAGTATCTACATTCATATGTAGTATACTCTTGAGCTCAATTTGTTTTCCCATGTAATACTTTAATATGCTATGAATGCATCTCTTTTCCTCCATCCATGTTTCACACAGCATGATACCTTTCAACTTGTGTTGATGAATAATATAGTATTGCTTCTACATGTATCAGTGGAAAAATACTTCTAGCCATAGTTGTGTGACAGCTGTATCTCAGAGGGCGATGTACAGTGGTTGATATGCAAGATACAGTCATTTTTTCTATTACAGTATAATTATGAGTATTTTTCTCCAGTTCAGTATTGTAGACAAGAATTGTTGTTCAGTAGTGAAGGAATGCTTGCAAGGCATGATTGGATTGTTCTCTTTATATTTGTTGGTTTCATTTTTCCATTTGAATGATATTGACTAGTTATTGTGGAACTGAACTTAGAAATTACACTGGATAGAATATGAAAGAGTTTTATTTTTTTTATTGTTGCATGCCAGTTTTGAATCTTTGAGGGTTATGTGATCAAAATAATCTTATTTGAATTTAATTGTCAGTAATGGAAGTTGATATTCTGTGTAATTTGATTGCTTTATTTAAAAGGAAATCTATCTTTTGATGACTCTTGGGGAGGTAGTAAGTACCTACAATCTCTCATCCAGTTGCTTCTGCTTCATTCATGTTCAGAACATAGAGTAAGATGAATTTTCTACAGCCTTGAATATATTTTTAATTTCTGCTTTAATCATGTTGGTTAAAAATGTCAAGGTGTCATTTTTAGAGGTTTGTATCTTTAAATCGCAGAATACATCATAAGAACCATATTATAATAAAATAGTATTATTGATGCTGCCTATTTCTGATTATTAGGAAAAGATACATGATAAAATATGTTTCTTGTGAAATTTTGTAGGACATAGGCTTTTGTGAATATAGAACAGCCTGGAAAGTACTCATAGATGAAAACAAGAGAAAAACATATAGAGAATTTAATTAAATAATTTAATAAAAAGGTTTAATTGATTAAATCTTATAGGACATGGCACCTTAATAAGTTAGAATTTTAAATTCAGCAATGGAGTTATTCTTATTAGTAAACATTAATAGAAGTACCTTTGATAGATTTCTTCCTTATGTACCTACATTTTAATAGTAAAGTGTTTGTAGTTGTCTGACCATTGTAAGATTCATCCATGAATGGTTCATTTGTCAATAGCTGTACAAGTAAGAAACAATACGATTGCTTTGGAGTAACTCAGGCTCTTTTATAAATTATTGTTAATATTGTTTTATTTGAGCAACTGAATATATTTAGATCCAAATTTAAAACTATATTTTTGTATGCATGAAAATTTATGTCAGTGCAAAAAATGAACAAAACATAAAAACAGTTGACACATTGTACCTGTAGCTAGATCAGTCTACCTCAGTTGACTACATGCATTTATTTCATTATGCTTTATCTAGGTTGATTGTAACTAGAGGGATAATGTGCTAGAATATTCAGAATCTCAATAATGCTTTTAGAATAGAAATGTAATGAAATTTCCTTGTTGATTACATAGCTGCCATCAAACATGAGGATTTTAATTAACAAACAGGTTGTAACACATTGTCATCATAACCATCAACAATACAAAATGTTTATTCAACTGGTTCCTTTTTAAATTGGTTTTGACTGCTCCAAATAATCCATAGCTTCACTATTTTGATTGTAGAAACTCCACTGTATATGCAATTAGCTTTTTATGACCTTTTGCAATTATTATATGTGAAAGTAATAATAAATGTTCTTGGTTATAGTGTATCTTAAAACCTTTGGTTATATAATTCTCATGTTTAATTGAAACTTTTCAACAAAATCCTTTGGGTTACTTTCTAGCTCCCCTCCACATTCAACATAGAAATATCTTTCACTCCTGTTTTTATAGCAGATGTAGATTGCTTTAATTTGTTAATAATAAATTATTAATTGTGCAAACATGCTCAAGGAAAAATAACATTGTACATAAAACAATGTACAGTCCTAGTAATCCTTGAATGCTTGCAACCCAAATAATGCTTAACTTTTCTGTGTAGCTGAATACTTTTATTTTCTGGAGTGTAATATTTTAGTCTTGTCAGAATGTCATTTGCTAAATAGAACACAAGGGTTTTTAAATCAAATATGGTACATTAACTAAATGCTCAAGATTTTGAAATTGTGTCTTCAAACAATACAAGCAATGGGAATTTCCTGTTATAAAAACTAGATTCAGAAGAGACAAAGGAACCTAAGATCAAATTGGTAAAATCTGATAGTTTGTAGAAAAAAACCAAGGAGTTCAAAAAAGATTTTTATTTTTGCTTTATTAAATATACTAAGGCTTTTAATTGTGTAGAAAACAATAAACCTCGGAGAGTCCTTAAAACATGGGTACAATGGATTGCCTGAATATCCAGGTAAATTAGACATTGTGAATTTATATGGAGTTAAGAATTTAGTTGAAAATTTGAAAAAGAGTACACCATGGTAATTGGGAGGAGGTGTATGTCTACCTGTGTGTCAGTCTGAACGGCTGCCAACATCCATAAAGGTTTTTTTTTTACTATGAGACTTATATGCAGATTATTTCAGGAGAAATGCTGAACTATAAAAAATAGAATATGAAATTGAAATTGTTAGGAGAAACATCAGCTGGTGATCCCATCATTCAGTTCTAATTTATTACGGTGAAAGCTGGATATTCAGAAAAACTGAATGAAAGGTGAAATTGATGCCCCTAAATTGGGGTGCTGGGTTGACAGAAGTTGACAGAGAACAAGATAGCTTGGTACTATGCTTGATAATGCAAGCATGAGCTTGAGAATGCAAAAAAGCAATTAGTGCAGGCAGTTCTAGTTAAATTATGTCTGTTGGGTCATGAAAAGTTAGAAGTGGCTGATGAACAAGAGTAAATTTATGGTGGTGGCCTTTAGCATAGCTCCTTTCACAGCTTTGCACTTCCCCTAATTTTTGTATTGTTTTGAGTTATGATCTATATGGCTGCCTATCTTAAAACACAATTCTGGGCAGCTCACAATGCAATCTTAAACTATAAAAATCATAAAACACCACCAATCCCCATCACCTCAATCATCTCCTAGGGATGCTCCAACAACCAGCCCAAAATATCCTCACTTTACTCCAGCATTTGGATAAAAAGGCACTTCCTGATGGCCTTGTAGAAGACTGAAGGGCTGTGGGGGGGGGGGGAGAGAATGGTGTTCCATAAGGTAGGAACAACCACAGAAAATATGCACTTTTGAGATCCCACTACATGGCAACAGTTTAGGAAAGGACCTGGAGCATACCTTCCCTATCTGATCTGGTGGGACAGGCAGATACTCTCAGAGAGAGTTGGTCTTGCAGATAACCTGGTCCCATGTAATGTAAAGCTTTAAAGGCAATAACCATTACCTTGAATTACACCTGAAAGGAAACTGTGCATGTATCTCATGCAACAGACTCATTACTTGGGTAAACCTAGAAGCAGTCAACATTCTGCACTGCTTCATTCTAACCAAGTTGTTGTTTCTGAATGGTTTTCAAGGTTAGCCCCATGTAGAACATAATGCAGTAAATCCAAATGGGAAGTGACTAAGAGATAGGTGACTGTGAGCAAGACTTCCTGGTCCAGGAAGAAGCACATTTGGCACATAAGATGAATCTATACAAAGCCTCCCTACTCACAACTGCCACCTGCTTGCTCATCAACCATGAGCTGTGATTCTAAGAGACACAAATTGTGCATCAGCTCAGTCCATGGAAATGCAACCCCATTCAGAGTCAAAGATGTCTAGATTCCAAAGGGCTAAAAAGTCAACACTACTCCATCTTGCCAGGACTGATCAGTTCCACTCCATTCAAACCCTTACAGTCCCCAGGCACTCAGTCAACACCACAACAAAGTCTTCTGCCTAGCAGGGTGTGGAGATTTATAGCTGTATATCATCAGTATATATATCTGAGGGGTCGAATGACCTCATCCATAAGTTTCATATATGTCAAAGAGAGAGAGAGATCTAAGCCCTAAGGCACCCACACTGTAGATCCTAGAGCTTCCCCTCAACACACACTAATTGGAACCGTATCCAGAGAAAGGTGGTAAGATGCAAAATAATGTATGTTACTCCCAATCTCTGTAAATAGTCCAGAAGGATATCATGGTTGATGGTATCAGAAGCCACTGAGAGATGCAGGAGAGCCAGGATAGTTGCATCACATCTGTCTTGAGCTCTCCAGAGGTCATCCACATTTGCAACCAATACCATCATATTACTCTACCCTCACCTGAACCCAAAGTGAAAAGGGTCCAGATAATCCATTTCATCCAGGGTCCTCTGAAGCTGAGCACTAACCATTATCTCAATAACCTCCAAAAAGGAGAGGTTGTAGACTAGACAAAAGTTGTTTAATAATTTAGGTCCAAAGATGCCATCTTAAGGAGACAACACACTACTGCCTACCTCAAGGCAGGCAATACCATCATCTCCCTCAAAAAGGAAATTAACCATTGCTTGGACCCAACCACTGGTCACCTCTTGGGAGACCTTAAACAACCAAGAGCGGCATGGTTCAGAAACAGAGGCCAAGCTCATTTCCTCAGGATCAATTGGCTCAGACACCTTCCAGATAACAACACTCATATGTGTTTTATTATTATTATTATTATTATTATTATTATTATTATTATTGTCTTTATTGTCAGAGCACAACATGTGTACAATGAGATTGGCTGAGCCTCCCTTCGTGCACCACCCAACACAACTCACAGTGAGCACAAAAGTCCCTAACCCAGTCCCAATCTTACTACATTATGTGACCTTGTTGCACAACGCAACAATTGTTGTCTCAGTCACTACTTCTAAAGTGTCTGCCGAGTCAGAATTCAACTCCAAGCAGAAGTGGGTTTCATTCCTAAGAGAGAACTAGAACAGTATCCTGGGTTTTAGGCCAGCATTTTCACCAAGTGAAACAAGTCTTATAGCAGATGCAATAAAGGCAATAAAATAAGTACACTTTTACACCCTTATTGCCACAAGTTATGTATAATATACAGTATCTCACAGAAGTGAATACACCCCACACATTTTGTAAATATTTAAGTATATCTTTTCATGTAACAACACTGAAGAAATGACACTTGGCTACAATGTAAAGTAGTAGGTATACAGCTTGTGTAACAATATAAATGTGCTCTCCCCTCAAAATAACGCAACACATAGCCATTAATGTCTAAACTGCTGGCAACAAAAGTGAGTACACCCCTAAGTCATAATGTCCAAATGGACATTATGAAAGAAAACAAAGGTAAATCAGCTTCATATTGTTGCCAAGATAATTGCAGGGGCTTGCCCTGTAACTGTGACTCAAAGCATAAAACCAACCACAAAAGCACATATTTTTTAAAAAATCAAAAGAACAAAATGTTTGTTTATCAATGGTACATATATAGGATTCAGGAGGAAAGTATCTTTTTTGGATTTTCTGAAATTTTGCTTAATTTTTGGCACTTAATGTTATCAGAGCTTCCTGGGGATTTGTTGATATCTAAAGAGAATTGGATCCTGCTGATATTTGACCCAAATCTTAGAAACAAACAAATAAATGGTTGATTCATTTGACTGAACAGAGTAGTCCAAATGTAGTATGCTAGTGTTAAAAAAATAAACTTGCCTGTAGATTCAGTCAATGATTGTACCATCTTTAGCAGCAATAAATGCAACAAAACATTTCCTGTAATTGTTAATATGCCTCTGTATTACATCCTACAACACCTTGAATCTCCAAATACCTATGCAAGGGTCCTCTTTGTAGACTTCAGTTCAGCATTCAATACCATCATTCTAGACATTCTTCTAACTAAATTAAGCCAACTAGCGGTACCTGAATACATTTGTAAGTGGATCATAAGCTTCCTAACAGACAGGAAGCAGCAGGTGAAGCTAGGCAGAATCACAATTAGCACAGGGCCCCCCAAGGCTGTGCTTTCTCCACTTCTCCCTATATACTAATGACTACATCTCAAACGATCCATTTGTTAAAATACTGAAGTTTGTAAATGGCACAACAGTGATTGGTCATTTGAGATAACGACGAATCTGCATACAGACAGGAGGTTATGCAACTTGCCTTGTGGTGTAACCGGAACAATCTGGAGCTAAACACACTCAAAACCGTAGAAATGGTGGTAGACTTTAGAAGAAACCTTCCCATACTACCACCTCTTACAATACTAAACACAGTATCAACAGTAGAGACCTTCAAATTTCTAGGTTCTATCATATCTTAAGACTTAAAATGGATATCTAATAACAAAAACAGCATCAAAAAAGCACAACAAAGAATGTTCTTTCTGTACCAACTCAGAAAGCTCAAACTGCCCAGAGAGCTGCTGATTCAATTCTACAGAGTCTGTCATCTGCACCTCTATAACTGTCTGGTTTGGCTCTGCAACCAAACAAGAGAGACACAGACTTCAACGGATAATTAGAACTGCAGAAAAAACAATTGCTACCAACCTGCCTTCTATTGAGGACCTGTATACTGCAAGAGTCAAAAAGAGGGCTGTGAAAATATCTACAGACCACTCACATCCTGGACATAAATTGTTTCAACTTCTACCCTCAAAACCATGCTATAGGGCACTGCACACCAGAACAACTAGACACAAGGACAGTTCCCCCCAAATGCTATCATTCTGCTAAACAAGTGATTCCCACAACACTGTCAACTTATTTACTAAGACTGTATTACTATTATTCCTCTACTACTAGATTATAATAATACTTCCTAGTACCTACCTCTTCCCACTTACATCTTGCTTATATCTTTACAAATTATATCGTTTTATTGTTTCCTAGTATGATTTGGTTGCTTATTAGTAACCTATGATTTTTACTTAAGTGTTTCACCTAATGATTCTTGATGAATGTGTATTTTTCCTTTATGTACACTGAGAGCATATGCACCAAAGAAAAATTCCTTGTGTGTCCAATCACACTTAGCCAATAAAGAATTCTATTCTATTCTATTCTCCAGCAATGCTGTAAGAGTCTCTTTTCAATCCATATTAATCCTACAGAGCAAAGGTGAGAATTGAGTCTTATGAGACAGGGTGGTTTATAGCAACAGCATTTTCAGTTCCCGGGAAAGGTAAGACAAAAGAGTAGACTGCCATAAAAACGGAGACTCTGTCTCTTTTCATGCTGCAAAGCAGGAAAATGTATTAAGGCAGCCTGTAATGCTGACATTTATTAAATTTTCATTCTTTGAAAATTAGTATTCACTTATCAAATTGATATATAGTTATTTGAATATGGGAGAAATAGTTTAGTGTGTTTCAGAAATTTAACTAGTTTTGTTTGTGTATCAGATGAATGGCTTATTCGCTGTTAAAATTCCTCAGGGCAAAGTTTACCATTTGTTTACTTAGCCTTGCCAACTGATGGGAGTGGTATAGTACCTCAGAATAGGTCAGAATGCAGTATGAATGTTAGGCTGGGTGTGTTTGGGCTGTAGTAAACTGAGTTTCTATATAATGTTCAGCAAAAAAAAACCTCTTGTTTTCCTGAAGTGTAACCTGAAAAGTAAGTTTTGCCAATAACAGTGTCCTCTCATTCTCCTTATACCCATCCTCTAGGATGTAGTAGTCTAGAGGGGACATGAAACAGCTAACAAAAATGTTATAGTTAGAACATGGAAAAGCAGAGATATATTTTGTAGAAACTGAATGTACTATTTTTACCCAGCTCATTCCCATACTATGGTTTATGTTTTGTTAAGCTAATTTATCAAAACAAGTCTTTTTAATATGGGGGTTATTGTTGATACACTTAGAAATTAAATGCAGAACGGAAATAAAAGAATATCAGTTGAATTAAAATACACAAAAATAGAAAACAGACACAAAAACTAGTCAGTTTTAAGTTTAAGGGAACAGTGGAATGCCCAACATGTAACCTTTTTACCATAAAAAGAATAAGTAAACTGGTCCAACTACCAAACTACTAACAATATATAATTAACTCAGTAAACTAAAATTAACAAATGTAGAACATTAAAAACATTAATGAGCCTTGGTAGCTCAGGCTGTTAAATGCCTGCTCTTAAGATCCAGCTGCCTACAATTATTGTAGGCTCGAATCCCACCAGGCTCAAGGTTGACTCAGCCTTCCATCCTCTCAGGGTAGGTAAATTGAGGACCCAAGATTGTTGGGGGCAATTAGCTGACCTTGTAAAAATGCTGCTTAGTAATAAGCAGGCATATACAATGGAATGAAGGCTATTGCTGAGCACACTGGGTTGTATCCCAGAAATTGTAAGCCGCCCTGAGTCTTCGGAGAAGGGCGGGATATAAATGTAATTAAAAAAAAAAACCATGGAAGACTGTTTCTGGCAGCAGTCCAGAAGACACAGGTTCCTAATCAGAGGAGCCCCTTTATTTCCCATGTGTTGTCTTTGTTTCCTTTGGAGTGGGTACATTTGTCTAGCTTTGCATTCCAAGTGCAGTGTTGTGACTATAATTTTCCATAATGTTTTGGATTGTACTGCCTTCTGCAACTTATTTATTTACTTCTATCCCACCTTTATTATTTTTGTAAATAACTCAAGACGGCATACACTACATTCTTTACCCCTCCTGCTTTTCCTACGGTAACAACCCTGTGAAGTAGATTGAGCTGAGAATAACTGGCCCAAAGTCACCCAGCTAACTTTCAAGCCTAAGGAAGGACTAGAACTCCCAGTTCCCAGTCTCCCAGTTTCTATCTTGACACGTTAACTACTACAGCAAACTGGTTCTCTACAGTTGCACCCATTAAGGAGCTGAGAAACCAAAGAGGCTACTCTCTCACATTTTTCTAAGCCCTCAGAGCTTATTTGGGCCACTTTTTCAGACAAAATTCAGATGGAATTTGATTTTGATGTTAACTTCACTATGATTGAACCTTTTTTGAGTGAACTTTCTCTTGTTTTGGTAAATTGTTAACACCAGCTGTGGCTTCCACTTTTGAAAAATCAAAATGCTGTTAGTTGAAATTGTACGTTATTCTTTGTTGCTCTTCCAAAAAAGGAGGGACAGGAAAGTTCAAGAGTTGAACATTTATGTGCATAATGTTTAATTATGGTTTAGCATTGCTTGCAAATCTTGCCGTTGTACTTGGAGAGCCAGACAAATTAGACCTATAAAAACATTCGTCTGAGGATATTTAGGCTTCCCTTCATATATCAAGTTGCAAGTTGAAAAATCTGGCATTCCTTATCCTAAACTTGTGCATGACACAAATAACTATAACATATAATAATATGATTTGGTATATTTGATCTAAGTTACAGTATCAGAGTATTATATGTTCTATTTGTATTAAGTTTAAGGAAACAATGTAGCATTGTATTGATTATTCATTGCTTTTTTTTTTAAAAGAAGTTTGTATATGTTACACCTATATTTGTAACCTTGGACAAGAATGTAAGATATGGAGATCCTCTATCAATAGAATAAGATGGATAATTTATTGTAAATTTAACAGTGTTCTATTTCCTTTATAATGAATCAGATTTGTTAAATATTTTTAGTGAGTCCCTGAGCCCCCCAAAGCATTTCCTCCTGGGTAAGCATTATTTTCTGTCTTCTCATGTATCTACATTTGCTCACACACTAGAACTATCAAACCAATTAGTATAAATTGAACTTGTGATAGTTTTTCATTAAAGGAAGTATTATTTTGTATTTGTATATTTTAGAATAGTAATTTCTTAATAAAAGAATTCTAAACAGATTTTGGAAATAATTATATAAATAACCTTTCATGGGAGTTAAATTGTTTCGCATATCCTAAGTCATAATAGAGATGTCAGCGCTGAACTGAACCTGGTAGAGGCCATTTTCTTCATTCATCGTTGTCACACTATGGGAGGGGGCAGGAGGTTGGAATGCATTACTAGACACAACATCGAACTTTCTCATGAGAACCAAGGTCCTAGGTGATGAAAAAGGAGAAGGCTGCTTGAGGAGCCTGCCAATTAATCTAACTGGCCAACATGACCAGTGACACTGGGGGAAGAGGTGTTTACTGGTTTTAATTATACTGAAACAGCGGGAAAGATTCAGAGTTTTCAACCAAGTGTGCCCATATGATTTATCCAATAAAGAAGTTCTTTGTGGAAGTGTCTAGCCTCAGAGTTCTGATTTGCTTGGGTTTGTTAATTGGAACCTTGACAAGAGATTTGAGATGTTATAATTTCAGAAATTTGACACTTGAGGGGACTAAAGTTTCTAGGCAGAAAAGGAAAGAGGGGAGATACTTAGTGATGGAGTTGCCTGTCCCAATTGTGATTGTTAAGTGAAGATTACCCGTATTGGAGAAATACAGCTGTTATATATTGATGAAGATTCTCAATCTTCCCAGTAGACTTGTCAGGATGTTGAGCCATGGCAATTGGGCTTCTTTTCTTTTTTGGTGTGAAATGTTTCACTACTTATCCAAGTAGACTGAAAAAGTTAAGCAGAAAAATGTTTCAAAAAGAAAAAAAAATAGTCCAGTTGCAATGACTCAACTTTCAGACATGGCTACAAATTGGATAAAATAAAAAATGATTATTATACCCAACTTCTTAATAAGATAGATCAGTGTTTTCCCTTTGTCAGAAAGACAATATCCAGGCTTTTGAGATTTGGGTGGAGGGGAAATATTATATTTTGATATTAAATTCCCTATGCCTATCAAGTGCAAAGAACCAGGCCCAAACACAAAGGGTTCAAATTTACTGATTTGTTGTTCAAGCCTATGCACAGGAATCTTCTCAATTAACAGTTTGTACCTGGATAAAGTTAGATAAGTTTCAACAGCATTCAAAGGCAATTTGTCTATTGTGACTGCATAGAGACTCTAAACTTATTCCTTGTTTGACTCCTCCCCCTGCCTCTTCCAGTCTCTCTCCTACAGTGCTTGACTCAAGGGAGAAAAATGCATGTGGTTTGATGAAGATTAACAGGTATACTACTGATCGGAGATGGGAGACCACCTGGCAAACATGCAACACTTTGAGTCCTGTGATGGGAGAAATATATAATTTAGATAATAATAAATAATAAATTATACTCCTTTAATCAACATCAACACATAACATAAGCCTTGGCATCATCTCAAACAGAGAAAGGAATCATTCAAAAAGAGAGTGAAAGTTTGCATAATCTTTTCATATATATACAGAATTTATCACTGTTACTTTATTAGAAATGCTATACATTTCATCACAATGGAGAAGGTTATGGCCAAGTGTATAGTTTGCCTTCTTGGACTTCTAGATGAATATTCACAAAGATTTTGCTCTCTCTTTTTCCCTTTAAACTAACTTCAGTTTGACAATCTTTCATACAGAAGTCACCTTCAAATAGAGAATTGCCTTGCAGCAACTCTATAGAGGTGGGTACTTTATAAAGTTGCTCTCATGGCTACACACTATCATATGAACTTTAGACAGCTAAATCTTGTAGTACAATGAGATTTCCAAATTGAAAATAGAGTCAGTGATTGGAATTTTTATTTAAATGAAAAACAGTTACCCTATGATTCTCTTTGGAAACATAACCTTTACTACAATTCTAGATTTGTTTTTATATTAGTTTTAATTGTTTGGCTTCTTCCCACAAATCCCGGAATTAGCTTCTAATGAGAATGCCAAGAATTTTGTAATAGATCTACAGCCGTCTCTCAAAATTACATATGCCCGGGGGATGCTGAGGGGAAGAAGTAACTTGGTATACATTGGTAATGTGATAAATCTTGGAAACTGAAGTGGCTAAAATCCCATAGAGAGAAGTTTTCTAATGAATGCTTTAGCACTTGCTCTGTTGGAATATAAGCTATTTTTGCTCTCGGTAGCTTGTTCCCTATGCTCTTCTTTCTGCAAATTAAGGTTGATATAGTCTGGGTAAATGATTAGTTATCTTCCTAGAAAGAATCAAGCTGTGGATTGACTGTATGTATTTGCTGTCATAAAGTAAAAAGATAAAATGTGATAAAATTCTTAATCTAAGCTTTTGGAGATAGATTTTATTCCTTTGTTGTTTTAAGGTCACTGCCTTGTTGAGCCTTTGTTTCTCTGATCTAATAACTCATTTCTATGACCCCTTTTCAGGCTCTCTGACTTAAATGTCATAAAATGTATACAACATGTTGAAGCTTGCTATTTTTATAAAACATAATAGTGAGCTAGAAGTCTATGTAAACATTACAAAACAAGCAATCACTTTGCATACCAGAGTACCAGTTCTCCCCTGAGCTGCTGCGAGCATCCAGAGATGGGAGGTGCTGCAGTCTATCTCATGGAAAGGCTGGGCTTAAATCTGAGGACGCTCCTCCTCCTCCACGTGACTCCTCCATTGCGTCCCCAGTTTTAGCTCAGCCTTTCTTGAGATAGGTTGTGGTTTGTGGATTCTCCAGGTCGGAGCAGTGAATTTCTTCCTTGGTCAGGTCTAGTATTTAAGGATTTAATATTTAATTCTCCTGTTCCCTTGATCCCAGGGTTTGTTTCTCTTTCCCTTCCTTTCGTTTCCCTTTGTCCACCTCATGATTGTGTGAGGCTAGAGAGGCAGGGGCCTTCATGCCTCGCCTTGATTTTTTTCCCCTATAGCTCTCAGAGAGCAATCTCTTTCACTTTCCTTTCTCAGTCAAATTCCTCCTTGGAGGAAGGTCCCTATCTACCAGAGGCTTTTTTTCCTTGTGCAGAGCACAGATTACTATAAATTGCAGACAACTTGCCCTGAGGCTTCCCCCAAAGAACACCCCGAGGGCAGAGAGGTTCTAGTCCCTGTACCTCCCTGCTGATCGGTTTTGCTTTCAGCAGACCGGGCGGTGTAATTTGTTTATATTGTGGGCTGTTGGTTGAGCTGCCATGAGGTGGCGCCATTTTGAAAATTGCAAAGAAGGCCTGTGTGTGACTTCCCCTTAGGTTTCCCTCCTTGGGGACCGGGGACTCTTTCAATCCCTACCTTCTGTTTATCACAAGGCATTATTGAGTTTACTGGCTTAATTTCCCACAGGCATGGTTACAGCTCATTACAGTATTCCTACTACTGACCTGATTGCCCTAACTGGGACCTGGTCTGGGGGTGTTCTGATTCTCATTGGCTATATATATATATATATATATATATATATATATATATATATATATATATGAGGAGGAAGTTTATATTAGAGGTCTTTATCTGTATTATAGTTCCAGCTTGTTACTACAAATAAATAAATAAATAAAATAATAATAATATTACGGATAATAACAAGAATCATTACCAAGATTTATACAGATATATTATACATATACATATATATCTATATCTATATATATGTATACAGACCTCCTTTCCTGTAAATACTATTATTCCTTGTAAATAATTTCTTCCTCCAATGTAAAAAAAAACAAAACCAAATTACGGGGGACAAACCTTTATTTCAGGACTACCTGCCCTTCTCTGGGTCAGGCTCCTGGGTGTGCCAACCACCAAAACCACTTTCAATTATTGGTATATTTCTCTCTAATAGCCTCACTTTTCTTTCTTACCTGCAATATTCAATATGGCAAGTAATTATTACCCAAAGTCTAGAGCTGTCGCTAAGGACTGAGACAGGTCTAAAAAGCCCTCCAAGGCAGCAGAAAAAAGGATGCCCTCAGTTGGCATCAAGCCATGGAAAAGCAAGTAACAAGACATACCCAAGTTCAGGCCTTTCCCCCAGCTGCTTTCCACTACCCAGGCTCATACACCTCCAGCTCCTAGGGTTTCTCCAGGAGGAGCTCTACTCCACCCATCCTCCGGAGGTCAGGGTAAAATGAGGACCCAAATTGTTGGGGGCAAGATGCTGACTCTGTACACTGCTTTGACTTCCCCACTCTCTCCTCACGAGGGCTCCTGAAGCCACCTTTACACCAACGACTGCCAGTCTCAGACAGGAGGAGGACCCTCTGGATGACATTCCTGCCAAGGTCAGAAATGGGGTGGAATCAGAGCTTCAAAGGGGCATCTCAGCAGTGTATAGCAAGCCTTGCAAGTACTCAATATGTACATGAGATGGAGGATCCCCAGGATAACATGAATCAATTGGAGGTAGGATCAATTCTCACTACTGACCACGCCCCCTAGGAGGCTGACCAGTTAGAAAGAGCAATGTTACATGACGAAGGGCTTACCCCGGATCTTCCAGTTTTTTTATGGGACTGTTTCAGCCCCAATTATTTAAATCCTTATTTTTTAAGACAAGAAATATGGCAGGATTGGATAATCGGGACCCCGCCTCAGTCCTCAACTTCCCCTGGGAAGCGAATGACGTCAATTTCACTCAGCCTATTTCTGAGGCTGATGTCATTCCCGTCCCACACATGTTCTCCAATCTGCTGCAAAACTATGGGCCGCAGCAGCTGCATTCCATGCCCCCACAGGACAAAAAAAAAAACTTGGCTCTGGAATTCCCTAAAATTCTAAGGACCCTGGAAGTAGTGAACCGATAATCGCCTTCACCTCCTCCTCATCCATTCCACGGAAGCGAAGAGGTCCTCTAGACTGAGGATAAGAGGGCGTGTTATCTCTCCACAGGGCACATGTCTCAGGAGACTGGGCCATTAAGGCTGCCATTTCCACATCCTTTCTTACCCGATCATCCCTCAGATGGCTACGCCATCTTACAGGCATCATTCCTTCCTCTAATATCAGGGCCCATTTGGATGCGGCTAAATTAAATGGGGCAGCAGTATTTCGGCTGATGCCATGTTCTAGGCAGTTCTCTTCTCCTCCAGGGCGATCAATTCCCAGATAGCAGCCAGAAGATTGTTGTGGCTTAGACACCGGCAGGCCAATGCCAAACATAAATGGCGCCTGGCCCCAGCTCCACTCTTGGAGGACAAGCTGTTTGGACCGGGGCTTGAACCCCTCATGATAGAAATGCACAATAACAGGAAATCTCTCCTCTTCTTTCGCCACCCAGAGTCCAGGTCTCCTCTACCATTCCGCAGGGGTTGCTGCCGTCGATCTTATCAGGGTCCCTACTACCCGAGTTTCAGCAGGCGACAGGATTCAGGCCTCCCTTGTCAGGTCAGATCCGGGCGACAGATTTAGAAGAGGTCTCAACCCTAGGAGGCAGTTTCGAGGGACAGGATCCAGTCCTTTCCGCAAGTCTAAATGAAACCCTTCAGGCGATCCCTTGGGGGTCACTTGAAATTGTTCGCTGATCAGTGGGTCTTCACCACTGACGCTGGG
Source organism: Naja naja (assembly GCA_009733165.1). NCBI lineage: Eukaryota > Metazoa > Chordata > Lepidosauria > Squamata > Elapidae > Naja > Naja naja. Next base: position 327,524,957 of record CM019148.1, on the reverse strand, counting down.
GTCACAGAAACCGTATGATTTGGTCTAGCTCTAGAGTTCTTGCCACCACCATCCCGGACTTTCCTGTTTTATGACCTGTCCCATCTCCAAACAGAGGCTCAAAAGGGCTTCTCATGGAGGCAGTTTTTTTCGCATTTACTCCAATCCGGGCTCTCTAGCCAATACCTCCCTGCCACCAGAGCAGAGGTTAGTTTACTCCCTTCTGTGGTTCTCCCCCCCCAAAAGAAAAAAAATAGATTGGGGGGGGGTTTGGCATGCAACTCTTAACTTAAAACGTTTAATCCAATTCCTCTCGCCTATAGAGAATTTAAGATGACTACTCTCCAAGCCATCTTGCTGGGGATCAAACGCCAAGACTTCCTTACCCTATAGACCTTACTAAGGCCTCCTTACATCCCAATTAGCCCATCACATTCTAGAATTATCAGTTTTTCCTTATATATAACACTCACTACTAATACACGGCCCTTCCTTTGGTCTGCTTCCCCCAGGACCCTACTCAGGTCCTGGTTGCCTTGGTGTCATATCAGAGAAACGGGTCCGTTCACATTCAAGGCTTCTTAGAGATAGCTTAATCTTAGCTTCTTCTGATCACCGAGCAATTGGGGCACTCTCTTTACACGAAACACATTTTCATCAACTCGTTTCTCACTCAATAGGTTAAAAGGCCAGTTGACTCCATCCGCTAGGATTAACCACTAGGCTCCATTATTGACATCATAGACGGCAGAGGCTCCTCTCTGTAGACAGACTTGACAGCATCAAGGTATTCCTCCATCACATCAATTCAGTTAGGTGAATTAAGCTATGTCTTCTTTCTCCACTGTTGGGGTAATTGGTGTCTTATATCTTTCTTATTTCCTTGGGCCCGGTTTTCCACAAGAGCCCTTCAGTTTTTCGGCTGCCCTACCAGCGCGCCGGAAGGGTGGATACCAACGCCCGAGTCATCCTTCCTGCAACAGCCATCCCATCCCTTAGATGGTGAACTCGACCCAGAGGCAACAGTGGTTGCCCCTTCAGGGAGCCATGCAGGGTGACAGTTACCTCAGACGCCACCCGGGTAGGAGGGGGAGCCCATCACCTTTCACACCAACACAGGTCTCTGGTGCAAGGCAGAGAATGCACACACCATAAACTGGTTGGAGCTCCGAGCTCCTCGCGTAGCTCTTCTAAACTTCCTCCCTCATCTCCAACACAAACACATACCTGTTCTCACAGATAACAGCACTGCAAAGCCCACTTCAACAAACGGGGGCACTCTTCCCAAGTGGCTGATGAGGGAAGCAAAATCACTTCTAGTGGGCCAAAGTTCGCCTCCTCTTCCTGAAAGCAGAGCACATTCGGGGACAGAAAATACCCTAGCGGTCTGGCCCAGCGGGACCACCATAGATCAGGCAGAATGGCATCTGGACCCCAGGATCTTTGGGGAAGTGGCGCGGAGGTTGGGTCAACCAGTAGTTGATCCCTTCTCTCTCCCCTCAACACGCAGTTGCCATCGGTTCTTCTCTCGATACCCATCTCAGGGAGCAGAGGCCGTCGATGCCTTTAGATCTTGTTGCCCCTGGGGTCTCCTGTATGCCTTCCCGTAATTCCCAACCTGATCCAGAAGTTGTTAGCGGCAGACCCCCTTCTGGTGGCTCTATACTGGCCAGGACGGCCATGGTGCCCAGACCTGAGGGCCCTATCCTCAGAGTCCCCTTGGCAGATTCCCCCATCAGAGGTCTCTCTCTCCCGGGGCCCAATGTTCCACTCTCAATCCACAATGGCTAAACTTAGCCATGTGGAAGTTGAGCGGTGCCGTTTAAGAGCTGAGCACCTTCCTCCCAGGTTATTTCTACCATCCAGGCGGCCAGAAGGCCCTCCACCAATCGAATCTACGAAGCCACTTGGTCGAGTTTCTGTCGCTGGTGCAGCAGACGTGGCACTGATCCCACTTCTCCCTCTGTGGCCCAGTTACTAGAGTTTTTGCAGGAAGGTTTGAATAAAGGGCTGTCCCCTAACACCCTGCAACGGCAAGTGGCAGCACTCATCGGTGGTTTCCTGGGAGGGATTCCTCTCTCTCACCACCAGCATCCGCAGTTTTCTCCGGGTGCTAAAATTTGAGACCCCCACTGTCCACCGTTACCCCACCTGGGACCTCACCGGAGTTCACTCAGCTCTTACCTCCGGCCCCTTTGAGCCCTTACACACTTCTTCTCTCCATTTTCTCGCCTACAAGATGGTTTTTCTTATCGCCATCACATCAGCGAGACTCATCTCGGAGCTGGCGGCTCTCTCTATCCGTCAGGGGCTGTGCATTTTCCATGAGAACAGGGTTGTCCTTAGACCTGCCCTACCTTCCTCCCCAAGGTAAACTCAGCCTTCCATAGGGCGCAGGAGCTGGTGCTCCCCAATTTTTGTGTTCGCCCCCGTCACCACCTCGAGCGATGGTGGCACACATTGGATGTCAGAAGGGCACTCTGTATTTATATTGATCATACTTCTGCCCATCGACGCTCTGAGGCTCTCTTTGTTTCGTTCCTACCTAACTCCCTTGGGCTGAAGGTCTCCACATCCACCCTTGGTAGGTGGCTGCGGGCCACCATAGCAAAGGCCTCTGAATCTAATCATTACCCGTGCCACAAGGTTTCACGGCTCACTCCACAGTGTGGCTACCGCGGCTTGGGCTACCCAAGCCTCTATTGAGGAGATTTGTCGGCAGCCACTTGGCCGCCCTCACCTTTTATTCATCATTACAAAGTTGATCTTTTGCCTCTGTGGATGCTTCCTTCGGCAGGAGTGTGTTACAACAGGTTCTTTCGGCTCCAGACCCACCTTTGCTTCCAACGGAGTCCCTCCCTTAGGACACTTCCCAACTTTGGTATGTCCCATCTCTGGATGCTCGCAGCAGCTCAGGGGAGAATGGGTGTTGGGACTTACCTGATACGCCCTTTCTCCGTGAGCTGCATAGAGCATCCAGCCCCTCCCTTTTCTTATTCTCCATCTGGTGGGCGGGCCTGTTTCCGACCAGGGTCTTTTTAGGTAACTTGTCGAAGTCGACTATTCCTGTACCTCGGCTTTGCAAAACTGGGGACGCAATGGAGGAGTCACGTGGAGGAGGAGGTGCATCCTCAGATTTAAGCCCAGCCTTTCCATGAGACAGACTGCAGCACCTCCCATCTTTGGATGCTCTACGCAGCTCACGGAGAAAGGGCGTATCAGGTAAGTCCCAACGCCCATTTTCTTGATAGCATTGTTTTTCTTGTAGTGATGTATGTAAATCTGTCTGTCTGTCTGTCTTAACTATTTATCTATCATTGCTTGTTGTTTTCTATCTTGCCCTTTAAAAATGAATATAGTTAAGGAAATAGCAGAAGTTTTTATTTCCATTTTCAACCAGTTGAGGTGGCTTACAAAATGACTATAAACAAAATATGATTTTTTTAACAAGACAAGGATTGATAATTACCTAATTACAGACACCCAAGTACAGAGCAGAACAAGCCAGGTTCTGAATAGCTTCCATACATAGCTTTCACTTCCTTCTGCCAAGAGCTCTGAGCCACTCCAAGCCCACACCTATTCTTTTAAGGGAAACAGAACCCCATCTAGAGCTAAAACTGGAGATGTGATTGAGTCAGATGTATCACTAACGAACAGTGACTATACAATGTAAGGGTTTAATCTGATATTTTTTTAGCCCTACTAAGCCCTCACATCTCTATAGACTAGGTCAGAGCTCTCACAGCATACTCATCTTGCGTTGTAGCTATGATAACTGAGTATCATCATCATAGTTGTTCATACAGATAGCTGACCTCTACCAACAGTTTCATGCTCATATTAAATAGCATAGGAGAGAGGAATGAGCCCTGGAGCAACTATCAGTTTGTTGTCACTCCTCTCAAAGGTACAGAAGCTGAAACTGTCATTAGGAATGGTAGAACTACTGCAGAACAATGCATCTCATCCACATTCTTGCAGGCAGCCAATAAGAAACTGTGGTTGATTTGTATCAAATGCTGCTTGAGATCTAAAAGGACCTCGTTATTTCATCATTTCAATCCCAATCATCCACATAATATCCCAAAACACTTCTATTCCACCATCCCATTAACTTACTCTGCAGTTGCTCCCTTCCCTAAAATCTTCTCCCACTAGGCCCCAAACAATAGGGGTTTGCATGCTCCTTGCCTGTACTTTCACTTCAGGTAAGTACAGGATGGTCCATCCTCCTCATGTCTAAACTATGAGGCAATACCAGATCATTATCTCACAGCAAAAACAAGTCAGCTGGACAATCTTGCAGACATGCAAGTTGATCACAAATTCAGAAGCAATAAACCCCAGCCAAGGAGGGAGTTTAGACTTTTATTTTGTGTGTTCTCAGATGGGAGTGTGGGAGAGAAAGGGTTTTGTGCATGCTTTCTTAAGTTGTTTTATTTTGACATTAAATAAATCAAATTAAAGATTTCTATGGAAATCTAGAGTTTTAAGTCAAATATATTGTAAGCCTATAGTAGGAGCCAATATAAGAGATGTAAAATATAACAATACATTTATTACCCATAATTATTTGTTGCAGTCATTTAGATTACTGCTGTAACTATCAAAGTGAAGCCAAGTGTTTCTAGTTTTTGATTTTTTGCAGATTGGCTTGAACACTTTTATTTTGAATTATTTACATGACTTTTCAAAAATAGTTCAGGTATTATCACATGAAAGAATAACACTATGTATTATCTGTATTAGCCATGTAAATTTAATTTTTAAATTAGAGTTGTTCAGAGAGATTACTGCAGGATTTCTGATACCTGCATTTTAAAATTAACAGCTAAAAGGCCGCTAAAATTGAACTGTATTTCAATTTATGTCTATATTTTATATTTATGGCAATTGTCCTGCATATACCCGTGAGGTGTAGATTTCTGCCAGAAAATGAAATTGTATAGGAATAATATCAATGAAGAGGTAGTTTGAGGTAGACTTAGACCTGGAATCCTGGCTAGGTTTGGAATATCAACCTTTTCTTACATACCAGCAATCTGAAAAGTGTTTCCCTTCTATTAAAAAAGTAGCAGAATTGCATTTACTGGATTGGTTGAGTTCTTTCAAATAAGAGCAAGACTGATAGATTCTGCTGTACATTTTATATAATGATGAGCACATTAGGATTATTATGGCATCGAAGGCTGGATGCTTATCTAATAATTAAATACAGCCTAACAATTAATGTTTGAGCTGGACATGAAGAGTAGCTTTGAAACCTTTTAAATTTAATTACAACATCTGTCACAAAAGCCAACCCCTTCTAGTAATGTGTGATTTGCCTGTTTGTATTTACCCCTGAGTTCAGCTTCACGAGTGAATGAATTTTGTTCTCTTCCCCCCCCCCCCAATACTTTTTGTCTCTTTTCCCTCCACCCGTCTTTCCAAATTAAATTTTGGTGACTTGGCTGCATTATTGAGCTGTCTATGTCATTGTCAAAGTGACCTGCACAACAGTGGGAAATGAAATAGACTATTACATTTATTCAGCATTACTAAAATGCTAGGAGCTTGGGTTGCTGTCCGCTGAAAGGAGAGCAATGCCATAATATGATAGTATGATTATGTTTGTATGTTTGTAGTGAATGGCAGAGAAGTTACAGCAAGGCTAAAAACAGATTCAATGTTCATGTGGAATTACCTCCTGATACTTCTTTGCTGCAAAATACAAGTTAAAAATATATTCTCTAAATCGTGTAGTATTGATCTAAGGAGGATTTTTTTTAGTAAAGTCAGTAGAAAGGAAATGTATAAAGGATTGTTAGCTAATTTACCTTTTGAAAAATATAAGTGATATAAAAACTACATAAACCATATTTATGTAATGTCCCCTTTTGCCTTTCTGGGTATGCTATGATGTTAAATATGGAAATATTAAAACATAATAGAAAAGCAAGCATAGCACCATATCTATCAAGGGAAAAGAGAAAATAACAATTAGACTAAAATCACCAGCCAGTTGCTAGCAAATAATCAACCCTGGCTGCCAAGATGGAAGGTTAGTGATCTGATGCCAGTCTTTGTGGATCAACTTTCCCCACTGGTGTCTTCCAGCTGTGTTTCAACTACAGAAATTGCCAAGCTTACACAATAAGAACAGTTTGGATAGTAACAACCCTGTCCACAATGGTACAAAGTCTATCTCTGATAGTAAATACTGTGATAAGTTTTATCCAGTGAAGCAAACAGTGATCAAATGCTAGCTGAGGAAAAATGCATGACTCTGCATCATTTCTTGGAATTTGTATAGCTTTTACCTTGCATTCATTTCCTACATTTGTATCTGCTGCTGGTTAACTGAATAAATACTTAATGCTACTACATAATAATCACTTAAGTGTGCTTATTTGGCAGGTACAGGACAGCATAAGAATACTTGCCAATGAAAAGGAAGGTAGTTCTCTAGTTTTCCATATAAATATCATAAATACTCTATTTATCATTTAAATAGAGGGTGATAGTTTGTGAGGGGATTACAGTAGCTGACCACGTAGGCAAAAGCCATAGTCACCCCTTCAGTATATCATTCCAAGAAATTCTGCAGAACAATACACAAAGGGGGCTGGAATGGTAAATTGTGTGATTTAAACATAATGACAGATCTCAGGAAGGCAGCAATTGAAAGTATTGTGTAGGCCCAGTAGACGGCCATACCCAGTGAGTATGTTTATTTCCTATTTGTGGATTGGAGCAATCTTGGGAAATGACACTAACATTCTGTATTCTCTAAGTGGTGCACTTCACTTTTCATGCATAGGAATTTCTTCTTAACATTTCAGGTCATTGAATGGCTAGATACTAAATTTAAAGCCCCAGATTCATCATCTTTGTTAGCAAAACATCCATTTAATAGGGCATTATTCTGGGCTTATTGTAGGATGTTAGATTGCTTATTTACAAATGGAAGCTTTTCCTAATTGTCATTGACAGTAATGAAGATTGCACATCAGTTTTAAGTTCTGCCAAGATTATAGGAAAAGTGAAAGTCTCTGCTTGCCAATAAAGAGTTGTATACCTGTGTACAATTCTTTCTTGGAACATTCCAAGGTAAAAACAGTACAGTATTGAGAATTTCACTTGACCCAAATCCTGCTGATTGTTACAAGCAAACCAGGGACTTTGTGGTTTAAAATAAACGTGATTGCTTAAAAAAATAAGTCACTGGAGTCTTTCATGGTTGACTTTTTTATCAATCATCTAAAGTTTGTAATGAAACTGCAATCCCTGTTACACATTGCACCAACAATCCAAATTAACAGAAATTAAATAGACATCCATCTTTTTCTCTTCAGGTCAATGACAGAATAGCACAAAGCACAAAGTGAACTCTTTTCTGTGCATACTTACTGTGTTAAACCATGGATTACTATTGTGTTACATAACCATCCTATTTGCTAACAAGCTTTTTATGGCCAACAGAAGTATGAAAAACAAACCGAGAGATGAAGTGTTAGGTTACTGAACTAATTGGGGAATCCAACTTAGAATATTTTAGTCAATTTACCTAAACATGGCGAAGTTGTCCCAAGATAAGCTTTAGGGTCTGTGGTGATTGTCTGAATGCTCTCATATATAAAGCAGAAATGAAAATTTGTATTCCAGAAAATACAAATTTTCATGAAGTTTGAGTTGCTTTTTCCAGTTCTCCTGGAAATAATGTTGGTTGAAAGAAAGCTCTGTAATGTTTACAGGTATTGCAGCAAGGTGCATATGTGTCACATGACAATAATCATTACTTTTCATGCTAAAAATTTCCCTTGGCATCTCAATAGTAATTGTAATGAATTTTCACTTGTATCATGGAAGAGCTAAGTTGGCGCAGTGGTTAGAATGCACTATCTCAGACTGACTCTGTCTACTACCAGGAGTTCGATCCTGATTGGCTGAAGGTTGACTCAACCTTCCACCATTCCAAGGTCAGTAAAATGAGGAGCCAGATTGCTGGGGGCAATATGCTAACTTTGTAAACTGCTTAGAGAGGGCTGTAAAGCACTATGAAGCAGTATATAAGTTTAAGTGCTATTGCTATCTCTGAAGTGACAATAATGAATTCAGTCTTTCAAGAAAAAGACAACTGTTTTGTATTGAGTCAGATTCCCCTTGTTCCTATAGCCTAGAAATTTGCAATAACACACTTCCTCTTGAATTGCAATCCTTCAAATCCCTTCACTTTTGCCAGTTGTGATTGGAGAAATAGTGTTTCAGCAACATCTAGAACACTATATTCCTGATTTAATCCCAATTTTTCTTCCAAACAGCAAACAAGTGTTGCCTAATCTATTGTACCACCTAATAATATTTTAAGCTAGGAATCGACTTCATTACAGGCTGGATATTTCTTATGATGGTTCTTGCAATAAATTGTGTACCTCTGCAGATAGGTATAGAAAACCTTTTAGAGGCACATCTAGGCAATTCTGATTGTATTTTTAATTGCATAAAAATGAAGCATATCAAAAAGTCAATTTGTAGACCAATCAATATATATATATCTGGGTATGCACAACATAATATAGGGAAGTCCAGTTGCTACCCAAACATCTTTTGTGCTGGATTTTTCTTAATGTAGTTTCCTTCAATAAAAGAATAGAAAGTATGTTCCTAGATCATTTTGCTTGGCAGCACATTCAGAAGAGAAAGGGGCTTTTTTATTACTTCTCAGCTCTTTCTCACACAAAGACATATTGTACTTTTAAAAAAAATCTTTTAAATGAAATGTGTCCTGTCACAAATCATCAGCATTCTGCTTTTTTGACATGGCTGTAGTTGGTAATGCAGTTTTATAACCTTATTGTACCAAATACAGCGATATTTCACGATAATCCCTAGATATTTTTGTTTGTTTTTGATGATTAAGTTTCTTTTATTGTTTCCAAATATTTATTGGAGGAAAAAAGAAATGGCATGATGGGCATGTATGTAAGGACATCTATTAATGATCTCTATAACATCTCTCTTCCAATATGCTTGTAGAAATCACTTAGTGTTTTCATAGTTTGTTTTGTTATCTTGCACATATAATCTGCATATTCCTAGCAAAATCACTCTGCATCAGCTAGTTCAGATTTTATTAACTGAGTAGTATTATTTCAGGGGGGGGAAATCCATTTTTTTATTTCTACTGTAACTTTCACCAAGGGGATCACGAATATAATCTTATATAAGATATGTATATGTTCCTCCTATGCATGCTTCTTTCCATGTTAATTCCATTATTTTTGTTTCCTGTTATCTTTTGTTTATTGTATTTGACAGGTTTCTATTTCTCTCATTTCTGTTGATGTTATTTGCTAATCTGTTTTGGTGTCATATTGAATCAGTGGTCTCTTTAAAATTTCATGTAACAGAGCCTCAATAAAAAGCCTCAATAGTTGGGGAAAATTTTATAGTATGAAATTCTTACTGTATTTATTTGTGAGGAGAGACAGTTTTTCTCAAAATAATTTGTCCCTGAAATGGATGGGTAGTATTAGACCAGTCTTTCTTAATGTTGTAGAGGTGGACCATTAATAAGCATTTGAAAACCACAGAGACACCCCTCCTCATTTAACCTAACTCCTTTGCCTGACTTTTCATGGTATTTCACATTTTTGGACAAATAGAATTAAGCACAATCACAACAAGGTGAACAAAAACTATTTGTTTGTAGTACTAGTTAACCTGTAGAGTTAACCTGTGGTAAGATGCGGCCAATAAGTTGGGTAAAGAAAGATATAATTCATTTACTAACTACTGTGATGTTTATTTATTACACACTAAATAATATACAGTATGCCCTTTATTAACAAGGTGGCGCTTTCTGGTATAATAAGTTAATATATATAATATTTTTTAAAAGAAATCCCTTCTCAACCCTGTGAGTAGTATATGTTTTCTTCAGTATTGGGTATCAGAGCCCTGGAAGTTTGAGGATTCTGTGTAGTATCTTAGTTGTTCTTGGCATTGAACTCTTCTGGAGTTTTGATGGTGTTCATGGGGTCAGTTGGAGACATTTTCCCAGCTTAGGAGTCAAATACCTGAGTGCTCCTACCACCACTGGAACCACTTTGACCTTTACTTTCCATGGCCTCTCTAGTTCCTCCTTCAGTCGTGTGTGTGTGTGTGTGTGTGTGTGTGTGTGTGTAATTAAAAATATAATAAAATAATAAGAGAGTCAGATTGGTGTAGTGGTTAAAGTGCTGGCTGACAAGCTAAAAGATCATGAGTTCCACCTTAGCATGAAAGCTAGCTGGGTGACATTGGGCTAATCATTCTGTCTCAGCCCAGCCCAGGATGTTGTTCTGGGGAAAACAGGAAGGAATATTATGTATGTTTGCCACCTTGAGTTACTTATAAAGTAATAAAGGGTAGGATAAAATCTAATAATTGGCTGATTAAGCATGAAGAGTATCACAGTGGTCAGACTGAATGATGATGTCCTATCCATTTTGTTTAAGTGGACAAATACATTGCCTTGCGGAGGGGGCACTTATTTTACATGGATACTATACATGTTAACAAAAGGTAGGAACCCAAACGTTCCTGTTAGAACAACATCTGAAGTTTATGTTTATCACTACTGAATCACAACAGAGAATTAAGATGCAGTTGACCATTGGTGTAGAAAATCATGCAGATGATCTTGAGGGAAATGGGCAAGAAGCAAAGAAGGCTGAAACGTTCCTTAAGTTGTGAGAAGAAACTTGGGCTACCTAACTGGGGTATTAAGCAGAAAGGGAAGAAAAGCACAATCACGCTTGTACAAGTTTCTGTTAACAGACAATTCAATAAAGTGTAGCTCTTGTCTTTCTATGGAATCATTTTCCTGATCTGACCTAACACATGAGGTTGACATTGGGTAGTTATCTGTGAAGAATCTATTAAATTTAGAGTTTGGGTGAAAATTTTCAATCTATCTATAGGCAGTTTTACCAAGAGAAAAAGATGAGTTTTCTCCTTTTTATTGTTCTGTGATTAGTTGTAATTAGGAAATGCAAGTAAATGTTTTAAGAATAAGACTTTATGAGGCAACTCCTGTGTGGGAAGTAAAGCAAAACAACTATTTAGTTTTGGTTTTGCAAAGCTCATGTATTGGATAGATTAAAGTACATTTTGGTTTTTGCAGATAAAACATTAGCAAGCAGATTGTACATAAACAATAGTATTTTACTCTGCCTAATGCATGTGGGTATTTTCTTTTTTCCTCTCCTTTAAATTAAGGTGGCTTTCTAAAGTGTATTGTGGCATTTCCTGTTCAGCCTGGGTTTTATATGATATAGTGCTTGTGGTATGTGAAATGTTACTCGTTGCCATGGCAATAGATAGCTGACCTAAACTGAGGAAGGAAATGATATGTCAGAAAATCTTGCAAGGCATTGTGTTTCTGGGTTGTAGAAAGTCCTTTGAAGGATCAGGCCAGCACATCATACACTGAGCCCATTTTAATGTGTAAGTCTGGCAACTATTACAGTTAGTGGTCTATTTTTAGGTTTTGAAAAACTATGCACCTTGAAGATTACAGTTCTCCATCTTTACTGGGATGAAATTCAATTTTCAATAGACAGTGTAGCTGTGTTATTATTCAGATGCAAAACAATATTGCAAAATCAGTCCATGCGGATGCAAAAGTGTCAAAGATGAATATTTTCCCATATTTAATTTCCAGAAATTTACTTCCAAGATTAAAATCAATAATCTCCTTAAGAAAATCACTTTTCTTTGATCTTTTATTTTGAACAGATCTTGCTGAAAGCTAATCTTTTTTGTTTTGTTTATTCCTTTTCACTTTCTCAATTACTTTCTAGAAGATTTATAACCATTGATCAGTACAATTTTTGAGTAAACTGTGTATCCATTTAATTGTCACTTAATTATTAGCTGCAATAATCTGACACTTTATCAGTTCTCCAGGATTTCTTAAAGACAAGTGTTCAACCAGACCATCAGCCAGGTTTTTCTCTACCCTCATCTGCATACTGGAGATTGATTGATTGATTGATTGATTGATTGATTAGATTTATATGCCGCCCTATCTCCCTAAGGACTCAGGGCGGCTTACAATACTAAAAACAATACAATATAAATATTAAAAGTAGTTAAACCGGAAATCTCATAAATCAGTTAAATTTAAAAACAACCACTAAAAAGACCCCTCCCCTCCTTCAGTCTGGGTAGGCTAGTGGGAACAGCTAGGTTTTTAGGCCACAGCGGAAAGATCGGAGGTCAGGGGCCACCCGGAGCTCCAGGGGCAGCTGGTTCCAAAGGGTGGGTGCCCCCACAGAGAAGGCCCTACCCCTGGGAGCCACCAGCCGGCATTGCCTGGCCGATGGCACCCTGAGGAGGCACTGCCGGTGGGAGCGCACGGGGCGTCGGGAAGCCGTTATTGGCAGCAGGGTCTCCTGCAAATACCCCGGTCCAATGCCATGAAGGGCTTTATAGGTCAACACCAGCACCTTGAATCTCACCCAGAGGGCAACCAGTAACCAGTGCAGCTCACGCAGGAGGGGTGTAACATGGGAGTATCGGGATCCTCCCATCATAACCTGCGCCGCTGCATTCTGGACAAGTTGAAGCTTCAGGTGGTCCTCAAGGGCAGCCCCATGTAAAGAGCATTGCAGTAGTCCAGACGGGAAATGACGAGCGCATGAGTGACTGTACATAGGGCATCTCGATCCAGGAAGGCATCTCGGGTATCTCGGTCCAGCAACTGGCACACCAAGCGGACCTGGGTAAACGTCCCCCTGGCCACGGCCCCCATCTGCTCCTCTAAACTGAGCCGTGCGTCCAGGAGGACACCCAAGTTGCGTGCCCTATTTTGGGGGGGCAACACCCCTCCCCCCATAGCTAAAGGTGGAATATCCTGGCTGACTCGAGATGCCGGTACATACAGCCACTCAGTCTTAGCTGGGTTGAGACGGAGTCTGTTCCTCCCCATCCAGACCCGCACCGCTTTCAGGCACCTGGACATCACTTCGAGGGCATCACTGGGTTGGTTAGAGGTGGAGATGAAAAACTGCTGATGATACCTCACCCCAAAACCACAGATGATCTCGCCCAGCAGCTTCATGTAGATGTCATATAGAGGGGCAAGAGAACCGACCCCTGAGGCACCCCACAAAGGAGGGGCCTTGGGGCCGATCTCTGCCCCCTGCCAACACTACCTGCATATGACCCGAGAGGTAGGAGAACCACCGTAAAATGGTGCCCCCCACCCCCAACCCCTCGAGGCGTCGCAGTAAGATACCATGGTTGATGGTATCGAAAGCCTCTGAGAGATCTAATAGGACCAGGACAGAGGAATAACCTCTGTCCCGTGCCCTCCAGAGATTATCCACCAGTGCGACCAACGCCGTCTCCGTGCTGTGCCCGGCCCTGAAGCCCGATTGGTATGGGTCTAGATAGTTGGTTTCCTCCAGAAACACCGGGAGCTGTCGGGCCACCACGCTCTCAACAACCTTTGCAACAAAGCGAAGGTTGGAGACCGGATGAAAGTTGTTTAAATCAGCTGGGTCCAAGGCAGGCTTCTTGAGGAGGGGCCTCACCACCGCCTCCTTCAAGGCGGAAGGGAAGGAACCCTCACTCAAGGAAGCATTTATAACTGCCTGGAGCCAGCCTCGTGTAACCTCCCAGGTGGATCACTTTCCCCCAATGTTCATTTACATGCTATTAAAACTCTCCTGTCTGTTTGTAATCTTCAGTTAGCTGAAATTGTACATCACAGAACAACAATTTCTGAATCAAGATATCTCAAATGCATTAATTTGAAGAATGAATACAAAACCCATGAGTCTTTATTTCTATGGAATTGAAATTTCAATGTTCTTAAGACTAGTTGTACTCATAAACATATGGCTTTGCAGTGTAACACATCAGCTGTTGTCACATAATCATGATTTCCTATGTTCCATGCTAGTTTTCACAAGCAAAGGCAGCCAACAGAAAGCCTGAAGTCACTCCTGCTCACCCTTCTTTTTTGATTGCCTGTGGTCATTTGTTTATCTGTTTAGGTAAGTAAATATTGACAAAGGATGACCCTAAGGATTCTTTACTGGTTAGGATCAAGTCAAGGACAGCTGATCCTATTTTCTGCCTTCTGAATAAGAATGTTATCAGCCATGCAATCATGCATTTCTTGGAAGAACTTCGTGTGGCAAAGTTTGTCTTCCAACAGTTGTTTGGGTGTTTAAAACCCCATTCATAGCAAATTCATTCAGTCTTGAAAAGTATGCAGTTTGCTTTTGGAAGGTATCATCAACATCTTTTTGTTTAGATAGCGATAGTAGGCATTAATAATGATTTTGTTTTTCTCCTTCAAGTATTAAAAAAATACATATTAAATACAATTACAAAATCAGAATTTTTAGGAAATGACCAGGCAGAGCCTGAGGGTGAGGTCAAACACACAGTCACGAATCCTTGCACACCCGCAAGAGATCTAAGTTGTTAAGTATATTTTATCAATTGGCCAGTGCTACTCATTTGATACCCCAAAAAATGCTGTATGATGGGAATAGTCAGCAAGAAAGTGGAAGCATGGTAGATCACGCAAAACGTGGTGTCTGATGTTAAAAGATGACTTACAGTGGACATCAAATGTGAAGATGCCAAAGACACCATCATGGATAGGATTCATTGAATTAATCTTGCTGCCCTATGCCCGTTGCACAAAAGGAACCAATGATGAGAATGATGACTCACTCAAGCTATTTTCTTGTTCTTTTTCTTCCTCTACCACCACCTCCTCTACAGAAAGATTGATTTATAGTGGAATTTTGAATGATACAGAATTATTGAGAAATGAATTAAAATGAAATCCATGTATTTGTATAATCTGTGTATTGTTGAAGTACATTTTGGGAGCATCTGTGGCCTGTGCTCAAAATCTCTATGGCTGCTTCTCAATCAAATAAAATACATTTCTTTTAAGGAAAAAGCAACTATCACATCTGTGACATAGAATAAGCTTAACTTGAAGAGATTGACAGATTATTGAGCACCCTGCTTACTTTTCTCGACAAGACATGAAATACAAAGGGGGAAAATTGTCCTGTGAAATTATTCTCTCTTGAAATCCATTGAAGAAGATTATAGTACAGGAACACATTTTAATTAGTTTATCAATACATGTATAGTATGTATGTGTTTCTGTTTGCCTGTGAAGGGTAGGTTTGATTTTACGTTAATACGTATTTTGTTAAAATAAAGATAAAAATGGCAATGTTGTCAATAGCTCATGAATGTTGTTAATTATGGGATAACAAGAAAAGCACAAAATGCCTCTAGTATTCTAAGCAGAAAAATTCCTAGTTGGAGAAATGTAGAAAGGATGATTGCTGATTTTCAGTAAATACAGATGTTACATTCCTTATGTCCAAATGCTTCACATAAACACCTTGGGGAAGATATTGTACAAGATGAAATCACAGTCATCTAATAGAATTTTAAACATGTCTGTATTGGAAAAATGAAGTGCTGTTTAGGCACAGTATAGGTGATACAGAATGAGAAATGCAGTAATGATATATAAAGACAGTAAATGCATTCAGAATACAGAGGGATACCAAAATTTGGCATTGTTCAGTAAAAGAATATATGTAGCTCAGGGTTGAACTGTGGAGTCCTTGGTGCTCTCTGAGCTTGCTTGTTTGCAGACTTTTCATTATCCAACTAGGTAATAACATGTAACATTGTTTGTGCTTTTATTTTACTGGCTATTTCAAGAACATTTTAATTCCACAGCAAATACTTGTAACATCTCTATATCCAAGTCTAAGCTTAAAGATTTGTATAGAATATTTAACCTACATTTCAAGAAGTGCTGATGTATTAATCCATTTTTCAATGGATACCTATGCAACTATTAAAAATCAGAAACATCATAACTTTTCTTTGGATCATGTGTTCTGATATTAGAGCAAGTTTTGTGTAGTGTTTAATGTGCTGACTTAGAAACTAGGAGATACAGTTCACATTGTTATGAACAGATAATAATAAGCAACATCTGCCTAACCTTGCAAAGAACTCAATAGATGGATAAAAATGCTGAATCCAATCTAAACAGCTGACTGACTATGTGACCAACATGATAATAATGAAGACAACAACAGAGAATAAAAGAAGCTAAAGATATAGTGGCCATTCTAATTAGCTGCTGCAAACAGGTTGCAAGACTGACCACAAACAACAGCATGACAAAGTAGCAACAATGATGCATTGGAATATCTGCAAAAAATGCAACTTGCCTGCAAGACAGACCTTGCCTGCAAGACAGACCTTGTGGAGCAAATGGACAAAATAATACAAAATAAAGAAGCCAAAGTGCTCCAGGACTTTAGAATTCAAGCTGACAGGCATCTGTTACACAATATCTTGACACAACAATAAGAATGACAAAAAGTCTGGATAGTAAAAATTGCAATATCTGGAGATGAGACAATAGAAGAGAAACAACTGGAGAAAATAGCAATAGCACTTAGACTTATATACCGCTTTACAGTGCTTTACAGCCCTTTCTAAGTGGTTTACAGAGTCCATATATTGCCCCCAACAATTTTGAGTCCTCAATTTTACTCACTTCAGAAGCAGTCAACCTTGAGCCTGGTGATATTTGAACTGCCAAATTGCAAGCAGCCGGCAGTCAGCAGAAGTAACCTGCAGTACTGCATTCTAACCACTGTGCCACTGTGGTTCATGATCACAAAGTATAAAGATCTGCAAATAGAAATAAAATGATTGTGGCAAAAGAAAGCAAAATAATATCAGTAGTAATAGGCACCTTGTGAGCAATTCCAAAATATCTGGAATATCTCTTGAACACCATTAGCCAATTGCAAAAGACAGCTTTACTTGGAACAATTTTTGACAGATGCCTTTAATATTATTAAATAACATCTGTCTACCCCAGGTCCTTAAAAAGGATAGATGGACAAAAATGCCAAATTCAGTCTAAACATCTGGCTGACTGCAATCAACCAAACTAATAGTGCAGATGTCATAATGGATAAATTTGAAGAGTTGCTCAGAACATATTACACTTCCAGTTAAAAATTATTTTTCTTTTAGAAATAATTGTCTAATTTCTGACTAGAAAAAATACAGTCGGTTAGGGAGTAGTTTCTTCTAGCCAAACATCTTTTAAATTAAAATGATATTTAAATAGCCCTTTTTCAGGGTATCTTTTGGGACTAATTTCTTTACCTAAGTAGACAAGATATAGGCTTGAAAGGGCCATGCTAATCTTCTCTGTATCGTTCCAATTTTAGTATAGGTTTTTCTTTCCTTTCAAAGGAAAACATTCTGGTTAGGATATATAAATTTGTTTTTAGCATTTAATTAATAGAGTGGTGAAAATTGCACCAACACCTGCCATTTTAAGGGATAGGTGGTGGTAATGTTCATGTAATGTTATGCAGGCTTTTTGCTAATTAATGTGCTGAATTATGTAACAGCATAATTTAGTCAACTTGAGTTTCAAGAGTTTAATGCATAGCTATTGGAGACTAGACTTTGCTTTTTGTATGCAAAGATTGAATGAACATCTAGATATATAATGCCTGAAGTAAATTTAATGCCTCAGCGTGACAATGCTGGTTGTGACCCTGTGTAAATATGAACATTAGCTTCATTAATGCAAGCTTGTAAAATGTTTCATACAAAAACAAAACAGCCAGTCCTTTGTTAAATAGCTAATTTAAAAGTGCTTTTAAACAGTTATAAATCTGAACGGATTCAGTGTTCCCAGTGTCATCAAATATGCTCAAGATGTACCAAGCATGAAAAGACTAGCATTTACCTGAAAGGAAGAAAACCTTGAATTTAAAACAATCCTCTCTTAAGGAAGGCTAGGCAGAATGAATGTTGCAAACAGACAAATCCTGTATTCTTCTCCCATGAGCTGCTCTGAGCATCCAGGATTGGGAGGTGCTTCAGTCTCTTCCTAGTTAGACTAGGCTTAAACTTCGAGGATGCTTCTCCTCCTCCACATGACTCCTCCTTAGCGTCCCCAGTTTTAGCTCAGCCTTCATAGGAACAGGCTGTGTTTTCCTTGGCCGGAGTAGATCAAAGCAACATTGTAAACCTCTGACAGCTCTTTTAAATATCTGAACTGTCGGGACTAATCGGAGTGTTAGCGGCGTGCCCGGGGCATGGGGAGGCGGCTGCCTCCCGATCCCCAACCTCTTTTTCTTTCCTGCTCCGACACTACTTTTGTTTTCCCTTGTTAACTACCTTCCAATTCTATCCCTGCCGTCCGGGAGCCCTATCTGCTCGGAACACCCTGTAAAAAAAAAAAGTTTAAAAGGTCCAATCCTTCAGAAAGGAAAAGTTCATTCTTTACCAACAGTGGAAGAACGTGAAGTCCATTGAGGATGCCATTTCCAACAAGCTAAACAGCGCGAACCTCATGGTGGCCACCATTTTGTTTGCACGCAGCTACAAATTATCGGAGGATCATGTGAGGGCTTCACCACAGGTTTCCCTTCCTGGGGACCAGGGGACGGATATTCGGCCTCTCGCCTGCAAACACCTCCCAGTGGAGCGGAGTTGCTATCAGTCCAGCAGGAAAGCAACAAGCCCAGGCCCTATAACTACTGCTGCCCAATACAGGGATATAGCAGCGAGAGGCCCGTACCTTTCCCCCACTAGGTTTCCCTTCCTGGGGACCAGGGGCTTAACACAACTCCAGCATTAATCAAGGGCTTTCAGCTTCTTCATTAAAAAAAATTATAAGTAAGTAAACAAAAGGCCTTAAACAAAGACACAGGAGAAGTCCATACTTTACATTATAGCAGTAGCCCTACCATGGCAGGTGGCCACAGCTCAAGGGCCCACGCTTCTAGGAAGGCCCAGGATAAATCCATGGAGCCCACAAAGCCCTCTTGAGTGGTGGAGAAAGATGCCCACCAAAGGCATCAAGCCCTGGAAAAAGAGGTGAGGAAGCAGGCCAGAGTAGCTGAGCGAGATTCACTTCAACCACCTCCTACTCCGGCTCCAGGCCCCTTGGCCTTCCCGTTGGATTTGTCGATCCCACCCAGGCCGATCCCCCCCCATTACATCAGCTCCACCCTCTCGAAGGGCCCCAGAAGCGACATTTACACCTACTGCAGCAGGTCCCTGACAGTCGGAGGACATACCTGAGGAAATTCCAGACAGATTCAGATCCTGGATGGAACTCGCCATACAGAAAGGCGTAGCAGCCAGAGTATAGCAATCTCTCCAAGCCAGATGATATCCGGCTTCGGACTGTGGCTCCTGCTCAGACCAGTCACTCGGCACGATAGACCATCATTCTTCTCAGGTACCTCCCCATGAGGAGTTCCCTATTCCACATGAGGTTCATTTCCAGGGTTTTCTTGAGCTGGAGGAACAAGAAGAACAATTGGATCAATCGGAGGTGGGATCCGTACAAAATGTAGAGCAGGGGCTATCAGAGGCGGACCCCCTGGAACAGGGTATGTCCGATGATGAAGGTCTCATTCCTGACCAACCGGTCTTTACAGGACTGTTTCGTCCACAATTGTTTAGGTCCCTGTTGTTCAAGGCTAAGAATACCGCCCGCCTTGACACAACAACCTCTCAAGTACAACCAACTGCTCCCAAAACAGACTCAGGAGACTTAATCTTCTCCCAGCCCATCAACGAAGTGGATGTCATACTGGTCCCCCACATGTTCAAGGACCTAATCCAAAGACAGTGGGCCTCGGCTGCGTCCTATCCAGCACCCACGACCTACGACAAAAATTTTTATATTCTAGCCTCCAATTTCTCAAATGCCCTTAATATACCAGAGGTGGATGAACCTATTGTGGCCTTAGCTTCTTCCTCCTCCATTCTCACAGAGGCGGAGGAAGCCCTGAAACCTGAGGAAAAGAAGGCAGAATTGGCCTTTCATAGAGCTCATGTTTCAGACGCCTGGGCTATCAAAGCTGCTACTGCAGCTTCATTCTTTACTAGGTCCTCGATTCGATGGCTCAAACACCTTAGGGACACCATTCCGGTTTCTAACACACACGCTCAGCAAGACATTGCCAAACTTATAGCGGCGGCAGAGTTTTCAGCAGATGCCACCTTTAACACCATAAAGTTTTCCTCCAGAGCCATCACATCTCAGGTGTCAGAGAGGAAATTGCTATGGCTCTGGCATTGGCAAGCCGATACAAAACATAAGTGCAAACTGGCATCGACACCCATATCGGGGGGGGGGGGAATTGTTTGACAGTGCTCTTGATCCGCTCTTGATAGAAACCCGGGCAAAGAAGAAGATTCTTCCTTCCCTTTTTCATAAATCAGAAAATAAATCTCCCCAGCTATTTTGGAGGAGTTCCTTTTGGTCCTTCTACCAGAGCCACCCCTACTATGGTTTCCAGAGATCCTCGGGTTATAGGCAGGGACAACAGCAGGACAGGTTTGACCAGTCAGACAGATACAGAAAGGGGGGTCAAAACAAGAGACAGCCCAGGGGTGCGGGAAATAGACCTTTTCGTCGCACCAGATAACAGACAGGACGAGATTCCTATTGGGGGATGGCTAAAATTGTTTGCTGACAGGTGGGACGCCTCCATCTCTGAAGCTTGGGTCAGGAATACTATCAGATATGGCTTAGCCCTGGAGTTCCATTCCCACCCTCCGGAATTTTTCATGAGATCTCCTCAATCCAGGGATCCCGAAAGGCGCTCCCTCATGGAGTCCGCTATCACTCATCTCTTACAAATACAAGCTATCCAACTGGTTCCCAGGGAACAACAAGGTCGGGGTTTTTATTCTCACCTGTTTGTCATCCCCAAGAGTTCGGGGGGATGGAGGGCGATCCTGGACCTAAAACGCCTAAATCGATACTTAACTTACCGTAAAAAATTTAAGATGACAACCCTCCAGTCCATCCTACTAAGCATCAGACGGGAGATGTTTTAACATCCATTGATCTCACGGAGGCGTATCTCCACATTCCAATCAGACCAGCTAATTCTAAATTCCTTAGATTTTGTTATGATAATCGTCACTATGAATATGTAGCACTTCCCTTCGGACTAGCCTCTGCCCCCAGGACATTTACCAAGGTCCTGGCAGCCTTAGCTGCTTTCCTCAGAAATACACCCATTCGACATAATGCTATCTCGATGACATCTTAATTTTGTCATCTTCAACTAGACAGGCTAGCATAGATACCCAAATGACAATAAGGTCCCTACAACAACATGGCTTCTCCATTAACTGGACCAAAAGCCATCTGTCTCCTACAACTAGACTGATTCACTTAGGGGCCATTTTGGATACTGTCCAAGCTAAGATTTTCCTCTCCCCTGAGAGGCTGGAAAGCATTAGGTGCTTATCACAGGAAATTAGGACTCATAGGAAGACAACTCTAGCCCTCCTATCCCAGTTGCTAGGAAAATTAATCTCCTGCATTTCTATTGTCCCCTGGGCCCGTTTCCATTCCAGGCAATTGCAGTGGTTTCCGCCACCGTATCAACGCTCGGGCAGAGCCAATTCTAAAATCTTATCTGTACCACCGAAGGTCTTGATATCCCTCAAATGGTGGACAAATTCCTCTATCAACTCAGGTTGTCTTTTCAGAGATCCAGAACGATCGACGGTCACCACAGACGCCAGCCTATCTGGATGGGGCAGTCACTACCAATTCCACATGGCTCAGGGCGTTGGACACCACTGGAACAATCTTACAGCATCAATTGGCTGGAACTGAGAGCAGTCCACCTAGCCTTACGCAGGTTCCTACATCTATTCCAATCCAAGCACATACTAGTGCTGACAGACAACATTTCCACCAAGGCTCACATAAACAAGCAGGGCGATACTCATTCTAAGCAGCTTATGAGGGAATCCGAGAGACTGTTCATGTGGTCAGAACACAACCCTCTCTCTCTCTAGGCGGAACATATATCAGGGGTCTCGAACGTCCAGGCGGATTGGCTAAGCAGGGCCACGGTCGACCAATCAGAATGGTGCCTGCACCCGGCAATCTTTCAAGAAGCAGTGCAGAGGTTTGACCAACCAATCCTCGATCTGTTCGCCTCCCCTCTCAATGCCCAACTACTGAGGTTCATCTCGCAGTACCTATCACAGGGGCAGAGGACGTAGACGCCCTTCGCTGTCAATGGCCAACTGGTCTGTTATATGCCTTCCCTCCTCCCCAATAATCCCCAAACTGGTCCAAAGGATACTGGAGGAGAGAGCAGAAATACTGTTAGTGGCTCCCTATTGACCTCGACGGCCATGGTTTGCAGACCTGAGGGGTCTGTCCACGGAGCCGCCCTGGAGGATCCCATCATCGACCATCTCGCTATCCCAGGGACCAGTGCTACATCCAGACTCGCAATGGCTGAACCTAGCCGTATGGAGGTTGAGCAGCAGCATCTGAGGAGCGAAAATATATCCAGTCAGGTCATACACACCATACAAGTGGCTAGGCATCTGCCGAGAACTGCATCTATGAGGCAACCTGGTCGGCTTTCTAAGGTTGGTGCACGAAGTCTCAAATTAGCCCCACGTCCCCATCCGTTGCCCAGCTTCTGGACTTCCTACAGGAGGGTCTGAACAAGGGTCTTTCCCCAAATACTCTACGGAGACAGGTAGCAGCTCTATCATCCGTGATTTCCTGGGAGGACCTAGCCTCCATTTCTCACCATCCACGTATTTGTAGTTTCCTTCGTGGCTTAATGAATTTGAGGCCACCAGTGGTGCATCGCTATCCGACTTGGGACCTTAACAAGGTTCTGGTGGCTCTGACTACAGGACCTTTTCAACCACTAAGGACCACGTCTATGCGCTTCCTAACCTATAAAGTAGTTTTCTTAATTGCCATCATATCAGCGAGACATTTCTGAGCTGCACTGTCGGTACGAAAAGATCTCTGTGTTTTTCACGCAGACAGTGTGGTCCTCAGACCTGACCCAACCTTTACCCCAAAAATCAATTTGGCATTTCACAGAGGCCAAGAGCTCGTGCTCCCAAACTTTTGTCTGACTCCTACCCACAGACTCAAACATCGGTGGCAGTGATTGGACGTCAGGCGGGCGCTGCGAATATACATCGATCACACGGTGACCTCTAGGAAAACGGAGGCTCTGTTTGTGTCCTTCCAACTGACCACTCTGGGGCACAAAGTCTCCTCATCGACCATTGGACGTTGGCTGAAGACAACCATTGCTAAAGCATATGATTCTCATTCTTTACCAGTGCCCCGAGGCATAATAGCTCACTCCACTAGAGTGCAGCAACTTCAGCAGCCTGGGCCCCCCAGGCTTCAATAGATGAAATTTGTCGAGCCGCAACATGGTCTTCACCTTCACCGTTTATTAGGAATTACAAAATTGATATTTTTGCATCCGCTGAGGCTTCCTTTGGTGGGAGGGGATTACAGCGGGTTTATTCGGAATCGGAGAGGAGTTCAGCCCAGACGGAGTCCCTCCCTTGACAGAGCCAAGCTTTGGTATGTCCCAATCCTGGATGCTTGGAGCAGCTCATGGGAGAAAGGGCGTTGGTACTTACCCATTCTCTGTCAGCTGCGTAGAGCATCCAGTCCCACCTATCTATTTATTCCGTCTGGTGGGGATCTGCTCCAGCCAAGGGTCAGTAGGTAGTTTGATGTATCAAAAGGTATCATCATTCTCTCGACTTCACAAAACTGGGGACGCTAAGGAGTCACATGGAGGAGGAGGAGCGTCCTCAAAGTTTAAGCCCAGCCTAACTAGGAAGAGACTGAGGCACCTCCCAATCCTGGATGCTCCATGCAGCTCACAGAGAACGGGCGTATCAGGTAAGTACCAACGCCCTTTCTCAGTTTCCCTATCATCAACTTAAGTTGCCATCTCCCATTGAAACTAATGCTGGTGTTTTTTTTCATTTAACAAATATGTGCTTATTTGTGTATTCGTGTATGTCACACACACCCAAAAAAGGATACATATGGATTAATATTTATTTAAATTAATAAATGATTAATCATTTAAACATCTGCATATAGGCAGGGAAATAAATAAAATCTACACTAAACAGATACGAATAGAATGAATTACTAATATATATTTTTCCCAATAGCAGCTGTTTTTGTAAGATGTTGAAGCATGCCATAGAAAGGCTATATTTCTGTGCAGATGCTTTAACAAAGAGTACAATAAATTTGTATACCCTATTAAGACAAACACAAAATATTACAAAAGCAAGGAGGTAAGAATATGTTTCTTTCTGTTTATTTTTTTACATATCTTTATCATCCCATTCTGAAAACATTTATTTTGAATGATTTCATTGATGATAATCTTCTCTAACTGGAGATTCTTCAAGTATAACACATCTGGCTAATTCTGCAATTCGGAAGGGAGGTTTACAGGATGCATATTCACAGAACTGAAATGTTTCTTATTGATGCAGCCATGGGATGATACCATCTCACAACTTCTTCATTGAAGTATAATGTTTGAGTCATCTTTCAAGATAGAAAAAATACTTAAAACGACCGTATTATATACATTCAAAACATGTGTCATTATGTCCCATAAAACAGATTAAAAAGTGGGAGAGAAGAAGCCAGTCTTTTGTTAAATGTAGCTGTTAACTTGAGACACGTTTGATTACAAAAACTAAATAGAAATGTGTCTTTTCTTAGCTAAGACTTGGCCTGCCTTATCTCAGAAACTTCTTTATCCAAAAAGCAGTTTGCTCCTTTTTTTTGTCCTCCATTGCTTTCTTACAAAAGGAAAGTAACCTCACAATTTGAAGCCTATTAAATGAACTCTAGTCGCTTATTTGCTGTTTAGTTGTTGTGGGCAGTGAAAGCAAAGTATGTGAAAATGAAATTATCCAAATTGAAAGACCAAAACCCTGTGCCAGTTGTTTCATTCAAAAATTGCACTTGAGGTTGTCAAATAATGGCAGGCGTATGCACATGTGCTTCTGGGTGGCTATTCTTTCTTATAATTTTTGTAGAAATAATGATCCTTTCATTGCTACCTCAGCTATTTCAACTTAAATGACAGTAAAAAGAATAGTAAAGTTTCCCATGAATTAAGTTCAACTTCCATGGTGACTCCCTGTGTAGTTTTCCTGGCAACAGTATGGATGTGGTTTTCTATTAGCTTTTTCAAGAATGGCTTTTTAAAAATTTCCCAGTCTAACCTATAGCACTGGCCTTTCATTCAAGTATTAACCAATTCTGACTCTGCTAAGGATAATAGACCATGCAATGTTTATACATCATACTAAAGTGTTCTTTGTCTTACCCATTGCTCTTTCTTGAACTATTGTGGATTGGTTAGATTGAATACAATCAACACTTATATTCTCAGTTGAATCTCATGTTAAACTAGTTAGTTACTATTTCAGATAGTGACTAGCTTCTCTAAAACTAACTACAGCTTATTTATGAGCAGCTTATTTATGGCGCAGTGGTTAGAGTGCAGTACTGCAGACTACTTCTGCTGCCTGTCGGCTGCCTGCAATTTGGCAGTTCAAATCTCACCAGGTCCAAGGTTGACTCAGCCTTCCATCCTTCCGAGGTGGGTAAAATCAGGACCCAGGGTGGGTAATATGCTGACTTTGTAAACCGTTTAGAGAGGGCTGTAAAGCACTGTGAAGCGACATATAAGTCTAAGTTCTATTGCTATTGCTACATCTTATTTACTACCCCATGTTCATATTAAATCATAATGAAGTCCTACTTTGCTTAATGTAAGTATGAACCCAGCCACAAATTTGAATAGCTTTTAAGCCATAGGGAGATAATAGTATCCCTAGATTGTATATAATATCTTCTTTTATATTGAGCTTCTGCACTTTATTATTGGTTCAATAATCCTGGTTAGATTCAGATAACTGTCAATCATATTTTAAAACTTTAGATTTTCCTTTTTTCCTATCTGATAAACAGTATCTTATTTTTACTTTGCAATTATTATTTGAATTTCAAAGGTAATAATCCCTGGTTACCTGTGAATTCTTATAACACCAGTATATAGCAGATTTATATGTGAACTGAATAATATTATGAATTAAGTAAGACCAGCAGCAGAAAAGACAGTAGAATGAAGATGCTAACAGGCTATTATTGGTTTAGTCTCCTGCATAAAGTAAGAACAAAAAAAGCCTCTGGCAGTTATGTGAAAAGTATACTTTCCAAATAGCATTGGCTGACAAAGCAGTTTTTTTTTCTCTGGTGATTTTGTGACTTAGAAAGACTGGGAGAGAAAACCTAATAGATTAGTTTGTAGTATCTATGGTAACAATGTAGCTAAATGCTACATAACAGAAGTATTTTAGACGTTTAGCTCCAACGTCTAACATGCAGGTTGTGATGGGAATGTCCCGATATTCCCATATTACACCCCTCCTGCGTGAGCTACATTGGTTGCTGGTTGCCCTCCGTGTGAGATTCAAGGTGTTGGTGCTTACCTACAAAGCTCTCCATGGCTTGGGGCTGGGGTGCTTATGGGAACGTCTTCTGCCAGCATCGAATACCAATCGCCTGGTGCGCGCCCACAGGCAGGGCCTCCTTGGGGTGCCGTCGGCTAGACAATGTCGGCTGGCAGTCCCTAGGGGGAGGGCCTTCTCTGTGGGGGTGCCCACTTTGTGCAACCAGCTTCCCCTGGAGCTACGACTGGCCCCTGACCTTCGCTCCTTTCGTCGCGGCCTAAAGACCTGGTTATTCCAACAGGCCAGTCTGGACTAAAGGGGGTGTTTTAATATTTTTAAATGTTTGTAAATGGGTTTTAATGATTATTTGGTCGAATTTGATCTAATTTTATTTTAACTTTTGTATTTGTATGGTTGTTTTTATGTGAGCCGTCCTGAGTCCTTCGGGAGAGAGGGCGGCATATAAGACCAATTAATTAATTAATTAATTAAATAATTAAATACAGTATATCAAATCTATGGAAAAGGGAAGGGATCATGGTAGGCAGATTCTCTGATAATCTAAGGATATCCCTCTCAGTGTCTGAAAACTGACTGGTAGGTATGTTCTAATACTTTTAGATTAAAGATCCCTAATCACTGGCCATGTTTGTGGAATCTTATGGTATTGTAGTCCAACTCATCTGAAAATCCCAGCTTGCCCTACTCCAGTGTAACTATTGTCTTGATAGTACCAGACTATATGATGTATAGGCCAGGGCATGATAAGGAGGTATGGTCCTACTCCCAGTTTCAACCTCCTTAATATGTCAAAAATTGCCCAATTGACTTTAAATGCTCTAAGAACATAGGAAGAGCCTTGCTGGATCAGGTCATTAAGGGAGTTTACTGTTCACAATGTTCACATTATGTGCAGTGAAGCAAATAGGAGAAAAATGTCTTTTTTAAAAAAGTAAAAATTGACTTTTGACAAGCTAGAATTCAAAAGCAATGTTGAAAAGTCTATTTTCTGAGACATATGGCCTGGCCTGTGCATGCCAGAAACCTTTCCCCATCAAAGAAGCTATTTGCTCCTTCCCAGAAAAGTAGCAGGCAGCCTTTCTATTTGGAGTCTGTTAAATGAACTCTAGTCATTTATTTGCCGTTTAGTTGTTGTGGAAGCAAGACCAAAGGCTGTAAAGAATTTAGCCAAACAAAAGACCAAAGTCCTATCTAGTCCAGCATTCTGTGCCACTTAGCAATCAGTCAGATGCATTTAGGAAATACACAGGCATGGACACAAGGATGATAGGCTGTTTAACTGTTTCTCTCTAGCAGTTGATTAGTTAAGAATGCTGCCTTTGTTTTTGCAAATAGCCATTGATAACATTAGCGATTGAAACTAGAACTTTCAACACCATATCTCTGTTCTCACTGAATTTGTCCAGTTCCTTTTAAAATCATCTAAATTAGTGGCCATCTGTTACATAATTCCTCTTGTCACTCTTGAACCCACATTATGTTTTAGAGGATGATATTGTTCTTAATATCCAAAAAGGATCAAAACTTTCCTTTGATCAGCTGTTATATCCCATTCATGATTTTATGTCCAGTATTTTAGCTGTATCTGTAATTACTCATTTTCTTTGAAAGCCAGAAAGTTCATAGGGGAGTTATTTGGATGCTAAACACATCATTTTGCTTGCAGGTTTTTGCACTTATTTTAGAAAAACTATGTAATTCCATCCAGAGTACTGTCTAATCTAATCCAGGCACTCAGGAGCTCAACCCATCTGATGTAGTTGGAAAAGTTGGACCTAAGTGGACTGTTCAAAAAAATGACACCTTCTACACCATCATGAAGCATAAAGTGCAGTAGAATAGAACAGAACAGAGACTATCTGCATGTCATGCCCGCAGGTGGAAACTGATCTTAAATGGATCTAGTCATACAGCTTCATCCAGGAACACTTAACATTCAATTCAATTCTATTCAAACCTTTATGTCAGAGTACAACATGTATACAATGAGATTGGCTGAGCCTCCCTTCGTGCACCTCCCCCAACACAATACAACTCACAGTGAGAAAAACAAAACAAAAACCCTAACCCAGTGAATCGTATTGACAAACACAATCCTATTGCACCATGTGAACTTATTGCATGTCATGCCGACACCGCAAGTCATTCGTACTACGTTGTTATTGGGTTATTTTCTATACAGGAGTCTGATAGCCCATGGATAAAAACTGTTCTTCAGCCTGTTTGTGTGGCTGCCTATGCTTCTATATCTCCTTGCTGATGGTAGGAGAATAAAGAAGTGGTGACCAGGGTGTGAGTCATCCCTAAGGATTTTTCTTACTCTTCTAAGGCAACAAGCCTTAGTGATGTCATCTAGTGGTGTCAGGGGACAGCCCACTATGTTTTGTGCTGTGCTCACCACCCTCTGTAGCAATGATAGGATTCAAAAATTTTACTACCGGTTTGATGGGCGTGATTTGGTGGGTGTGGCTTGGCTTGGCTTGGTAGGCATGGCAGGCGAAGGTTACTGCAAAATCCCCATTCCCTCCCCACCCCACTAACCTGCTTTCCAGCTCTGTTCTCCTGTGCAGGCCAACAAAAGAAGACCCAGCTGATCAGCTGGGACTTGGGAGTCAGAGTATAGATGGGGGTGGGGCCAGTCAGAGGTGGTATTTGCCAGTTCTCCGAAATATTCAAAATTTCTGCTACCGGTTCTCCAGAACTGGTCAGAACCTGCTGAATACCATCTCTGCTCTGTAGTGTCTTTTTATCCACAGTTGTCAAGCCAGCATACCACACCTTAATGCAGTAAGTGAGGACACTTTCTATTGTGGACCAGTAGAAGGAGGTCATCAGTTGTTGTTCCACTCGTTTTTTCGCAAGACCCTGAGGAAGTGGAGTCTCTGTTGGGCCTTTCTGGCCACCCAGGTCATGTTGGTTCTCCAGGTGAGATCTTCACTGAGGTAGACTCCCAAGAATTTAAAGGAGGGAACTCTCTCCACACAGCCCTTCTCGATGTAAAGTGGGGCAGGTTACTTTCTCTTCTTCCATCAGAACCTCCTCAGTCATTTTGGCCATGAATGGAATATTCAAAAATAGTCTGAAAATATTTTTAAAAATTGAGCAATCTAATGTTAGCTTCTCTAGGAAGAAATATATAT
This sequence comes from Naja naja, assembly GCA_009733165.1. Taxonomy (NCBI): domain Eukaryota; kingdom Metazoa; phylum Chordata; class Lepidosauria; order Squamata; family Elapidae; genus Naja; species Naja naja. The sequence continues at coordinate 327,495,426 of CM019148.1, read as the reverse complement.
TAAATGCCTCTTTTATAAGCTTTTCCCCTGCTGAGGAAGTTATTAACATTAAATGCAACCTCTCCATCATCTGATGTCTACCAGCCAAAAGGGAACACATTGTGGTCCAAATTCATCCATGATTCCTGTTCATATCCCCAGGACAACACACTGGAACTGATTCAACAATCTCTCACACTGTTGGCAAAAATTTTGTTGATCTGTTACTTTGATGAAGCGGTTAACATGCTAGAGTAGAAGCAGGAAGGCCATAGGTCACAGAAGTCAGTTAAACGACTTTGAGCATGTTACAATGTTCAGTCCAGCTTTCCTCAGGTGAGCTCCTGAATGCCTGGTTTAGATTAAATTGTAGTCTGGATGGAATCACATAATTTTGCTAAATTTTGCTAAAATAAAATAAGTGCAAAAAAGTTCAAGTAGAATCCTCAACCTAATTCATTCACCAAGCTGACAAAGTTCATGTATTTTCCTAAAGATCTATATTCTGGTTCATAGCAGCTATCTTACAAAGGAATATGAAAGTTTTACCTCTGAAGAAGAAGAGGATTGCTTATCAGGATTGCCTGTCATGCTTAGTGAATACCAAACTTGCAGTGCTTTGCCCTATGCCCTGTGCTAAAATTGGCAAACTGCCATTAGTATTGAAACATTTCCAAATCCCTTGGAAGAATTGACTATTATTTGCTAAGGCTTTTTATTCATAATGTTTCAGATTTTGAATTGTTTTACTCAGGGATTTGTTTAAATTTCAAAGTTAAAGGACTCAGTACCATAATAACAAAAATCAGTCACTCTGCCCAATACTCAGTGCCATTGGTTATTGCATTTTGGATGACACATAGCAAGGCAGATACACATTGCAGTGATTTTAACAGTTGGGTAGAAATGAAGTGGTCTGGAAGTAGCATCTTCTCTCTGTTGTGCTATATTTAGATATGCAATGCACTCCTGTGGCAATTAAAAAAATGAATACAGTTACCCAAAATAGAATCATTCTCAGCCTTCAAATGTGTGTTTGAGTCATTATTTTTAAACCTAAGCTGTAATTTTCAGCACCTCTTAAGGGATTTAATATTTATCCATGTTTCCATATTTGTTGAAAGTTTTCAGCGAAACTCTGAATATTCTAATCAAAATAAACTCCCAACATAGTAAAACAACAAACCCAAATTGCCTGATGTTTGTTAATTTGAAGTTCATGAGCTGAAACTAGTATATAGCTGTGCAAGTATATTAATATATTTTAACTAATGCTGTAACATGTTGGGAATGGTCAGTTTCCTAAATAATTTCTTAGTCCTCTCTGCCTCCTAAATGGCAGTCTATATGTGTAAATCGGCTGGTAGGGAGAAAGAATTTGCATATTTTATGCCAAGTCCAGGCATCAGTGTCTTAATTCCAAGTCCAGGCATCAGTGTCTAATTCCATTTAAGAGGTTCTTCTCAGCTTTGCTGAAAAGACATTTAAGTGGAAATTCCATGGACTCCACTGTAGCATTTTATATGTAAGATAGATAGATAGATAGATAGATAGATAGATAGATAGATAGATAGATATACACATACATACATACATACATACATACATACATATATATATACATACACACACACACACACACACACACACTTACTTTATTATTTATTTACTTGGAAGTGATACAATGGTTGGGAGTGAAGTATCGTCAGTATGCTATAACATCCAACTTTATATCTCTACCCCGAGTTACTTGACGGATTTCATTGGTATCCTGTATCAGTGCCTGGAGAATATCGGGGCCTAGATGGGCACAGTGGGCATAGACTCGGGCGCACAGACGGGGTCTCCTCAGGGTGCCGTCTGTGACTCAGTGTCGCTTGGCGGTGACCCGGGGGAGGGCCTACTCTGAGGCGGCTCCCTCTTTATGGAATCTTCTTCCGCTGGAGCTCCGGCTGGCTCCCGACCTCCGCACCTTCCGCCACGAGTTAAAAACCTGGCTATTTTTACAATCCGGGCTGTGCTGACCCTTTGGGGGTTTGTTTATTTTAACTTCGGGGTTCTTAATTTCAATTTGGCTTGTAATTGTTTAATATGTTTTTAGGTAATTTATTTATTGTTGTATTTTTAGCTGTGAGCCACCCCGAGTCCTTTCGGAGAGGGGGCGGCATACAAGTTGAATGAATGAATGAATGAATGAATGAATGAATGAATGAATGAATGAATAAATGGCTCAACCCAGGCAAGACTGAACGGGCTTTCGGTATTTGGGTCTTCTGTTGAGAAGGTTTTTCTGCCTTTCATCTTGGATGAGCTGGGACTACCCCACACAGACTCCATGCACAATCATGGGGTCATTTTGGACTTACGGCTCTTTCTAGAAGAGAAGGTGGTAGTTGTGGCTAGGAAAGCCTTTGTGTAGCTTCAGGTTATGCACCAGTTGCGCTCATTCCTGGACTAAGAGGCTTTGCACACAGTCACCCATGTTCTCTTAACCTCTTGTCTTGACATATGTAACATAACTACTATGTGAGCTGTGTATTTCTGGAATGAGTTTGGATTTCTGGAGCAAACAGTTCCAGAGTAAGTCCATCTCTGGTACTGAATGGAGTTGTACTTCCCTGTCCAAAGGTGAATCTCAAGCATAAGCACATAATCAGGCCTTCAAGACTTTACAAAAGGCCCTCAAGGTTCAGGCCATCTTAATCTCTGGAGGGAAAATGTTCCAGAAGCATGGGCTATGACAGAAAAAACACACCTCCTAATTCCCACCAGCTGACATTCCTTTGCTGATGAGACCTGTAGTATTTCCAACCTGCTAGACCAAATTGAGTGGATGGAAACAACTAGGAGATGATGGTCCCTCAGATAAATTCCAACTTGTGAGTCTTAAAAGTGATAATCGGCATCCTGAATTGCACCCATAATACACTAGCAACTAATGTGACTCATAATTCACTCACCAGTTCCTGGATCTTTGCTGTAGTCATTGGTACAGTTTTCATCTAGCCATTTGCCATTTGCCATACCTCCTCTGGAAGTCCTAAACCACTTTCCTTTCATATAAATGGCAATGTCAGATTCCAGAAAAGGGAGAATAAAGACATTGATGGACCGTTACAAAAACTTGATTTTAATTAATTTCAGAATTACCATTTTTCTTTTCTGTCACACTGAAAAATTTACTTTGATAAAATCTTTCAAAAGGGCTTTGGGTTGAGAATTTGGATATTTGGGCACTGGGTATAGCTGAGAATTCTGCAGGGGGGCGGGCAGAATGAGACATCATCTTGTACATCCTAGCTGTAGACTCTACTACAAGGAACTCTGTGACACTCCACACACATTGCATATTTAGAAAGCTTATCTTCAGTGTGCTAGCAAATAGCCTCAAAAATGCTATGATTTCATAGCATCCAGAAGCAAAATTGTCAACATTAATTATAATAAATATACTATTTGTATTTTTATTACCTATTTTTATTCTCTATAAGATGCCCAGAGTTATTGGCAAATGGATGGCTTTTGAAATTGAAATTATAAATATATAGGTAGTCCAGTCAATTTGCCGTATAGTGAAAAGACAGCATGGATTAATACTTGGTTATTATGCAGATAATAATCAAATGTTTTCCCAATTTATGGTATGCGAACTAGAATCATTACAGCCTCTGTCCTTGATATCTGCCACTCTCCAAGCTTTTCTTTCATCTCCTGCATGCCAGGGGAACTAACCAAATACACTTGCTTATAAGCACCCATTTGTCAATTTTTCTGCTAAGTTAACACATGGATATTGTCAGGACTTGGTGGAAAGCAAACACTTATAACACAAGTGGCAAATAAAAATTTACTTGCTTTTTCATACTTTGGGGAAATTGTTGGGAAGACAGTGTTCTTACGAACAAGATTTGTAAAGTTGATAATAAATTCAGTTGCATAAAGTTCAGCTGAAGCAACATATCAGGATAAAGATTGTGCTTAATTTCTTCTTATTGATAATGTTGCATAGAAAGCCATAATACCATTCACTGGAATAAACAATATTATGTAGACTACAGAAATTTGATCTAGATGCTAGAGCAATCATTTCTTTTGAATCTATAGCAACGGCTAGTTTAGCAATTAAATGAAAGGAGTTTATTAGGGGGTTACAAGATCCTTCCAAAATTACATTTGTGAAGATTATAAAAGCAATGAAAAAGAAAAATAACAAACTCAAAGGGCAGACTCAATTGATCACTATAGGGGTTTTTTTCTGCCATCAGTTTTCTATGTTTCTGTAGATGTAGACTCATCATAGCATTTGAATATCTTCTCCAAGACCTTTGTGGTTGCTCTACCAAGTGCTAGTCTGCAGAATATTTCTTGACTGCTTGTTTCTTTACTATTGATAGTGGATGTGGTACATTTTTACTATTGTTTAAACTACTTTGAAAGCCTTTCAAATGGGAAGGAAGAATATAGCAATAGCAATAGCACTTAAGGCTTATATACCGCTTTACAGTGCTTTACAGCCCTCTCTAAGCGGTTTACAGAGTCAGCATATTGCCCCTAACAATTTGGGTCCTCATTTTACCCACCTTGGAAGGATGGAAGGCTGAGTCAATATAATAGCAATAGCTATTATACTACTACACAGAGCTTTACAGTACCTTTACAGTATCGTGTTGTCTGAGCAGTTTACAATGTCAGCATATTGTTCCCAACAATCTGGGTCCTCATTTTACCAACCTCGGAAGGATGGAAGATTGCGTCAACCTTGAGCTGGCCAGGATAAAACTACTGGCAGTGGGCAGAATTAGCCTGCAATTCTGCATTCTAACCACTGCATTACCACATCTCCTAAATGTTTTCAATGAGCTAATAAATGTTTGTTTGTTTGTTTATTTTATTTATGAGATTTATATGCCGCCCTATCTCCCTAAAGACTCAGGGCAGCTTACAATACTAAAAACAATACAATATAAATATTAAAAAATTAATTAAACTGGAATCTCATAAATCAGTTAAAAATTTAAAAAACAATCACTAAAAACCACTAAAAAGACCCTCCTTAATGAGTGATTGGAGAATCATTCTTCCAATTTATTTCAGATAACCTAATACATTTGTAAATTGCTTCTTAACAAGCATGTATGTGAGAGGGAGGACTCTCTTTTCAGGATAATAATACTAAAATAAGAATTAAAACCAATTATTATTATATACACTAACTCCCCCAAAAAGCCAAGCCACAAGCATTTAATGAGATTTTAAAAGTTGAGATGACATCTAAAGCAAGTGCAATGTTTTAAGTACATCTTGGCTTTAATGTTCTGTATCCTGTTCAACCTGTTGGTGAAATCAGGGCCTACAGATACTATTATCTCCCTTGCCTAACTGTGTGTTACCATGCCTTGTATTTGAATCACATAGCAACAGTATTTGTTTTCTCTAAACTTGTTTTATAAAACATAACATTTTACCTGGTTACTCTAAACACAATTGGCAAGACCAGATTGAACCCATGGGCATTCTGTCAGCATTAGGAAGAGGTCTACAAGAAAGACTTCTGTCCTTACTGAATAATCCAGCACTTTCTGCTTCATTGAGGTTTTTTTTCCAATTTAATTTTCTAACCTCAGATTTATCAGGCAGAAAGATTTGAAGGGGAACAAGATGGGGGGAGGCATTTTATCTGCACTTTTGCGCATTTCTGTACTCCTGGATTGTACCATTTTCTGGTCGCATTTAACATTTTGGGGGGTTAGCCTGACTAAGCTTTTCTTATTATTTTTTTGATCTTTTGATCTTATAGCTATGCTATATTTTCCACATGCTTGCCATCTATTTAAATTTGATTATTCAGTCAGAAGAAAACAGCATTCCACAAAAAAGTACTAAGGCCATATACGGTGTTTAGTTATTGCCTTCATGAAAAATCACTTGGTAAATTTCTTGGGTGCAACTGTCCAGAATATTGGAAGTAATTTAACATAAAACCATTTAACATAAAATTACCTGAAGAAGCAGCTATGTTAGAATGCCTGGGAAATATCCCTGATGATCTGATATCTTTTCTTGATCTAAAGTATCAGCTTAGGTTGCTGTTGTTTGAAAGGAGAAAAAAATCTGAATTATCACATTCAGAATTAAGTTGTTTGAAATAAATAATCCAGAGTTATTTTTTTATATTATATTTTTCTACCCCCTACTGGACATATAGAAAAGCAAGGCAGTTGTATTTTCCAGAATAGCAATTGTCTTCTTCTGTTAGATAAAGTAATTTAAGTGTTTGCAATTTTTTAGACCTTTAAAAGAGTCAACAAGAATAATGGAGTATTTCTTTGCACTGAAGCTTCCTTAATGCATTTTATTTGCTGCCAGATAATGATTGTTAAAGATGTAAGAGACAATTAGTTCATGTAAGAGACAATTGGAGAGTAAAATCAACATCTGTTTTTATGTTACTTCAAGTAAATTTTATTTAGGACTGCCCTTGCATACCATCCGGAGATTGCAACTGGTGCAGAATGCGGCGGCGCGGGTGGTGATGGGAGTTCCCCAATTCTCCCATGTTGCCCCCCTCCTGCGCTGCCTGCATTGGTTGCTGGTTGCGCTCCGGGTGAGATTCAAGGTTTTAGTTTTAACATACAAAGTCCTTCATGACATGGGTCCTCAATATTTAAGGGAGCGACTCCTGCCGACATCGAATGCCAACCGCCCTGTGCGAGCACATAGGCAAGGACTCCTTGGGGTCCGCCTGCCGCCAATGCCGGCTGGTGGTGCCCCGATGACGAGCCTTTTCTGTCGCGGCCCCTGACCTCTGGAACCAACTCCCCTTGGGGCTCCGCTTGGCCCCTGATCTCCGCACCTTCCGCCGTGATCTGAAGACTTGGTTATTCGACCAATCCGGGCTATGACCCTCTGTGGGTGGGGTGGTTTTATACTTTTAGCATTTAACTTTGGGGCTTGTTAGTTTAATTCTTTCTTACTATTTATTATTGTATATACTGTTGATGTTTTTAGCTGTGAGCCGCCCCGAGTCTTGGAGATGGGCGCATACAAGTCCCAAAAATAAATAAATAAATAAAAATAAATAAATTAAAAGGTTTTTTGGTAATAAACAAGTCTGGGTTCTTTTTATTGTTTGTATCACCTAAATCATATATCAGGGGTGGCGAACACGCGGCTCTCGAGCGCATGCGACGGCCAAAATGAATGCGGCTCTTTGCCTCTTATATTATTATTATATTATTATTATATTATATTATTTTGTATACTGTGGCTCTTTGCCACGTTTGAATTTTGTTATGCTGCTTCTGAGGAGGGATCTCTGAGGAGAGATTTCAGCGTAGTCCCGCCCGTCATCCGTCTCCCATCCTCGGAAACAACTGCACGAGCCAGCGAGCGTGGTGTGGCTCTCTGACTCGCACAGTTTAAAATTGCGGCTCTTTGAGTCAAACTTGTTCGCCACCCCTGTCATATATGAAGAAAAATGTAAATTGCATTTTAATTTAGTGTTTTTCTTTTTGCCTAAAAAGACTGTCAGATTTAGAACTTTTTTATTGTTTTAATTAATGTGTATGTCCATGCAATGTGTATTTGCATGTTCTTCTGTTCTAGATCTTACCTTAAGTCTACAGAGAAATTACTGGCATAACACTGTAAATTCTGGAGATGGGCATGTGGGAAATTAAGAGTTGCATTAGAAAAATGCAGAAGAAAACTTTCGCATCTGGCTTTATAAAAATCTTTATGAAAAATTTACTAGCTTTGGTTTACAATTTACTTCTAGAACTGAAACCAATGTTGTTCAAGCAACTTAGAAACAAATTTATAGTATCTCTAAAATGAATTGGATTACCACTTTCTAAAAGGGTTTTCTGTGTAAATTTTTAAAATAACCCTTCTTGTATATAGAAGGTTTGAATTGGCTTGATAACCATTAATGTTTCAGGACATTTTTTTCCTGGTTCAGATAATTTTTGGAGCAAACAAAGGATGTGTAGGAAGGAAATCTTGGAAAAGTTTACATCTTATAGATGCAGGAGTATCTTGGTTAATTGTATGAGATGATGGTTTTCTAATCTGCCTCAGATTAAAAATTTCTTTAAAATATGCATAAATGTAAATCCATACCTATTATCCTCAGGCTTCAGTAGCTAAACAGCCATATAAAAGAAAGAATTTGAAGTGCTCCATTTATAAATGGGCTATAATCTCCATCTGTATCTATAAGACTCTATATAGCCTGGGACGAAAACATTTTGTGTATGAGTGTAATGTGTGCATGTCATTTGGATTATATTTCAAAGTTCAGGGAATTATGAACTCTCAAGTTGCTGGGAGTTGGGCACCATATATATTTAATATATCATACCCATCATCTATTGCAACCAGATTACATAAAAATAAACATTGTGACACTTTTAATATGTTAAAAACTACATTGACATTCTTATTATAATCTTTATAACTATCCTAATTATTCCTTCTGGATTACAGAGAAAGGTGACTTAATTAACACCCTTGAGTGAATTTATGTAAAGATAAGATTTGAACTAGGGACTTCCTGCTCAGTCCCTGAGCAATTATATTATTGATTTTAAAATACTTGGCAAGTGTTTTTAATTCAATCATTATCAGGAACCTTTTAATTATATCCTAGAGTTCTGAATATGTTTGTTGTAGTCATGCACGGAAATTGAGTATGAACACTTCTAGTTTTCTTAAATGATTTTTTCAAAAAGTTAAGTGTCTTGGAGGATTCTGTACCAACCTTATACCTTTTTTGGACCCATCTTCTCTAGTGAATGTTTCCTACTTTCCTATCTTTTTTTCAAAAGTAGTGTTGTCTTTGGAAAGCTATGCTGTCTGTGGAACTCTTTGTTCCAAAAACAATAATTTTCTGAAGACAGCACAGCCTTTGGAAAACTGTTGTCATCCAAAGGTGGTCTGGGGAAGTGATAGTGAACTGGAGTGGACCTTGGGGGAGGAGCCAGTGAATGTTTCAACTCCTCAGAATGCATCTCTGGATCAAGAAGAGGACTAGGATCACTCACAAGTTTGCTGCATATAAAGACTGCCCACAAAGAGATCATGAAATAGAGCCAAGAGTCACCTCTATGAGGGAGAGGGGTAGTTTCTAAATATAAATAAAAAAATAAAAAAATAGTGACCTCTAGCTTGTTTGAGAGCTCTGGGACCTGAGAGAAAATCATCCAGGCCGATGTATTGTTGAGGCGGAACTTTTATGAGATCCATTCTAGAAGCATTAATACTGTCTCATTTGGACCTGAGAATTGCTTTTCAAGAAAGGATTAATAGCTTATAAATTTGGTATCCTCCCAGCAAAGTAACTTGTTTTATATACTTCTCACATATGTCATTTAGTTGGCTTTATGCTGCAGGTCATATTACTTTTTTTGCTCTTAGAAGCAAAAACAACTCAAAAGAATACTACCTTATATTATAGCGGGTAACTTGTTTACTGATATATACAAATGTACAATAGGTACATTTTAAGATATTCATCTTTAAAGGTTTGATTTTGCAACAATATCCACTAATAATTCTGCATATAATTGGAAAGTACTTTGATTAAGTTATTTGAAAAAAAATAGTATCAAGTTTGAAAAATATTACACGTATGACTTTATTTGTATGGCTTATATTTATCAAACATCCTAATTTCAGTCAGTGATTCAGTAAAAATAGTTTGAATTTCAATTCTGTCTTGGAAACAAATAAAAGATCTTCAACTATTACTGTGCAGAAAGTTCTACAACTCCTGGGGAGATTTTGAACAATTCCATATCAACCTGCTCCAGATGGGTATGCTTCAGGTTTGTTGGAGTTATATTTTTCAGTGAGCAATCACATTTTGATTGGCACCACTTGGGGATTGTTCTTTTATATCAATAAATATATTCAGAAATATGTGGCATTGCAGTCAGCGGTGTCTAGGTAAAGATAAATAGATATATAAGAAAGAGACACAGACAGACAGACAGACAGACAGACAGACAGACATAGGTATAGATAGTAAACATCTTCGCTTAATTATGTTCTTATTCAGACTGCAGCCAACAGACCAAACATGCTTTATTCTGGAATGAAATAAATTATTCCTCTTTTCCTCCTTTTATGTTTTCTGTGATATATTTCCATGTAGAACAATTTATTTTTGAAGTTCTGTTAGCCTCAGGGAATTTCCCAAGCCTATGAATGCTTTCCTCCTTGTTTCTCAGTAGCCTTGCTTTGACTCAATTTCTGTTAGCACAGGGCATGAGTTTACTGTTTAAAAAGGCATAATCTATAAATGAGGGTAACATGACCCTCAGAGAAATATAACCATAAAAGGTAACATGTGTGGAAGAGGGGAGTCTCTCTCCCTGAGAAAGAAAAGGAGGAAAGTAACCATTACAGCATCTCACATTGTACATCCGAGCAGATTGCAGGGTTTTATACTTTATTATATTATTGCCCTTGAAATTGAACTGCATTTATAACATATGTGAAAGATGTATTTTTTACACTAAAGTGTAATTTTCCAACATAATATCCAAAATAAAGTGCCAAGAAGCTATTAACCGCAAATAGAATTTTGTGGTATGTAATTTAGTTTTAAGTAGCGACAAGTATTTTTCTCTTTTTCTCTCTCCTCCCCCCACCTCAAGAAAGAAAGGGGAAAAAAAAGAAACCCATTAGTCATTCAGTTTAGCAGCATAGAGGCAGCAGTCAACAAGGGTGTGCATTCTATGTCTGCTTCAATTGCACACTTCATTTATTTGAACATGGCATAGGCGGCTTTCTGTGTCATGCAGCATCACTATACTATTAGTGAGTTTCGCCCCAGGGCAGCTGGGACGCTTTGCTGGGGCAGATGTTCTTTTCAGCTTATTCACTGGCTGTTCTTGGTTGTTTACTGTTGTCATGACAACGTCTATTTCCATAGCAGCCATGTGGCCTCCTCTCGGAGACTAAGGAATATAGTTATAAAAGAATCATATTTTGCTCTGTGTCTCTTACTTACCATCTGTCAACTAACTGCATGTGATGGATTCAAAAACTGATTAAGGATAATGGCAAGCCCTCAGTGATAATTTATTAGAAGTAAAACTGGGCCTTATGCAAATGTCTTTGTTGCCTTCAGGGGGGCTCTGCTTTTTTATATACATATTTTTGAGCTCTGTATACTGATTTTTCTTTTATTAACCCTTGCTGATGGTGGGGGGGAGACTCCCAGAATTTATATGCAAAGAGATGTAAAGCCTTTTTCAAGTGAAGATCAACCTTCGGTGTATTCAGAAACACATTAGTGCTGGTTTTAACAATAGTAGCATGTATATAATTGTTTAAACTATTTGGCTTGTACTCTACCTTTATCACCCGCCTTTAATATATATGGCTTGATAAGACAGCAATCAATTTAGCCTTTGTGCACTAATGAATTGCAGTACAGTGCAGCTCTTTTAACGTGCATCCAGACAAAAGCTAGGTGGTTGGAGATGAACCAGTGGTTGGAGATGAATGGAGATGAAGGGTGGTTAATGATGCACATAGACTTTCTGACACAATTACCTAATTAATATGATGAGGTCTACATCATGACTCACAAACCTTAACATATATATTCACATATAATGCCAAAAGGAAATCATTTTATGACCTAACACAGTGTGCAAAGCAGTCCAGTGTTATTGGAGAAAGGAATCAGACTAGATCCCAATTGTTAAAAAAGAACTACCTGCATATTTGAGAGGATTAAGACACTGTACAGATAGATCTCTCTGCAAAAATTGAAAGAAACTATAGCATAGACTCGTTGATAAGCAGAATTGTGGTATGCCCATTTGTTTTGTATATTAGGACTTTTCTCTGGTTTTTTTTTATTTATTTAATCTTTTTTTACTAGAGCAATTCAGTTCATTCTGTCAAGTCATGGGGATGGGAATTGTCCCATTTGTAAAGTAATGTATTTATTGGTTGATTTTTCCAGATCCTGACATTGATGCTGCCACTGCCATGATGCTTTTGAATACTCCCCCTGAGATACAAGCAGGTTGTGAGTAGATATTTCTATAGCCTATAGCACCATAGATATGTAAGCCTAACTCTCTTTCATTAGTGCATAGTCTATTAGGTTTAAAAATAAAACTAGATGGAGAAATCAGATTTCTTAGCTAGACCCTTACTAACTCTTTTACATAGTATTGGGTAGATGTTCAGATGAATAAGTTTCTGTGAATACTGAACTGTCACAGTTGTATATATCTCATTCACAGAAATAATGATCAACTGTAATTCATATAATAATAGCATGATAAGCATTTTTCTTCTTTAGGGCAGATAAGAGTTGTAGAGCCAACAAAAATGCTTTGATTTTGATTAGAATTTATTTGCAAGGGATGTCTATACAAACATCAGGTGACTTTAGAAATCAAAACTTAAAAGAGGAAGAAAATACATGTAGTCTACAAGAGTTACATTTGAATTAATCAGTTTAAACAAATAGAAAGATGGATTTATCATAAGGAGAGCTAAACAGACTTTAAAAAAACAAGAGAAGCTCTAGTTTCCTAATCCAGTTATTTACCCTCATACTGGAATGTATTTTATGTAGAATAGAACTTCATTTTTACCCATTTTTAATAATCGATACCTATTCTTAAAATTCAGTCAGTTTGGTGAAGGATTAAAGATTTTAGTCACAGAACCAGCTAGCTGATTTAGGCCATTAGCTTCCCTCTGGACCATGGAAGAAGGCAATGGCAAACCACTTTCCAAAATGCTCTCTAGAAAACCTAATGGATTTATGCCTGTAGTTGCTAGAAATGAAGTCTAACTTGAAATAAAAAAACCAAAACATACAAAAAGCAAAACCGAGAGGGGGGAGGGAGGGAGGGAGGGAGGGGTGGGAGAGAGAGAGAGAGATTGATTTTGTGTGTATATATATAGAATCTTTTTGGTTCATTATCTACCTCAGTGCTTCGTAGTCATTTTGTGGGCAATTATGAAGTTTTTACTAGCACACTTTAAAGATATACTACTAATTGCCAATCATCTGCTCCTCTCACGGTATTAAATTGGAGGGTACATCCATTGACAAGGGAGCAAGGCATTTTATAATAGGTGGCCAACTGAAATAGTAATTTCTACCAACAATATTCTTCACCTTGGTTTTTAAGCAGTATTTTGAGTCTTTCATTAACTTTACTGGTACCCCTAAAATGGTTATTAACTATCAAGGACTACCATAACGTGCGTGCTGTAACAAATGGGCTGGTGTGCAGGTTGATTCTCCCTTTTCTAAAACATTAGAAAGCAGCTGAAGGCAGCACAAAGAGCAATGGATGGAAACTAATCAAGGAGAGAACCAACCTAGAAATAAGGAGAAATTTCCTGACAGTGAGAGCAATTAATTAGTGGAATGGTTTGCCTTCAGAAGTTGTAGTTCTCTATCACTCAAGGTTTTTAAGAAGAGGCCACTTATCTAAAATGATATTGTCCTATAAATTGGTTGGGCAAAGAATAAAGCCTGATCCAAAGTTATCCTTATAAGCTATATTTGTTTCTCCTAGTCCATCATGACTATCTCTCACTGATTTTGTCTTAAATCTATAAGTAGATTTTCAGAATGGTAAAGAATGATCATTAATAGAACAGAAATTAAGTTGAATATTGCCTTAATCAGCATACAAAGGACCATAGCAGAGAATAAAAGTGTCAATAATAAACTGTGTTTCATAATAAATATGCCTTTTAAAATGTCATAAAGAAAAAAGTATGATAGCAGAAGCAACTCAATGCCATAAAATGTTCCATAGCATAAAATACTATTGATATATTATTAAATGGGAGATTGTTCTGAAGATAATAAATGGGTTTACTATTCTTATGTTTGAAGATATCAGAGAATATAATCATTGTATATGTGTGGCCATCCAAAATAAATAAAAAATGAACCAAATTTCTGCAATATCAGAAAGTTTTTCATTGCAGAACCAAAACTAACAATAAGGTAATTGGTTCATTTAGACTATTTTTCTCTATATCTCAAGTAATTATCCAACTGATACAGAACCTTATACAGCAAATATGCATTAGCTGCTTGAACAGAGATTTAAATTTCATTGGAATGCTCTGTTTAAGTTTTTCAAAAGGACTGTATATTTTTCAATATTTTAAACAGAAACAGTATGGCATTCCATCCAAATCTATAAATAATCATCAGTTTATTAAATTTTCTGGGTAATGACTAGTATAAAAGGCACTACCTTCATCAAACTTACCGCTCCCTGTATAGAGGCTTGATTTCTCTCAGTTTGTAGACTCTGATTCTATTAAGCTCTGCATATGGAAGATAATTGAACAGTAGAATGGATTAATGTACTGAGGGATCAGAATTCCATGCTGCTGTATAATTGTTGCCTTTCAAAGTTTGCATTTGGCTTTTCCGATTTCTGTATGATTGTGATTGACTTATTGATTTCTATGAAGAAACATTTTCACTTCCTTATATTTTCCCATATATTACTTACTGATGTTTCCATGTTTAAGAATATTCTGCATTGACACAGATTACGAATGCATACAGTCTCATAGAGGGATTTCTGAAGATATAGGTATATAATGTGAGTTAAACCACATTTTAGGTAGGCACATACCCAATTCTATATTTATTTTTTACTTATATTGGCTGATGTTCATACGAAGCCACTGTGTTTAATTCTGTCTTGTATCCAAATGAAATTCTGGGGGAGTTAAATTTCTGTGGCCTAAAATCAGGCCACCGTTCTGCCATTGTTATTGGGATATAAAACTTGTGATATAGAATTGTGATATACTCCAAGCACCAATCCAACATAAGAGTTCTACTGAAGTTGTCCTCTTTTTTTATTTGATAGTAGGGCCAGTAAATCTGTAAAATAGGGACATATTAAAAAAATGGAAAATCTGTGTTCTTTTACTACACTTTTTAACATTAGCAACTGGAATTACATATTATGAGCATGGCATTCTCTATTATTAATATAATGGTTAACAAAAACTAAAACATGAAGGGTGACATCATTAAAAAGGCCTTAATTTTACATGAGTCTTCATTATGTCTAATGACAGGGTATCAAGGTAAAAGATTCTGATGGAAATCTTAACATTTGTACAGATCATTGGCACTTTTGTCCCTAAAATCAGTGATAGTAAGGGAAAAGATATATCAGTGTTTTCACTCTGATATTCTTCAAAGTGAACATATAAAGTATATTGTCTATTGGACTTTTGGTTTGCCCATTAATAATGTTTGCAAGGACAGATATGAGCATGCATGTATGTTCAATAAAATATATTCTAAAGTTGGGCCATAATATTTGGATAAGGGCTTTAAGGGTTTTCTGACCTATTTTTTAAGTAAATTTAAATTATTGCTTAGTACAGATTACATCTCTGTCCCTTTTATAAAATAATGGATTCAGAAGGTAAAGGTAAAAGAAGAACTTTCCATCATTATGGTTAATTCTGCAGTGGGATTCCTAATGGGATTCCTAGTCAGATGAATAATGCAAAATCAAAGTGTGGAATACTTAAGTTTGCAAAGCAAAGGTATACCTTTTATATTCTGTCCATCCTTCCCATATGTAAAACCATGTTTGAAGCATTAACCGAAGGTTAGTCGCAGTAAATCTGTTAAATCATAATTCATAAAGCTCTGTTACCAGAGAAAAGTTACAATGCACAGATCTTTATATTATATGTTGTGTTTTTAGATCTGACTACACAGCCTGTGCCCTAGTGGGTCATGGTTTCAGAGATATTTCTTACCAGAATGCCTTCAACAATGACCAAGTTTCTAATGTAGTGCTTTCACTTGAAAAGCTGGGATACATTCAGAGATATATCTGCCTTGAAAACAACTGAGGTAGATTGTGTAGGACAATCAAATATCAGTGCAGAAAAAGTCTTATGACATTTTAGTTTACATTATAAACTGCCTTATGGTAAAGTTTATATCATAAAATGTTTTATAAAATTGCCAAATTTCAATTCAACAGGAGTAACAGGTCCCAGATTTTGGATGCATTCTGGATGCATAAGTTAGTCCATTTGAGGTGCCTTGGTTCAAAAGGTTTTGCCCTATGGTGCACTGTTTCATTCAGTTAAAGATTACAGGAATAAGAGTTTTGTGGGTTGGTTGGTTGGTAGGTAGGTAGGTAGGTAGGTAGGTAGGTAGGTAGGTAGATAAGACAGACGGACAAGACAGACTTGCTACATGCAGAATAATACAAACAACTGAGATAGGATCCTGGTCCAATGACCCATAACTATAAGAGTTGATGATAAAGAGGAGGAGAAGAAGGAGAAGGAGAAGGAGAAGGAGAAGGAGAAGAAGAAGAAGAAGAAGAAGAAGAAGAAGAAGAAGAAGAAGAAGAAGAAGAAGAAGAAGAAGAGCAGCAAATATTTTCTGGCATATTCCTGTGTGCACCTCCCAGTGTCAGTATAGTTTTGTGTTTCCTCACCAAAGGGATTCCTTCTGCCTAAACAAAGCAGTAGTAGATTTATAGGTAAGACCCAAATTCCAAATATTTGAAAAGTATTGTTACTATGAAGCTAGGCCA
This sequence comes from Naja naja, assembly GCA_009733165.1. Classification (NCBI taxonomy): domain Eukaryota; kingdom Metazoa; phylum Chordata; class Lepidosauria; order Squamata; family Elapidae; genus Naja; species Naja naja. The sequence continues at coordinate 327,478,849 of CM019148.1, read as the reverse complement.
GAAACTTTTCCAAACCCATGTCTTTCCAGATATTTTGTTCTACAACTCCTTTTTTACTTCACTTTGTGTTATGCCAATTGAGGTTAGATTCTCTTTCATTTCTGCCCTATGAAAAATGATAAAATAACAATTCTAAAGGAAATATATTGACCCAAAATGAGACAAAATCAAGTTCTTTTTTAAAGTAGGCTTAGTCAACTGGAGATTTTCAGATGATTTTGGTTTCAGTCTCCATTCACCTTAACCAGCTTTCCAATAGAAGTGAACTGTGGGAATTGGGAGAAGACATGGCATTGTCTAGCCCCAATCTAGAATTCTTCAGTGTAATTACAAAATAGACTTCTATTAGCTCATTTAAAGAAATGGTTATGGTAAATTGAGTCATCTAGTCTGCTCCCAACATTTGTAAGCTTTTACATATGTATCAAGCTTTATCTTTTAAGCAACTGTCATAAAATGATTAGAGTAACTTAAATGTGTGAGAGAACCACTTCTGTTGGGAGTGTTAAAAGTGTTTGCTAGACTGTTCTCTGGCTTTATATTTGTGGACGGTGGTAGTAATTTTCAGTGATATTATTGTTTCCATAGAAACAGGATGTTTATGCTACTTGCTCTTTTATCCACTGTGGGGAGCTGCTGTCTCATGTTTGAGATATGCCAAGTATTAAATGATATGTAAATATCTTCTAAAATACAAAACACATTTTTGTTTATTTTAAAGTTAGCCTTATTTGTGCAAAATTAAGGCAAGATACTATTAAAAGCATTTATAAATTCAGGTCCAATAACCTCATTTGCAAACGAATATGAAATATACTGTAGATAGATGGTATAAATACCGAGACATGCTACTGATGCAAAGTTTCTTGGGGTTGCAGATCACATTGCAAGTTAAAATACAATATTGAGGAAGAAGTATGTTTGTGAAGAGACTTAATAACAACAAAAATCGGTATGGGAGTCAGTCTGTAATTAGCGATGATTAAGTCTTAAAATGAAAAATCTAACCTCACATAGTTCAGATCTGGCACATCAATTTAACTATTAAGTTTTATTCCATATTTCATTGGCATACAAATCTTTGGCTAAAAAAGATTTAATGTTTTCATTAGTTTAATCTTCTCAAGTCTAGTCAAATATTAACAAATTGAGAGTAGGCACTAATGGGTTTCAATTTCATAGAGCAAGGGCCATAAACCATGAAAATGGGAAGCTATATTTGTACCTAGAAAAAATTTTCCAGTTTTATTCCATAAAATTCAGCTGCCATTCTGTATCAGTTTGATGAGCAAAATTAGGGAAAAAGAAGTTTATTTTTCATTATGGAACAAAAAATGAATAATAGAAGTTTTCCTTCTATTTTTTTTCTTTACCCTGCAAGTAAAAGCTTTGAAACATTGGTATATTTGTACAAAGTATTTTTGCAACTTTTTTCTTCCAATGTATAATGATATATACATTCAATATTATGGGTGTAATCACAATAGTAACTGGAAGATTATTGTGATAGCTGATTAAATATTATAGCCAATTTTTAAAGAAAATATTATGTGGCTTATTTTTTCCATGGACATTTTCCCACCAAATTAGAGTATTTGCATTGGAAAACGTATGGACGAGGCTCAAATGTATCCTGTGCAAATTATCATTTTCTAAGTACCGTATTCCTTCACCTAAACATTTCCCAATTAAAAAACTTCTGGAAAAGCCATGGTTTCAATTTGCAGGGGATTTGGGGCTTCTTCCCTCCAAAGAGGCTTAATAATGAGAGTGTGTATATCTATTTATTTTTGTTGTAAATAATAGAAAAAAGCAGGGATTGAGGGTGATACAAATGGGTAGGATATGGGTATCCTGCTCTCCATTTAGCTAAGTCTGGAATTTATTAATGGACATTATATATTGTTATTGTACCTCGTAATTTTGAGGTGACTAAAGGAATTAGACCATGGTCCAATCTTTTGACTTTCTTGGGCTACATTGGGTGAAGAGCCTTGGTGGTGCAGGCTATTAAATGCCTAGCACTTAGTTCCAGCTGTCTGCAATTACTGCAGGCTCGAATCCCACCAGGCTCAAGGTTGACTCAGCCTTCCATCCTCTCAGGGTAGGTAAATTGAGGACCCAAGATTGTTGGGGGCAATAAGCTGACTTTGTAAAAATGCCGCTTAGTAATAAGCAGGCATATACAATGGAATGAAGGCTATTGCTGATCACATGGGGTTGTGCTCCAAACATTGTAAGCCGCCCTGAGTCTCCAGAGAAGGGTGGCATATAAATATTAAATAAATAAATAAATAAATGGAATTGTCTTGAGCCACATTTCAAATAAATAATACAGTTACTGTATATAAATAACCTTTATTTTTTAATATTTTTATTATCTTACGGGATCACATTACTAGCAGTCAAGGACCGCATCTAGCCTATGGATCGTGGGTTGAGCATGCCTGGGTTAGATTATGATGAAAACCTTGGCATCTATGAAAACAGAAGAGTACTTTTTCTTTCAAATATCCTGTAATAATTTGTATTCTTCTTCACATTAAGCATTATTTCAAATGGGACTTTCGTATTTCAAATGGGACTTTTGATAAATATATTGGAATAGTGACTGGTTTTTTAATATTTTTTCTGTTATTTGTTTATTCTACTAGTTTTATGGATAGTTTAATTTTGAAATGTACCCCACAACATGGGTCCCCAGTCCCTGATCTGTGGACCGCACTGGTCCATGGCATGCCAGAAATCAAGCCGCGCAAACAAGCGAGGCCCCATCTGCAGGATATGGCAGCATGCAAAACCATGTCCCTCCAGGCCACAGAAATACTTCTCTCCACAGAACTAGTCCCCGGTGCCCAAAAGGTTGGGGGCTGCTGCCCTGTAAGATGTATAGAAAGCAAAATATAAATTCTTACTGCCTAGCACAGTTGTATGAAAGGCATATACTTAGTTAAGCTAAACTGATCTCCATATTTATCTTCTCAGTCTTTTCATTTGCTGATATGCGCCTGGTGTTGATTAAATAAAACCTTTTTCAAGATTATATCTATTTTATTGGATATTTTATTATGCAGAAATAATAGCCACACACAAAAGGTTATAGATGTCTACATTTCTTGAAAATTACTTTTATATTTTGTTCCTTAAAACTTCCTTCTCTCATCTGCTATGTTGCAGACATTTTTTCACAGTTCCATTCTATCTGGGTTTACGGACACTAAAGTCACAGATAGATTTAAGATAAGAGTGTGTTATGTTGTGTTGTTGTTAAGCTTATGGACATAGTTTGCAAAGGCATGAAACTTAGCATAAAATTTAAATAATTAATTATATGTATGTCCTGGCTCGCTGTAGATGGGTGAGTGAGTTTGTAAAATCTTTAGCACTTTTTTCTTAATTGGTGATGTTGGATCAAAAACTATCCTTTCTGTAGCAGGAAGAATTTCTAACCACCAACTTGCTACGTTTTTATCAACCCATCCTATTATTCATGTGCACATATAAAATGAAAGAGAGATGTTTCCTAAAGTTGTCAGAGCCTGCAAAACAGAATCAGCATGTGTTGGGTGTGGCATTTGAGCATGCAAATTGTACTTTTGTTAGTGCAGTGCTATTATTAGATACAGGCTAAAATAGAATATTAGCAATTGCCATTGCGAGGTAGGAGATATCTGTTAGCTCTTCCTCCTAGCAATATCCTTCATATGGTAGTTAAATACATAGAGTCTAGACTTTTACAAAATACAATAGTAATTCTGCTGCAGCAGATCAAAGACCTACCATTTCACAGTATATTTTCCCAGAGGCTTATCAGAAACCTGCAAGCAGGGGTGAAGGCAGTAAGACTATCTGCCAGTTGCACATCAATAACTGATTAAGAGGTAGATGTCTTGCTGAACAGTGTGGTATGGATCTATGGACTTTTCACACTTTTGAAAGTTGTTATATAAATATTAGGATAAGTTTTGAAATAATGTAACAATGGGAAAACCAATTCTACTTTTGTAACAGTGCATTTAGACAGGTTTTATTTCACTTTTTTATTTTATTTATTTATTTGATTTGTCAATCGCTTACAAGATAATAGATATAAGTATAAACATGAGTAAGAATACAGGAAATAGGTACCAATAAATGGGGACAATAGGACAGGGACGGTAGGCACAATGGTGCACTTATGCACGCCACTTACAGACCTCTTAGCAATGGGGTGAGGTCAATAGTGGTTAGTTTGAGGTTAAATGAGTGTGGGTTAGAGGATGTAACAACAGAGTCAGGTAGTGCATTCCAGGCATTGACCACTCTGTTGCTGAAGTTGTATTCTCCCATAAGCTGTTCAGAGCATCCATTTCTTCCTAGTCAGGCCAGGCTTAATTTCTGAGGATGCTCCTCCCCCTCCATGGGACTCCTCCTTAGCATCCCCAGTTTTAGCTCAGCCTTTGTAGGAACAGGCAGCTTCTACTTTGGCCGGAACAGAGCTCTGTTGCTGAAGTTGTATTTTCTGCAATCAAGTTTGAAGCGGTTTACATTGAGTTTGTATCTGTTGTGTGCTCATGTATTGCTGTGGTTGAAGTTGACTGGTAGGACATTGTAGCAGATAATTTTATGTGCTAACTTAAGTCTAACAGTAGGCAGTGTAGTTCAAGGTTGTCCAAGCCCAAAATCTCAAGCCTGGTGATATAGGGTATTCTGTTGCGAGCAGAGGAGTGTAGTACTCTTCTCGTGAAATACTTCTGGACTCGCTCGATTGTATTAATGTCTGATATGCAGTGCGGATTCCAGACTGATGAGGTGTATTCGAGTATTGGTCTGGCAAAAGTTTTGTATGCTCGTTAGCAATTCGATATTTCCGGAGGAGAAGCTTTGTAAGTTTAGATTTACAACTCTTAATGCCTTTTTGGCAATGCTGTTACAGTGAGCTCTGGCGCTTAGGTCATTTGATATGAGAACTCCAAGGTCCTTGACAGAGTGAGGATCATCAACGAGGTCATATTCACCTAGTTTGTATTTGGTGTACTGATTTTTTTTACCAATGTGTAGGACAGAGCATTTGTTGATCGAGATTTGGAGTTGCCAGATGTTTGACCATTCAGACACATAATCAAGGTTGCTTTGAAGGATATTAGCATTGTCAGTGGTGTTGAATAGTTTTACGTCATCCACAAAGAGGACGCAGTTGCTTATAAAGTGATCACAAAGGACATTTATATAGAGTATAAAGAGTGTGGGTCCTAGAACGCTGCCTTGGGGGATACCGCTATTAACTGGAGCAGGGTTTGATACAGCGGTCCCTATTTTTACTATTTGTTGCCTGTTTGACAGGAATGCAGTAATCCACTTATGGAGGGATCCGGAAATGCCGTAAGAGTTTAGTTTTAACAGTAGTTTGTCGTGTACCACTGAATCAAAGGCTTTGCAGAAGTCTATGTAAATTGCGTCTATAGCTTTACCCTGGTCAAGTAGAGTAGTCCATATGTTTTTGCAGTGTAAGAGTTGCAGATTACAGGATAGTTTTTTTCTGAAACCAAATTGTTTTTTGGAGAGTAGGTTGTTTGACTCTTAAGTGGAGAGTGATGAATTGGTTTATGATTGATTCCATGACTTTGCATGTGACACAACACAGTGAGATTGGTCTGTAGTTTTCAACCAGGCTGGAGTCACCTTTTTTGAAGATAGGGATGACCATAGCTAAGGACCATAGGTTTGGTAAGGAGCTGGTTCTGAATGATGTCTCACATATAATGCTTAGGGGTTCTGCTATGGCAGAGGAGAGCTTTTTTAAGAAGTATGCACATAATTCATTGGGGCCAATGGATAGGGATGGTTTTAGGTTTCATAGTGCCTTTTCTACGTTATCTTCTGTAAAGTCAATATGTAGTAGGTCATAAAAGTTAGTTGTGGTACGACTAGGAAATGTGGGGCATGAACCATTGCTGTTTACAAAGACTGAACTGAAAAATGTGTTGAAGAGATTGGCCTTAACAGCTTCATCGTTGCAGTCTTTCCCATTTGGTCCTTTTAGGGGTGGAATGGTTCTTGATTCGATCAAATTACTTATATACTTTACATACAATTTACTGTATTAACTGGAGTGAAAAACAAATCACATTAATGTATTATACATTTAAAAGATTACAATTTTGAAAATATTAGCACATTTGGCATTTTAAAAGTCAAGAAATTGCACACTCCCTATAGATTGTGAATACTGATTTCTCCTTCCTTTTGTGGCCTTTGAAAAAGTTACTGCAGTGATTGCAGAATTGTCTGGAATTTCAAAAATTTACAACTCTTTTTATATTTTTTCCTGTCATGGGAGAATAATTCTTAATGCATTCCTATTTCAGGAGTCTTCAAAACATGCCTATAAGGTAGACCATTACTTTTACTCCCCATTTGAGGAAAGAATATTGCTGCCAAGAGAATGTACAGTATATAGTTGAGTTGAATGAATGTGCAAAATTCAGCTTTTCACCCAGATTACAGTTTTTTCTAACTAGTTTAGTGGTATCAGTTCTGGTTATGATTTCTTTTTGAAATTCTAGGCAGTGGTCTTTCCCTTTCTGCAAAGATTACTTTTTGAAATAGATTATATCTCGAACTTCAATTTTGGAATATACATTTTCTATTCCACGGTATCATGGCTTTTACCAAAACATCTTACCTTAGATCACTTGGTAAGTATGTTGCTGCAATGAGGTTTGGATCAAGAACATTTCAACTTACGTTCTTAGTAGACATTTTTCAGCAACCTTTCACAGTGTTTGTGACTATACTTTGTGCATGATATATATAACAACTGACAACGTCTTCCCCTGTATGTGAATTTAGAAAACAGGTGACTCTAATACAAAAATTTATAGTCAACATTCAATTTTAATTATATTTTCTTTTCTTTCTCTTTCCATTTGTCCTCAGTTCCACCTGGAGTGATACAAAATGGAGCTCGCATTCTGAGTAGAGGAATTTTCCCAGGAGTTAGACCACTGCCAATAAATCCTATTGGAAACATGGCTGCAGCAGTAAGGTAAGAATTCTCAAGTGCAAGATTAGTAGCACTAAGTTGTGCAATGGACTCCATTGGATCTCCTCTGCATCATGTCCCCAAGATTATGCTCCCTGTGAAAGCCAAGAAAACCAAGAATCTTCAAATAAAAACTCTCAAAGGGCACTAATGCATTTTCAATTGATTTAGTAAATTTGGAGACATATAAATGTAACTCAGACTCTTCAATTTATTTTCAGGTGAGACCATGAGAAGATATTTCTCAGTGACTTTAAACATCAGAATCAACATTCAGATTCATACACAATATTCACATACAAATCTGTTCAACCTGTCCATATTTGTCATAGTGTATATAAGATGCTACCCTTCTATCAGTAATGGCATTTAATATTTGGTAAATTATTAAATGGAAGTCTGGATTTTAAATGTTTAAAAGGTGTATTGGATTATAATTCTTTATAGTTATTGGACTATAATTTATGTTTGTTCCTATTTGCCTATTTTAACATTTCAGTACCAGCAATCAATCAAGTCTTCTTTAATGAAGAAGATAGCAGTCCCATGATCTATGTGACTGCAACATTACTTAAGTACAAATGACTTCTTTGGTTGCAGCATGTGAAAATACAGAATTTATATTTTGACTGATATTGAAATTCTCTTAGAATATACTGTATATGAATGAATGAATGAATGAATTAGGTAGCCAGTTTTTGTAACCATATTATATTTGGGTGTCCAAATCAATAGAATGAGAATTGTTTTGATAGTGTGCATTACTCAAAAATACCAAAACCAAAAGAAATTCATCACTTAACATGAAACATAATGGAGATTATGCCATTACGTTTCCTGTTGTCTTTTAATCTTACCTACCTAAATAGATCTTTTGTTACAGACTAATCTGTAAATGGTATAGAATTTCAGTGTGTGAATTATCATCATCTAGCTAAAGTTACCAAATGAAATATAGTACTTTCATAGTAACTCTTAATTTTATTCACACTTCTTTTTATCATTTGCCACCAACACTTCTTTTCTTCAGTTTCTTTTTTAGAAAGACAAATTACTTCCTTAACTGGAAAATCAATACTAGGAATGACTTCAAAAGAGTTACTGTCCTGCAGCCTTAAGACTTTGTGACATGTCCTGTTTTTAAACATCTGAACTTCCTCTCTGTCCATGAAATTTAAACACATGCAGCACAGATTCATGTTACTCTGAGGTAGGAAACATATGGAAATTGTATTAAAAGCCGTAAAATAACAGATTGCAATATAACATTGCAAAACCTTCCCCAACGCCTCCCAATCCTGATGTGATCACATATATAACATTTCCCCTCTCACTCTGAAGCTCTCAGCCCCATCCTCCCAACTGTAAATATAGTGACCCATCATGATCAGAGAGTTGTGTCATGGTCCGTCCCGTCCCGTCCCCCCGCTTTAAAGCAAAGTGTAGTAACCTGCAACTGAAAAATCACATGGAGCCCTCATGCTGTTTAGAATCAAAAAGTTGGAAGGAACAATTTAGTTTATTGAGTCAAATTCCCTGCTCTTTGGAATTACCAAAGCATTCTTGAAAGATGGTTGCCTAGCCTAAGTTTGAACATGGTGTATCCAGTTACCATGTGAAAATGAAATTGTGTAGTTCAGGGTTGACATGGGAGGTCCTTGGTGCTCTCTGAGCTTGCTTGTTTTCTTGCAGACTTTTCATTACCCAAACTAGGTAACATCATCAGTGTAGAAAATGAAATTAGAGATGACTTTTGAAAAGGTGAAAGAACAGATAATAGAGTGACTTACAGAATAGAATGATACAGTCCAAGGCTGACGAAATAAACTCAAAATAATCCCACCTTGATTTTGTTTATTATAAAGTGGGAGAGAAAAAAAGAGACTTGCTTTCAAGATTACTGGATTGGAAGACTCCAGTTACTATATGATATTACTATAAGCTACAACAACAAAAAGCTGCATTCCTGGAATCAGTGCAGTGTTGATATCCTGACTGACCTCCTCAGAAGGCTGAGATCAGCTATATTGACAGTTGGTTCTTCCATCAAAAGTCTCTTATTTTGGGGGGAAAAAAAGATCATCTAGAATTTGCCTTCTTATAACTTAAATTCATTAATTGGCGTTCTGTACTATAGAATGAGTGAGCAGATCTTGCTTTTCTTCTGTGTGACTTTCTTCGGGCATCTGAAAAGTGATATTTTATTTACCTTCACTCTTCTTTGGTAGCTCTGTCTCCCTCCTTCCCTCTCCCCCCTCACACACACACACACACACACACACACACACTTTTCCAAATTATTTTCAAAGGACATAGTTTCTGGTCCCATAATCATCCTTGTTGCAGTTTTCTGAACCTTTCCAATTTCTCTAATTGCTTCTTAAAGTATGATGGCAGAACTGAACATAGTACCTGAAATAGGGCCTATCCAAAGTAGAATAACATAAAATTTCATGTTAATTGGAAACCATACTTCTGTCAATATTTATGTTTTCATGTATATACTTTCTTTCTGCCTGAAAAGAATATCAGGCTTAATCTCATGCATATTTGAGTTCATAAGATAGAAGCTGAAAGATAAGGAAGGAGTGAAAATACAGGAGCAAAAAGTAGAATAAAAAGAAAGTAGAATAAATGGGATAAACTTTATAAATTATCTTTCCATTGCCCAGAAGCTGGCAAATAGACAAAGAATGCCGATATACAGTCTCTTTTCAGTTTTCCAATAGGAATATTTCCCTGCGTGTGCTTTACTAGATAGGACCATGTAATTATTCTTGATTGATTAAGTGCCATCAACTTGTTTCAACTTCTAGTGAGCACATCCATTTTTTTCCTCAATTATCTATCCATATCCCAGTCTTATCTTCCAATAGTGTACTCATCGCCATTGTAACTGACTCAATTCATCTTACTGCTAATTGTCGTCTTCTCTTTCCTTCCACCTTTCCCAGTATTAGAGCCTTCTCCAGAGAACTAGATCTTCACATAATGTGTCCAAAGTAGGATAATTTGAGCCTGGTCACTTGAGCCTTGAATGAAATATCTGAGTTGGTTTCTTTTCTTGGCTATCCACAGTATTCTCAGGAGTCTTCCCCAACTCCAAAATCCAACAGTGTCAATACTCTTCCTATCCTGTTTCTTCAGCATCTAACTTTCACTTCCATAAGTATGTCTTGTACAATTTTGATCTTTGTAGGAATAGGTGCATCACAGCATTTGAATATCCTTTCCGAGGTCTCCATGACTATTCTTTCAAGTGCTAGTCTTATCTGTTATTTCTTTGCTGTTGTTGGATGACCTAAAAGAAACAATCCATCACTTCAGTATTTTCATTGCCAATTCTAAGCCTGGTTGTTTTACCTATTGCCATTAGTTTGTCTACTTTATATTTAATTTTAGTACCATTTCTTCCCATTGCTGCTTAATCGTTACTACTAGAACTTGCAGATCCTTTGCATTTTTGTCTGTCAAAGTAGTATAAGCATAGCACAGGTTTGATGTTTCTTTTTTCCAGTTTTAAACATTCATTTTCTTCCAATCCAGCTTCCTCTAATATACTGTGTTTGGTATATAGATTGAACAAATAAGAGGACAGTATACAACCTTATCCATTGCTTTGCCAACATGAAGTCAGTCTGTTTCATCATGTTTTGCCCATACCATGGTTTCCTGATCTGTATATGAGGCTGAAAAATTACATCAATTATGACAGCACAATAAAAATGCATATGTGCAGGAAAATTGTAGGATAATTTTCACCCTACAATCACTTTTTCATAAGAAAAAAACTTAAATATAATAAATAAATAAATAAATAAATAAATAAATAAAACAAAAAGCAAATTAATTCAAAGGGCACACTTGAGGAACCACTAGGATTTTTTTCTGCTGTCAGTTTTCTATATTTCTGTTTTAAGCTATGATAAGATTTTTTTTAATAAAATGCCTTAAACAAATACATTAGTTGCTATACTTAAGTTTTTTTCTTATGAAAAAGTGAAAATATATTTATATTTTATTATTTTTAATTTTTGTTGGGTGATGAACACATGTTTATCCAAAGCATGTTGAAACTCAGTTACTAATGATTGACTTGCTAACTCCCCTGGAAGTTGGTTCCAAGCTTCTACTCTTTCTATAAAGTAATACTTTCTAATATTATTTTTGAACTTTTCTTCTCTCAGCTTGAGGTTATGCCCCCCGTGTTCTTGATTTATGCTTAATATTGATAATACTATCCTACAGAACTTTGATCACATCCTTAATATATTTAAAGGTTACATGTATCTGTAGTCCTAGTGTTTAACAAAAATTCAGTTCCATTTTTTTTCTGCAGCTACCATGTGAATCATGAGAAAAGATATGAAGCCTTGGATCAAAATATTTCTTTTCAGCCTCTCACAGTACATTAATTCTATACTTTGTCTGAGGAACCCTTTCTTAGCTTGTAAAGGCCTCCTGGAATGTGATAGCTCCATGAAGTAACATTGGTTTTTTTTGGGGGGGGGGTCCACCAGTCTTGAAGGAGGCAGTGGTATTACTCCTCCTTAAGCAGCCATCACTAGATCCAGCACTTCTAACAAACGTTTATTCATTCTCCAGACTTCATTTTTTAATACAATTTGTTGAAGAGGTGGTCAGATTACACTTCAGTGGTCCCTGGAGAAAAGCAAGTTATCTGGACTCAGTTCAATCAAGATTCACATTGAGACATAGTATGGAGATAATCATTTGTTGCATTTGTGGATGACCTTTGATAGAATATGGACAGAAGTGCTATAACTCTCAGTTCCTTTTTGATCTCTCTTTTTGATATCATTAGAAAACAAGTTTGATCTAGTGGTTCAAACACCAGGCTAGAAAATGGGAGACTATGAGTTCAAATGCTGCCTTAGCCATGAAAGCCAACTGGGTGACCTTGGGCCAGTCACTCTCTCACAGCCCAAGTCGCCTCACAGTGTTGCTGTTGTGGGGAAAATATGACAAAGGTATATTGGATACATTCACCACCTTGAGATATTTGTGAAAATAATAAAGGCAAGATGCAAATAAATATTTTTAAAATACCATCAATCATGGTATCTTTCTGGACTGCCTATAGAATTAAGAACGGGGACTCTATATTCTGGTGGTTCTTTCTGTGGCCAATTCTAGTCAGAATTGGCAGGAAAGAGAGAGTGAACCCGAGGGTCCTGTTGTGTGTGATGCTACAGGCTCATTGCTCTCCCCTTTGCTGTTTAACATCTATATGAAGCCATTGGATAAGGAAGCACTCCCATCGGGTTGGAGTTGGATACCACTAGTACGATACCCAAACTATGAAGATACTGAGTTGTACGTCTCAGTCTCAATTTAGCCAAGTTATACTCTTTTAAGTTCCTGTACCAGTGCTCGGAAGTGTTCTAGATGGGGAGGACAAACTCAAGTTCAACCAAAGCAAGAACAAGTAGACATTTCAACTACTGGAAATTAAGCCTTTTTATACTCACAGTTCCTGCTAGAAGAATAGGAGGACTTTCACATATATTCATCCTGTACACCAGTTGCACTGATTTATGTCTCAGGACAGTTACTCATACTTTTGTCAGCTCATGAGGGAAGTATGCTGTATGCTCTATGTGGCACTGTTCTTGAAGATCACTAGGAAGATGCAGAATGTAGGAACATAAACAATCATGGGCATGCCATGGTATTCCCATGTAAAAGTACTTTTTAAAATGCTTTTTAAAGTGCTGGACATCATCACAGTATACTTCATGGCACAGGACCCATTTATTTGAAGGACTATCTAATTTTTTAATAATATCTGTCTGTTGTATTTGATCTGACAGGGTTGGCATGCTTTGAATCCTATTGATTAAACAGTGCTATTTGATGAGATCCTTCCTATGAAATTGGACAGCCCTACAAATGCGATAAATAAATGAATATCTAAACTTCTGCCAGTTTCTTCCCATATTTGTTTTTGTCACTATTTTTAAATCCATGCATTGTTTGGGGTTCCTTGTTCTAGCTCTTTTGGCACAGCTTCAATACTTCTTTTATTTCCTCAAAGTTGCTTTGCTTTTTCTCTGCATTTTTTAACCTTATCTGTTCTTTCCTGTCTCTATTCTTTGCTCTTACTTTTTCATTATATACAGATTATTTATTTATTTATTTATTTATTTATTTATTTATTTATTTATTTATTTATTCGACTTGTATGCCGCCCCATTCCCTAAGGACTCAGGGCGGCGAACATTAAAACAGAGAAAATTTACAATAAAACAGAATTAAACAAGTAAACAAGCCAAATAAAGTTAAAATAAAACCCAACCCCCGGTCATTTGAGGCCGCCCGTTGGAACAACCAAGTCTTCAGGTCCCGGCGGAAGGAGGTCAGGGGCCAAACGGAGATCCACGGGAGCTGATTCCAAGGGCAGGTGCTCCCACAGAGAAGGCCCTAGCCCTGGGGACCGCCAGCCTACAATATCTGACTGACGGCACCCCAAGGAGGCCCCTCCTATGAGAGCGAACAGGGCGATCGGAGAGTGATGCTGGCAGGAGGCGTTCCGCAAGTACCCTGGACCCAAGCCATTAAGGGCTTTATAAGTTGTAACTAATACCTTGAAGGCGACCGGAGGCAACCGGCAACCAATGCAAGCAGCGCAGGAGGGGTGTAACATGGGAGTATCGGGATACCCCATCACAGCCAGCGGCTGCATTCTGCACCAGCTGAAGCCTCCGGACCGTCCGCAAGGGAAGCCCCATGTAGAGAGCATTGCAGTAGTCAATCCTAGAGGTAACCAGCGCATGAGTAACCGTTCGAAGGGCATCTCGGTCCAAATAAGGGTGAAGCTGGCGAACCAGCCGAACCTGGGCAAAAGCCCCCCTGGCCACAGCTCCCACATGCTCCTCCAAACCGAGCTGTGAGTCCAGGAGGACACCCAGGTTTCTCGCCCTATCCACGGGGGGCAACACCTCTCCCCCCATGACCAAAGATGGTACATCCAATAAAGACCGAGATGCCGGTAAGAACAGCCATCAATTCAATTTTGTAGCCATAATTCTTTTATACTCATTTTTTAACATATATATTTTTCTTATTCACTTCCTGTGGTTATATATCCATCTCTTTCCAAGATCTATTGTGATATCACCAAATAACACCAATATCTAACATTCAGTGCAACTTCTAGTAATAAAATTAATTATGCCTTTAAATTTATATTCTTTATTTAGCTATGTAGACATATTACTGGGTTTATGTTTAAACAACATATCCCATGACTGTTCTTATTCTTGGATCTGAATGACCTAATCAGTTTTTGTGTTGTGTCATCTTGTTCCTATCCATTATTCATATCTTCTAGGAGTGTTTTTTTCTCTTGAAACACATTCTGTCAAAACATTTCTTGTTTCCTTTGCCCCCACTCCTCTCTTATCCTTCTTATCCTTCACGTGCATTGATCAGTTGATTTCTACTTCCATACATATTCACAACAATCTAAATGATACTAGTTAATAGTTTCTGACATACATTTTAGCTCTTTTTATTATAATTGAACTGATACCTTTTAGTTTGTGGAATATATTCACCAATGCCTGTCTAGATGATCAGATCATCTTCATCCAGAACTATTACATCCTGACTCCTTTCTTACTTTCATAAATATGCAATTTATTATTTCATGGCATTATTAACACAGTTTATCACTTATCAATACCATTTACGTCTTTAACATCCAAGTCACAACTTCCCATATGTGGTGGTTATCACTCAAATGGTGACATTGATGTTGACACTTGTCACCCATCATAATTTTGATTAGTTGAGATAACCACTCTGGATAATTAAAAGAACTTTCTTGTATGGGTTAACATATTTACATTAAAATATAGGGCTTACCTTAGCAAAGAGTTTCCTGGTTGGTACATATGAAATTTTAAGAGGATGTTGTAAACATTCTTGGAAAATACGTGAAATAGCAACATGGTTATTAATGCTGCTTCCCCATCCCATTTTTCCAATGCTACTTTGCTTGCCATTGCCTTTTGTCAGTGTGAGAAGGTACATTTCTGAAAACAAAATACTTTGGCATTATTATAGAACATTTTTATTTTTTTAGAAAAATAAAATGGATAATTTGGTGCCCATGTGATGTTTAAGGCTTTGGGATTTGCTTTATAGTGTAAAGGAATTCCAACTTTTTTTTATTTATGCAAATTAAAATTAATTTTTAGAAACCTATGTAAAATTAACTGTTACAGAGAACCTAGTTGGAACCAGAAGAATACTTGTAGGTACATTAGTGCTCATAAACAGCTTATATCTTTTCATTAATGCTATATTTGTTGTGATCATAGACAAAGTATGGCTACAGTAGCAGATAACTGCAGCTTGTGTTTGAAGCAGTGCTTTGCTTATACATTTTTTATTGTGAAATTGACCCTTAATTGACAGAATTTTTTTCTGCCAATATTAGTTGCATGGATTTGTACTCTGATCCTCTAGGAGCAGAGCTGATTTTTAAGGGAATATTGCTTTGTGCGACCATCAAAAGTGCCTCAAAAAAATTCAAACTTGAGTACAGGTAGTCCTCAATGTAAAACCATAATTGAACCCAGAATTACAATAGTAAGCCCTTCCTGTCATTTAGCGAAGTCATTAAACAAAGTGCCCACATGATCACCTTGCTCAATGCCACATTCATGGCTCTTCCCATTGTGGTTAAGCGGAGCACAGAGAAATTTTGATAGATCACATGGCACAATTGAACATAACAAAACCTTCTGGTTTACTCTTCAAGCAGGCCGGTCTGGATTGACCCAGGGGTGGGTTATTTTAGTGTTTTAATTTAATTTTAATTGGCTTTAGACTTGTAGTTGTTTAATTCTCTTTTATTGTAATTTGTTCAGTTTTTAAATGTTCGCCTCCCTGAGTCCTTAGGGAGAAGGGCGGCATACAAGTCTAAATAAACAAATAAGTAAGTAAGTAAGTAAGTAAGTAAGTAAGTAAGTCTTCTTGGCAGAATTGTGTTAAAAAGTTTTTATTTTTCATTATGGCTGAATCATTTGAAAAAAAATGCATTGTCTTAGATTCAGTGAGGTACTTCTTTTCAGTTTTAGATCATGTGGTTTACATGCAAAAAATCAGAATTCATTGGTCAGCTGTCAACTAAAAAATACTTCTTTGGTCTTTTTAGTTGCCAGCAGAAGAGGAGTGGGGAAAGTAGTGCATTCCTTAAATGCTTCAGATAATTGCTAGGCAGCCAAAGCTGTTGGTGTGCAAGATTATTACTGGAGAGCATGATTGATGACTCTTGGCTATGGATGTGTCCCATTGGAGAATATACATCCAGGGGTTGGTGGGAAGACCAGGGTCAAGGGGGAAATAAATGATGTGTCTTAGTGTCAGCTGCACCCAGGTAATGCCAACATGGTCACTCCTAATAAATTAACTTTTTTTACTCTGAAAGATGCAGCTAGAGACTTATGATTTGAATGGGGGTGGATTTGTTGGAGCCCTGACACCAGCATTTTCAAATAAAGGAATCTGGTAGAGGTGATGGAGATCTCTGAGATCGTGACAAATCACTGCTAACAAGTAGAACTGAGAATTGGAGAATGTCTGGGCAAGACAACCTTCCCAAGGAGGCCCATCACCCAGTCCTCTCAATTACTTAGCCTTCCTTCCCCCCCCCCCCAAATAAAATACCCATCTCAGCCCTTTGATTTGTTGGATACTTGCTTTCACTAGTTACCAGCATGGATCATTGTGGGTGTATGGTTCTGGCCAGTTCTGGAGAACTGTAGTGGAAATTTTGAGTAGTTCAGAGAACCAGCAAATACCACCTCTGACTAGAGATTTTACAGTATCCTTCCCCTGCAACGCCCACCAAGCCACGCCCTGGGAGTAAAAAATTATGAATCCCACCACTGTATTGTATGTGGTGTTTTTGTGGATATTCTCATATCCATATTGCTGATGGACATGACTTTTATTTCATTACCGTGATGTATTTAAGTCTATTGTACTTGTAGTTTTGGGATATGAGTGATATGTAATAAATATTGAAGGTGCCATTGCAAAATGGCTGTCCTGGAGGAGTATGAGTAATTAGGAACTTTCATTACTGGTTCACTTTTCTCCTTGTTCAAGGCAAGTGGGCATGTTCCCAAACACAGCTCTGGGATGTAACAGCCCACTATTTCCCCCACCCCCTCAAAGCTTAAAGGGACCACTGGGTTCAAAGGCATTTTTCAAAATAAGAATTAAACTGTTTTGTTTTGTTTTTTGGTTAAATAATTTTACTAAACTACACTCATGGGATAGGAAGCCTGGGGAAAGGCTAGTGGAAGTGTCTGTTGAGCTCATTGGTTCTCACAAGCCCAGCATTTGCATTTCAGAGTGACCTCATTTGGGAAAGCTTTTAGGCTTTTAGGCAGCTTTTCCTATAAGTGCATTTCATCTGTTGAACACACTGGGTGTGGGGGAGGCTTCTATGCACTCACAAAAAGCAAGGACGCTCTCATTGTTGATTTTCGTGGCTGTGCAAAGATCTGGATTCAAAAGACAAAATGGTATTCAGCCCCTGCGTGGATGCATATATAGCACCTCTTTGGGAAGATCTTAACCTCTATGTATCTAAGTCATGCAGTGGCAGCTGCTCATAGCTGCTTTAAGGTATTCCCAACAGATGGTATGTGCGTTCCTTTGTGTGCTTCAAATCTATTTTGCTTCTAATTCAGGATCTATTATTTATTCTTCCAGAACCCTGCATAAAGGTTTGTCTTCCTCAATGTGCTGTTATTTTTTTTCGATTAAAATACTTGATTCTTGATCACCTGTTCAAAAAAAGGTAACAATTTACATTTGCGGAGGTATTTTAAGGATATCCATTTAAAATAGGTTTGTTAAAATAAAAATATTTGCCATGTTGTACAATTTCTCACCCCTTGTCCCCTGCCTCTTTAGTTTTGGCCTTTGGAGCAAAACCTTTATTCCTAATAGTATGTAAGGGCTCAGGTATATCTGTTTTGCCAGGTGTTAAGGTAGTGATCAGATGCCCAGGCAATTGGTTCTTTTGATCCTGAGATATGCAGCATATCAGTGAATAAAAAAATGTTAAACTTCATTATTAACTAAAAGCAAACAGATTTAAAAGCTTAATATAAAAAGGATACATACCTAGCAATGATGGCGATATCTAAATCTCTTGTAAGCTGCCAGGAGCTTCTTAATAACAACAGCAGTCCAAGAGCAGCTAGTTTCCATGGTACCCAGTGCCAGGTTCTGTGCAAAAGCTCACAACAAACAACCCCAGTATTTTTTTTTTATCAAAACCTGGCACCATATCTTCATGCCCTTGCTATGGTCATTGAGACTGCAAGATCTGACCCTGACTTGGCAAATGACTCTGGGATGGGAACTGAAAGTCTGAGATTTTCACAAATTTGCAACTATGTGGAGATTCTCCCTCCTTTTTCTTTAAGCAACAAGCAAAAATGAAAAACCAGCAAGTTAGCTCAGAATGAGCTCTAAACTTTTAGACTTTTCTTAATATGAAGGAAATACCAAAATAGGTCATTAAACTCCTCAAATGAACAATGGCCTTCCACAACACTACTACAACATACAGGCTCTTGATTGAACCATACACCCCATCTTTATGCAAACCTAATGAAAAAGAAGCAATTTTTTTTCCTTAACTGGCATGATCTGTTTTTATTTTTCTCAAAACATCAATGTTTTATCTTAAAATGTTTTTTTTAAATCTCTTCAATTTGCTTTCTCTTTAAAACCTCACTAAACGGTTTTAAGGAAGTGCAAATAAAATTCTCCACTGTACCTCATTGCTTTGAATGTATACATGAATGACTTCCTTAAGCATTTGGCATAATTTAATTTTAGTTCTTGCACTGGTGACACTGCTTCATGGTAAATGCAGCTGACTTCCTGCACAATCATGAATGACATTGCATTTAGCTATTATTAACTGAAGGAGATTCGCCTTTGTCTTTTTTCACACGCTGAGATCTGCATAATTTATCATCCATAGATGCTAAGTTTCCTTTATATAAACCAGGAGTTTTAGAGAAACTTTTCATAAGATTTTAGAGTTCAGCCATTTGTAATTGAACTGGAGCTTTTTCTCAAATTGCACCAGGACTATAAATAGAACAATATTTGAAGAATCAGTGTTTCCCCCTCTATGGCCAATTAATAATAATAATAATAATAATAATAATAATAATAATAATAATAATGGTAATAATGGCAATAGTAATAATAGAATATATATATATATATATATATATATATATATATATATATATATATATTTGTTTTCGTAGATTTTCACGGGTAAAGGTATGTAGGTCTTGGTGTATTCGGGTCTTGTCCCGTGTAAGGTTGAGAATACCTTGGCAACGCGAAATCTCATCCGTCATCTTCAGGCTGGTGTCTTCAGCTTCGTTCTCCTGGGAGAAGTGTGTGATCGTGGCTGTTTTTTCCCTTTTAAACTCTAGAGTTGGATGTGTTGTTACTTTTTGATTGGTTTGTGGAGTTGATGTATGCAGATTGGATGGCTTTTTCCTGAGACCCACAAAAACCAACACCGGACCCAAAATAACACATGATGCCACCACCAATCTCCTTCACCAGACTCAAACCCAAGCCCACGCCACAGATGAAAGGCAACCACCATCCAGAAACCAGACCATGGCTGCAACACCAGCTGCTACACCCCCCTCCAACCCCCAAACTAAGCAAACTGACACACGCTATAAACACATAGCCAGACCTCAAACTCGAGCCAAACCAAGGCCCAGAATGCCACATCACAGCCTTCCACCCAGGATACTACATCACAGAACTCAGGAGATCACAACACAAAACATCAGGAGGTTGCAGCACAGACAACGACCCAGGAGATTACAGCACCACACCCAGGACATCACAACAATAGAACTCAGAAGGTCATCACACAGCCCATTACCCAGGTCGTTACACACAAAGGCTGAGAGACACACCTCCAGCACCTCAGCCACACAGGGTCTCAGGAAAAAGCCATCCAATCTGCATACATCAACTCCACAAACCAATCAAAAAGTAACAACACATCCAACTCTAGAGTTTAAAAGGGAAAAACAGCCACGATCACACACTTCTCCCAGGAGAACGAAGCTGAAGACACCAGCCTGAAGATGACGGATGAGATTTCGAAACGCGTTGCCAAGGTATTCTCAACCTTACACGGGACAAGACCGAATACACCAAGACCTACATATATATATATATATATATATATATATATATATATATATATATATATTTTTCAAGATTTTCACGGGGTATGTAGTCTTGGTGTGGTCTTGAGAAATCTCATCCGTCATCTTCAGGCTGGTGTCTTCAGCCTCGTTCTTCTTCTTCTCCCAGAAGAACGGCTGAAGACACCAGCCTGAAGATGTCGGATGAGATTTCATCAAACGCTGCCAAGGTATTCTCAACCTTACACGGACAAGACCGAATACACCAAGACCATATATATATATATATATATATATATATATATATATATATATATCATATTTATATGCAGCCCTTCTTCGGAGACTCAGGGCTGCTTACAGTTTTTGGGAGCACAACCCAATGTACTCAGCAATAGCCTTCATTCCATTGTATATGCCTGCTTATTACTAAGCGGCATTTTTACAAAGTCAGCTTATTGCCCCCAACAATCTTGGGTCCTCAGTTTACCTACTCCGAGAGGATGGAAGGCTGAGTCAACCTTGAGCCTGGTGGGATTCGAGCCTGCACTAATTGCAGGCAGCTGGAACTTAAGTGCTAGGCATTTAACAGCCTGCACCACCAAGGCTCTTCTAAGCCTTGCCGCCTATTCACCCATAGTGACTCGAGGTGGCTTACAGAATGTAAAAACCATATTTAAAATTTAAAAAGAAACAATAAAAACTAACAAAAATCAAATAAATTAATAAATACAATAGAACAAAATCTGGAAAAAAATAATAAATAAATCATCCCCAAACTCCCACCCTCCACCCGGACGACAGCACATCACACAATCTAATTGATGGGCTCCATCCCACTCTAGGTTCCCCAGGCCTGCTGGCATAACCAGGTCTTCAGTGCCTTCCGGAAGAGTATTAGTGAGGAGGCCATTCTAATCTCTGAGAGAATGATATTCCAGAGAGAGGGAGTCACCACAGAGAAGGCCCTTCTTCTGGGTCCCACCAGGTGTATCTCCCTCAGGGATGGGACCCGTAACATTCCTGCCTCCCTGCTCTAATGGGTCGGGTAGATGTGATGGGCAAGAGACATAACCTCAGATATTATTATATTAGGCAATCCATTATCTATTGGGTCATTGTTTCAGAGATACCTTACACCTGCTAAAACCCCACATATTGTCCTGACCCTTGCTGTGCCATTCTTGTGCACAATCTCCCTGACCCATGTTGTGCCCCTTATGTACTGTCTTGCACCCTTCCAAATCTGTTAGATGCCTGTCATACACTCTTTCTAATCCACATGGTATCTCTTATGCACTCTACTCCTTATGTACCCTCCACGATTTGTTGCGTTTCCTTGCAACAAATGCATTTGGTGCCTCTCATGTACCATCCACAATCCTCAACGCACCCCTCGCACTCCCTCTGGCCCATGTGGTGCCTCTTATGCAGCCTGTCTGACTTGCAAAGTACTTCCCTTGCTCCCCCACTTAATTGCCTACTGACATGCGGCTTCTAACTTTCTGCTGGCTTCCCCATTTAATTTTCTTGTGGGAAGGCAACAATTGTTCTACAATAATATTAAGCCAATAAGATGGGAGATACAGAGAGGATTCTGTTTAGGGAATATTGTTATTAAGCACTTTGAACACTGCTATTCAATATTTTCTGGCTGCAGAGTCATATTTGGCCTTTTGAGTGGTATGTCAGAAGCTTGATTCAAAGATGGAGTAGTACAAGATTTAAGTGAAATTAACTAGTAATGAATTTAGTAATTGAAATTAAATACACATCAATTTTGCTTTCTGTCATATTAAAAATCAGAAGTTCCTTGCAACTTTTAGATGACCTCTGAGAGCTTTGTCTAAAGCAGAGGTGTCAAATTCGTAGCCATTGGGTCAGATGTGTCACACACTGGCCACACCCACACCCGGTTTAGCAAAGAGGGATACGTTACGTGACAACATCATGATGACATGAGTTTGACATCCCTGGTCTAAAGTGTTGCAAAACTATATGCAGTCCTGGTCCTTGGGCTTAATACAACTATATTGGAACAAATGCTTGGATTTCAAGATTCTGAATTCTATATGTACAACTGTATTAGGTTTTGAATGGTAAAAAAATAACATGATTGAAACAGCTAGTCTAATGTTTATCCACTCTTGTCCTGCAGCTTATAGCAATAGCTGATATAGGATAGATGCAGCTGTGAATTACCCAACTGCAGCCTTAAGTAACACTCACCATAATAATGAAGCTTAAAGTAACTCCTCTTCAATGAAGTATCATTGAAATACCTTGTATTTTTAACTCTCCAGTGATTACCTACAGTATATAATCTACTCAGCATTGATAATCAAGTGTTGCAGACTTAAGAGCACCTGTAAATCACAGGCATCATGTTATTAAAATGTCATAACAAGAATTTATTTTCCCACATGCGTTACAGCAGCATTCTTCTGAATTAAAATTAAATTCTGAAAATGAATTATTCTGCATTTTTAATTATCATTTTGTATAATAGTGTATTCAGTGGTGGAAAAACAGTTTTGTCTAGAGATGCTATTATCACTAATATCTGTATCCATCAATAATGAAATTTGAGGAGTTGTAAATTTTGCATAGAATTTCCAGCTTTCATGTAGGTTTAAAGTGTAAATCAGAATTATGCAAAACTCATTCTTGCCCCTCTGGAGTGAGGTTGGCTCCCACCCTTCTGACCTTCCACAAGAGCTTGAAGACCTGGCTCTGCCGTTTGGCCTGGGCTCCAATTACTTTAATCTTACTTGCCTTTCTCTGATGTACAAAAGAAGTCCCATGCAATTATTCAATGTGCTCTGCATAGGGCTGATACTGGCAGCATCTTCAGATGAATAACTGCAAAGCGCTCTACACGGGGTTGCTTATAGAGTATTTGGAAGCTTCAGCTGGTACAAATGCATTGCCATGGGCATTTATGGGTGCTAGCCATTCAGTACATCTGACACCTCTGTTTTGTGAGTTGCACCAGTTGTCACTGTTCTTTCAGATTCAATACAAAGTGTTGAGTTATCTTTAAAGCCCTCCATGGCTTAGAACTCAGTTACTTGCAAGGCTAACTCTCTCTTGTATCTACCCATCCTGTTAGATCTAGTAATAGAGTCATGCTCTGGGTCCCCTCTGTTGGGGTTGTCATTTGATGGGAAAGAAAAGAAAGTTTTATATCAAGGCACCTGCCCTGTGGAACAACATTTCCCTGGTGTTTAAGGACTTGCCCCAACTCTACTGCCTTTAATAAGACCTTGAAACCCTGGTTTTGCCGTTGACTCTGGGACCCCGGATATGTGGCTAAGTTGACATCAATGTTTGTTAATTGTTGAACTTTCTCAATTGCTATATATGCTATTTATAATTTTATTATATGGTTTTTATCTTGTTTTTAAGTATCATTAGATGCCTGCAATCATGTATCTAAGATAGGTAGCTGAATAAATAAATTTAAAAATGAACTTGTCCTTTATATCCTAACAGCCAAACAGATTCATAAGATTATTCTTTATCTCCAGTCATTACTTCATTATATATGAGAATCAAAGTGAATTTAAATACGACTTTGTTCTATCTGAGTCTCCTCTGTTAAATCTAAAAACCCTCAAATGATCTGATTTTTTTTGAAAAGCAGATTAAATCTTATGCACCTAATGATAATAATTATCTATTTTGCCCTCAGCAGGCCGCCCAGAATTAATAGCTCACTGCTGCCGGCAGAGTTAATGACTCTGCTCTCCCTAAAGTATTAAGATTCCAACAGATACTAAGGAAAGTGCCTAGTTTACCCATCTCCTTCCAGCATTTTGATGTTTGACTTACTTGCTTGTTGCCGCAAAAAATACAGCTTTTCAAAAGAGTTTGACTATGCTTTTCTTTCTCTCTCTCTCTTTTCCAGAAATGGAATAGCAAATTGCCGAATGAGGACAGATAGCGAGCAGTCGTGTGGTTCTCCATTGGTGAGTGGTGACCCAAAGGAGGATCATAACTATAGCAGTGCCAAATCTTCCAATCATAGGAGCACATCACCCACTAGTGATTCTGTTTCCTCTTCTTCTGCTGATGATCATTATGAATTTGTCACAAAAGGCAACCGGGACAGTAGTGAGGGCAGCGAGGTCAACTTCCATAGCCACGAGTGCCATAGTGAGGCAGAAGATGAGAGCAAACGGCAAAACCGAAAAGAGACCAAGGATTCTGTAGCTGATAGCGGGGTCCCCTCTCAGCACAAGAAACGTCAGCATTTATTGAAGGTGAAAAAAGTACCGAGTGACACACTGCCTCTTAAAAAGAGACGCACAGAGAAACCACCCGAGAGTGATGATGAGGAGATGAAAGAAGCTGCTGGATCACTCCTGCATTTGGCAGGAATTCGATCTTGTTTGAACAACATCACCAATCGGACGGCAAAGGGACAGAAAGAGCAAAAGGACATGACGAAAAATGAGAACAAATCCATTGACTGAACTTATAAAACAATTTTGTTTCAGCACGTCAGGTGAATTCTAATGATTTGTGGCAATATCAGAAAATATTTTCTTCAGTTTTTTTTTCTTCTCCCATTTTTTTCCTTTTTTTTCTTTCCCCCCCTTTTTTGAACCCAAAATATTTGTGTTGTATTTTTTTAAAGGAGATTGAAGCCATAGAACTCATACTGATACTCATCTAATTTTACGAAAGCTTTTCATTACATGAAGACAAAAATAAGTAAAAGCCAAAATTGCCATTGCTTTCTCCAGTTCTGTCAGAAATGCATGGTTGAATACGCTGTGATACCACCAGTTAATGTGAGAAGAATAAAAATTGGCACTTGAAAATACATTATATAATGAGAAATTGAATCATATGGTAGATCCAGGCCAGGCTCTTAGAAAAATAATTTAAAAGCCTTATAATTAAATGAGAGAGAGAATGTATGTATGTATGTATGTATGTATGTATGTATGTGTGCATGTATGTGTATTCCATAAATTTGAGGGAAGCCAGAGGCCCATCTTCAGAATCAAGAATAAGATAGTGGCATTTGCTTGCATTTGTGCCATAGAAATCTTGGAATATCCACTAAAACAGCTGCTCATACAGTAATGAATTACTTAAGCTTCATGTACTGTATATGGCTCATAATGTGAAGACTTAATACTTTTTAAATTATGGAAACTGAACTGTGTATGCAATGAGTTTCAATAATATAAGGAGAAAAGGGTGGAGGGGGTTGGGGGGGATTAGTGATATTCTTTAATCAATTAATTGTCTTCTATATTTAAATTAAAAGAATGTTTTTTAAAAAGCCATAAGCCTGAAGATTGGCACTGCCTGCAAAAATATTATGGGAAAACAAGCTATGAGTTCTTAACTGCCTGAGTGAAAAGCAATCAAATCTAAAATAAAAATATGAGTAGATATTTAAAGAGGATCAAAATGAGGAAACCTTTTTGATAGGATAAAAAATTGATCTCATGAGAAGAGCAAAATACATATGCTACAAAACCTGTCATTAGTATTATATTACATTTAAAAAACAAATATATTTGGTTGGACAAGAAATCCTAATCTTAACTAAAACTCTGTACAGTGCTCCTCAGAACACTGTACCTGTTAAATAGCCAGGATACATTTGTGCAAAAATAACAATATATTTCCAGTTATAACCACTGTAGCCAGATTCACTGATCCTGATTCAAATTGCATGGATACATTTCCGGGAGGGGCTCAGGAGTACAAAATAAAACCCCCCTTTTTAATTCAAAGATAACAAAAGTTCTTGTAAGGTAAATAATGTATTTAGCATGAAGCATGAATTATTTTCATATAAATAGAGAAAAATAGAGAAAAGGCTATGCCTCTAATTTTTAAGCCAATAGGCTTAGTTTTGGTTTTTGGTTTTTTGGTTTGTTTTTTATTTTGTTTGGGAAGCAGGTGTTTTAAGGTTTAACCTTTTTCAGGGACAAATACTGACTGTTGGGGAACTTATTCTGCAATATTAAAAAATAAAACTTCATGCTCGGGTAGGGCTTGGATGGTTGAATTATATTGCCTTGTCTGCACATTCAGCCCCCTTTCCCTACTTCTCTGTTTTTTGAAGATGTTTGTCCTTTCTTTGTCTTTACATGTATTAACATTACGCAATAATTTTGAGGGCAAAGCAAGTAGTGAGTGTGTATGATTAAGACTCCAGGAAAGACTCTGAATTTACTATAGACAGAGAGGAAACAATGGACAATTCGGTTTTGGAGAGATTATAACCAATGAGATACACAGATATGCCAAGAAGGGATAAGTTTTGAAAGGCCTTTCATTTGTGTTCACAACTTGACTTGAGTACATGATGGAGAAGCAACTTTGTTATGGCCATACCTGTTATGCAGTGGTAGTCCTGTAGAGTTTATAATATGGCTAATATCCCATATCACCACCACCCAAAGAATGCTAATACAGCCATAATCTTGAGATTATTTTTAAGACTTGTAGATTGGGTTCCAAATGACTTTTACATGATCTTGTCAAGAATCCAGATTCTGCAGCTTAGAAAATTCCCCTTAAAAATGTGGGTGCTACAGTCAGATGAAAATTCTAGGATACCCTCCCAAAAATAGTATTAGGAAAGCAGTTCTTTTGATCTTAGCTGCTTTATTTTAAATAAATACAGCTTTATAGTAATGGAAGTAGTGACGTTACTGATGATGTTTTAAGGTTTAGAGATTAAGATGAATTGAGAATAGTAAGTGGCAAGAAACTGAAAAAGAATTGGAAATATCTTTAGCTGTCATTGAGTTATATTCTAGAAACATGGTATCCATTGAAAACTGATAACAAACAGATTTTTAAAATAATGTGTGCCAAATCAGGCTAGAGCTAAATTTGAGTAAGTTAAACCTCTGCATTGCCTATCAAGACACTTTTTTGTGTATTCAAAAATCAGAATCCCTATTTCTGTCTCCACCTTCTGAAAGAATTGATATTTGCCTAAAAAGCATCAATAATTTTAAGAGTTAATAAAAAGAAACCACATTAGTGAATTAGGAGTTTTCTCTTCATAGAAGAGTGCCATATACATCTTGCCGTGGACTCCTGATGAAACATAAAATATGTTGCTGCTATTTATTGCAATGGAATAATTATTCACAGTGAAGCTGTTTAAGTTGTAGACTGGAAGGATTCTGGACTCAAATTTTTATTGCTTAGGCCAATGTTCTGACATTTAGAAAATGTAAAAAGAGAATTGAGGTTATATATTATATTATTGAAGTTATATTATCCCACACAATTCCATCCAAAGTAAAGCAATTTGTCTCAGTAATTTGTCTACTAATCTCCACAGAATTGTACAACATGCTTCCAACAGGACTGTATCCCACTGACTGAACATCAATAATTTGAATGTCTTAAATAAAAAATAATGCGCTGCAAATAATTTTAGCTGTTGCTATACAAAAAGCAATCACAACTTTATGGAAGATTTGCTAAGTTTACCTTCTCTCTTGTACAGCCACAATTAATAGATGAAACAAACTCCACAACACTATTCTGTTGTGCCAACTTATCTTTAGTGCCAAACTGAAAATTAAACAGGTGGACCCAAGTTGAAAACATCAGATACTACTTCTATTCATGGTGAAATTCATCCTCTATATGTTGAGCCCTTCCTTATTCCTACACTTCAGGCATTTTGAAATAACATGAGAGGGGAATGTTCATAACTGGGAAATGTAAGCAATAATACACAAAACATCTGTTTGGTCTTTCTCTGCTCCCACATAGAGTACTAAAAATAATCCAGTAAGTTGATCCCCATTGTCATTCAGACATAATTCTTCAAGCTTTTAGGAGTTGTAGATCTCACAGTTGCATTCTTCTTGTATGAAGGGTCTTTAAGATAGCACAATCTGAGACAGTATCTCAGAAGGCCTTGAGCAGAATGCAGAAGGTCCTGTGCTGTATGCATTGTGGCAAAATGGCAAAGAGAATGTGCATATGTACTTACAGTAACATATGCAACTACCTTGTCGGTACATCATTCTTAATGTGTTTGGGTAATTGAGGCAGCTCTTATATTCTGCAAATAATTTTTGTAGGAACTGTGGATTGTCAAAATAACATGTAAGATTGTTTTCCTATAAAATAGTGAATTGTTTACTGCATATTTCTCCTTCCATAAGTGAAAGGGCTTTCTCTGTCCACCAAAAGCTTTTGTTCTAATAGACGGTTTTAACAGAAGGGAAGAAACAACTGTTGTCAATTATCCAGTCCCTTTGTAGCTCCAAATATCATCTCCCACATTATGCTGAAAAGTCCTCCAACTTTCAGAGGCTGCAGCTCTGGTGTGGGAGAAATTCATTTCTGTTCCTCAAACATGCTACTGGGAATATGTTCTGAACAGTTATCAGAGGTGGATCCCATTGACAGGAATAAAATTTGGATTCAAGCCAGCATCAGCTTGGATTGTGGTTTAATTCTCAGTAATATTTTTTCATAGCAGACTGTTGCAGAATTTCTTGTCAGCAATCTAGGTTTGTGTTGTCATTGAATCATTTTAATGACGAACTTTTACAAGGAGTGCTTTAATTCTGAACACTCCAAAGTATGCAGTTCTTTGGTGACTAAAAATGTCTTCTGAGTACCTGTGTTGTAACTTTTAACATAAAAGAGGTTGAACATAGTTGTGCTGGAATGGAGGTCTGTATCCACAATGAAACTTAATTGAGACTTGATGTGAGAATATCCATATATCTCCCTGAAAAAAAGTAGACTTATATCCAAACGATGCAGAAATAAAGTAGGATTAATAATCTACTAGAACAAATCTTCTGAATTTTAGGTCAGCTGTTCAGAATGTGCCAGCTGCAAATCTTTCTTGGAAATTGCTGTAGAGATTGTTCTCCTAGTTGTATTTCTGTATAGCATTGGACAGATGGCAACTTGAAAATTTTCATAAGTGATTGTTAGTGTCTTATGTCACAGAACAGAATCTGTTTAACTGTATAAACTTGTCAGCAGTTGTTGTCACTCAGTTCAGATCATCTGTCTTGGAGAACAGAGGTTATTTGAAAACCATTTTTTTAATGACAAATGGAAATACTTCTTCTCCAGAAACACTGTGCCGTTTCTTTATGTAAGCAGGTTCTTGCTACTCTCTATCACCTTCAAAAAGGCAAAACAGACCATGTAGAGTTGAAGTTGGTTTCAGTAAGAAAATTGCCATGGTAGAATTCAGTGTCCTGGCTACTAAATTATTTTCAGGCTTGTTAAATGTTCCATTCACTGACCAGAGTCATTCATTCTTTGGGTTGTGTTGTAGTTAAGTTTGTGAGTGAATTTCATGACACTGCCGCAATATATAAAACACTGTTATGCACATAAATGCAGCACTGTGATCTAATTTAAATAACTTTATTATTATTTAATATGTAATATATGTTAATACTTCAGTATGGAAAGAACCATGCACAACCTCTGACCGTCTGTTTTTCTACTATCAGGAATTTAAAGACATAGTTAACCACATGTATTTTACTTTTCCTATGAAGCTATAGTCTTGGTTTAGGATTTTTTTTAAGTTGAATTTTATAAGTATTTACTAAATATTCTATGCTATCATATATATGAACATTCTCATACTTGTTTCTTTAAACAAACTTCCCTTCTGATTGTAGTTCTAATTGGAAAATTGGGTGGAGAGATTTGGTAAGCCAGGGATATTTTTCCCAAACTCTTCCTTGAATCAAAATACAAAATTGTAGATGTGAAATTTTTATAAAGTCCACTGTGTCTGTGCAATTCTTCCACAAGTCCGCATGCCAGCACTACTTCACTAACCAAAAACTATATTTGAATTCAATCTCTGGTGCTGTATTTTGCTAATCAATATTCAAAATTTAAAAATAAATGTTTTAAAATCATTTTTTCATAGTTTCTTATGCTATTTTTTTTTCAATACTAGCATTTGAAACTATACTTACCTAGGACAAAATTTATTTTTGAATCTATTTGCCAATGATAATGAGGGAATGCCTGTGGTTTGTTTGTTTTTTCAATTCTGAATGAGAACCACCTGATACCCAGCATTGACAAAGTATACACCAAATACCCAGGTTTAAGCTTTAAAAAAAACAGAAGTACAGTCATATCTACCTACCAACCTTATGATTATGGAAGAGTAGCTAAATCCAACCTCTCACCCAAAAGACAATTGATGGAGTTTAAATTAGAAAGTAAGAGTTGTGGGTTTGCACACATATTTTCCCAATAGATTTGTGTGCAGAAGCTGAAAGGGGAGATTTGGTTTGCTCTGTCCTAATGTGTGTTTATGAGGAAAAGATCTGATAACTGAATTACAGGTTTGGATTTCTTCTGACTTGGCTTGACCCTGATTAGATTTTCCCTTCAGTACTACTATTAAAATGAAAATGTTGGTGCTTGGAGTTCTGTTTTAATACTTTCATTAATGAATTTCAAAATCAATTGATTTAGCCTGGTTTCACTTTTGTATTATACACACTCACTACTTCAGTCTGCCTTGGGGTCAAATGTTGGAAGAGATGGGGTAGGGAATGATTTCTGTGTGTATGAAAAGCATTATGGATTTGTACATTTTTATACTCTTCTGTAATATTTTTGAAATATTTTTGTTCTGCAGAAAAAAAGTGATGAAGCAATCAAAAGACCAATATATACAATATCAATGCTTTAGGGGAGGGTCATGAGACCTTCATTGGCCAATAGGTTAATTTAGTACAGCAATAAGCCAATTATGTTCTTTTTGTTTTTGTTTTCTGATTTTATTCCTCTTTTCCCCGAAAATGCTGTACTAGTTGAATGGAACTGCCAGTTTCTTTAATATAAGTGAGAACTGTGATGGGGGACATAAACAGTAATGTTAAGTTGTATTTGTGTTTACCTAAATGAGCAGTCAAAAGGCAAGTGCAATCAGCCAGAAATATGGAAAAATGTTGATCTAGAGGCATACTTGCATTTTATGTTTCTTGATGTGTAATCATATTGCCAAAGACAAACTCTTTCATCAGTTATTATTGTAAATAACACTCTCCCAAAACCTTCCATAAAGTTTCTGTGATGTATTGTCTTCCAGTTGCAATAAAAATTACCGAGTTGCATCAGTTGAATAACTGCAGTTATCGGTGTTGGCTGTTATTTATTTAAAACTGTACAATGCAATATACTGAAGCAAGTATTTTATTGTGATGCTCTCTGAGCTGGGCTGTGTACTTGTAGATGTTCCATTACCGGACCAGGTAACATTATCAGTGCTAGTGAATGTGAGGATTTGCTCCTTGTTTATATATAGTAGCCTGCCTTTCCAGTGTTGATGAGACTGGGGTTTTCTCCTCCATAGCACTGATAATGTTACTGAACCAGGTAATGAAATGTCTACAAGCAAACTGCCAAATTCAGAGAGCACCAAGGATTCCATGAATGGAATTGAACCATGAACTACAGATATTCTCTCCTATTGCAAGTACCCTACTTAATTAAAATTACCCCAGTCTACTTTAAATCACTTACTAGATATGGATGACTTGAATGGAAAGGTCAGATCCAGACTTCTCTTTTTTTCTCAAGAAGAACTTTAAGGGGTCATTTTTTTTCTCTTCTCAACAGCTTTGCCTATAGAAAAACTAGAAGAGAATTCAGAGCTCAGGTTTCTATGTGAGAGACGAATGGGATTTGGAGAAATGGAAGAGAGGAAGTCAGGCATTTTTCTCCCATTTAGAATCTCCAAATACTGAAAAAAATATAAACGTTTGATTAAACTCGGAGTTGTCTATCTCAACTTAGTCTTAGTCCTTCTGTGAGTAGCAAAGCACTCTTAAGAGGAAACTGCTCGTGTTGGGTATCCATATTAGCCATATTTTGGCAGTAGAGTTTTCGGATTTAAAATGTAAAAATAAGTAAAGGATCTCTCTAATTCTAAGAAAAAGAAGTTGATGATATTACCCCTTTAATGACATCACCACACCACTGGAATATTTCTTGCTATCTGCTGGCTGTTTTATAAACTAAATATGACCTCCAACCAGTGAAAATTTCCTATTTCTGTTTCACGTTACTAATAGTGCCTCTATAACACAGATGAAACTCGAAAAATTGGAATATCATGCAAAAGTTCATTTATTTCCGTAATGCAACTTAAAAGGTGAAACTAATATATGAGATAGACTCACTACATGCAAAGCAAGATAGTTCAAGCCGTGATTTGCCATAATTGTGATGATTATGGCTTACAGCTCATAAAAACCCCAAATCCACAATCTCAGAAAATTAAAATATTGTGAAAAGGTACAATATTCTAGGCTCAAAGTGTCCCACTCTAATCAGCTAATTAAGCCATAACACCTGCAAAGGGTTCCTGAGCCTTTAAATGGTTTCTCAGTCTGGTTCAGTAGGAATCACAATCATGGGAAAGACTGCTGACCTGACAGTCGTGCAGAAAACCATCATTGACACCCTCCATAAGGAGGGAAAGCCTCAAAAGGTAATTGCAAAAGAAGCTGGATGTTTCCAAAGTGCTGTATCAAAGCACATTAATAGAAAGTTATGTGGAAGGGAAAAATGTGGAAGAAAAAGGTGCACAAGCAGCAGGGATGACCGCAGCCTGGAGAGGATTGTCAGGAAAAGGCCATGCAAAAGTGTTGGGGACTTTCACAAGGATGGACTGAGGCTGGAGTCAGTGCATCAAGAGCCGCCACACACAGACGGATCCTGGACATGGGCTTCAAATGTCATCAGAAGCGTCTTACCTGGCCTAAACAGACTTGGTCTGTTGCTCAGTGGTCCAAAGTCCCCTTTTCTGATGAGAGCAACTTTTGCATCTCATTTGTAAACCAAGGACCCAGAGTCTGGAGGAAGAATGGAGAGGCACACACTGCAAGATGCTTGAAGTCCAGTGTGAAGTTTCCACAGTCTGTGTTGATTTGGGGAGCCATGTCATCTGCTGGTGTTGGTCCACTATGCTTCATTAAGGCCAGGGTCAATGCAGCCGTCTACCAGGAGCACTTCATGCTTTCTTCTGCAGACGAGCTTTATGGGGATGCTGACTTCATTTTCCAGCAGGACTTGGCACCTGCCCACACTGCCAAAAGCACCAAAACCTGGTTCAATGACCATGGGATTACTGTGCTTGATTGGCCAGCAAACTCGCCTGACCTGAACCCCATAGAGAATCTATGGGCCATTGCCAAGAGAAAGATGAGAGACATGAGACCAAACAATGCAGAAGAGCTGAAGGCCGCTTTTGAAGCATCCTGGTCTTCCATAACACCTCAGCAGTGCCACAGGCTGATAGCTTCCATGCCACACCGCATTGAGGTAGTAATTGCTGCAAAAGGGGCCCAAACCAAGTACTGAGTACATATGCATGCTTATACTTTTCAGAGGCCCGATATTGTTCTATGTGCAATCCTTGTTTTATTGATTGCATGTAATATTCTAATTTTCTGAGATTGTGGATTTGGGGTTTTCATGACCTGTAAGCCATAATCATCACAATTATGACAAACCACGGTTTGAACTATCTTGTTTTGCATGTAATGAGTCTATCTCATATATTAATTTCACCTTTTAAGTTGCATTACGGAAATAAATGAACTTTTGCACGATATTCTAATTTTTTGAGTTTCACCTGTATTCTAAAATTTTCCTGAACTAAACTTTCTATGTCAGGAATACAAACCTAGATCTCCATGCAAAGATAAAGCCATGTTCTAAAACAATTTTAGTTATGTACAGTATATATAACCTGTCCTGCATGTTAAAAAATAACACCAATTGTAAAATTTCACTTTCATAAGAAGCTATCTTCTTTCATGTAAGACTTCCTCCGGCTTTTTTGGGAGCTGGGGGCATCTTCTTTACTCTGATAGGCAGCAGCTCTTATTACATGAACCTTTTAATTAAAGGTTTCAAAGACAGAAGTAGGAATCTTTAAAAAGCATGCCATACCCCTGATCTACCTTCTTTCTCAAATTCAGCACGTTTGCAATCCTGCCTACGTGTTTGTGTTAAGTGTAATAAGTCAGTGAAGTCATTGTTGGTAGGTGGGACCTGTGCAATATTTAATGCCTTTTTGCTATTGAAAAGTCATAGGAGACATCCAGATATACCCTAACATTGTTCCCAGTTAATGATGTAAATCACATCATGATCAGCTGTAAGTTGAGGACATATTCCTGTCCAGTATCTGATTTTTTAAAATATAAACAATGCTGCACTTAAATGGTTAGATGGCCTAGACCAAGGGTCCCCAACCCCTGCTCCATGGACCAGCACCAGTCCGCACATGCCAGAAACGGCCGCACAAACAAACAAAGACCCATCCGTGGGATGCAGGCAGCACCTAAAACCACAGCCAAAGCCTCCATGCAAAAACCTCTCTCCATGGAACCGGTCCCTGGTGCCCAAAAGGTTGGAGGCCGCTGGCCTAGACATTGGTATTTGAATATAGATCTTTCTAACATTTACATTTGTTATGCTTTTCTAATCTAGGTGAAATGTTAATATATGTTGCTGGTCCGTGTATAATATGCATATGCTAAATATAATAATAATAATAATAATAATAATAATAATAATAATAATAATAATAATAATAATAATAATAATAATGGTGAAGCCATACCATTGTCCTGCCTGTGACATCAAGTAAGTATGTAAGTCTCTGCTAATACCGTAATCACCTTTTTAACATTGATTCTGGAATATACACAATTACCTAAACAATAAAACAGTGGTTTCCTTTAACAGAATCAGTTAAGGCTAACAAAAGGCAGAGTTTAGCGACCCCATATTAAATTTGGCTTGTTACATGAATTACAAATCATATCATTATTTAATTTTTATCCTGCCTTTTTAAATACAACTCAAGGCAGCCAACATACAAATACTTCTGCCTCCCATATTCCTCACAACTCTGTGAGGAGGTTGGACTGAGAAAGAATCACTGACTCAAATTCACCCAATCAGTCTGGGCTGTGAAGTCAGGTGGGTCTCCAACAGAAAGGGTGCTCAAGATTCATCAAGCCTGTAGGTTGCCCCAACAACATACTGTACTGTGCTTAGAATGCTGTCATTTCATATTCTTACAGGAGACATAATTTTTAAAGGATTTTATGCTAAAAAAAAGGGCAAGAAGCCTCACAAAAATAAAAAATACTATATAGAGAATGGATGTTTTGGTAAAATCAATTCATTCCTGATCACATCAGCACACAGCATGCCAACACTGACGCATATCAAGACTTGACCTCTGTTCTCCTAGCAATATCAGCTGAAGCCAGTTCAAAAAATGGACCTAATCCCCAGCCCTAACAGGAGATCCTAGGGATACCATTGGTGCTGACATTAAAGTTGCTTCAAGATCCAGGAGAACAACAGCACCATGCTCTTCCCAGCTACCTTTCAGTACCTGCCAAGATGACAAAGCAATTTCAGTGCCAAATCCCAGCTGAATGCCTAATTGAAATAGGTCACAACTAGTTTTTCATACATAGCAATCACAATAACACTTAGATTTATATACAGCTTCATAGTGCTGTACAGCTCTCTCTAAATGGTTTACAGAGTCAGCATATTGCCCCCAACAACCTGAGTCCTCATTTTACTGAACTTGGAAGGATGGGAAGCTGAGTCAACCTTGAGCCAGCTGGGATCTAACTCCTGACAGGGGGCAGAGTTAGTCTACAATGCTGTATTCTAACCACTGTGCCACCAGAACGGTATGAGCTTGGGTTGTATAGGATCAGGAGAATACTTCATATGTATCTCCAGTTACAAGTCTGTGGGATGTATGTAGCCTACATAGTGGGATTGCAAAACATTTGAACACCATTAGATGGTAGCAAAGACAAAGTCCTTGTTGCCATCTGGATTTTTGCAGATGAGAAATGGTACTCTTACCATGTGCATAGCTACATTATTCTAATAAGAAGAGAGGAACCTTTCTTAAAGTGACCAGATGAGTTTATTGTTATAGTCAGAACTGCTGATTGCAGCTTCCATCTTCTATCTCACATGCCTAATCACTAAACGATCAAGTCATCTCTCAATACCCGGACAGATGGGGAGGGGGGAGGGTCTTTTTAGTGGTTTTTAAATTTGTTAAATTTTAAACTTCATTGATTTATGAGATTTTGGGGTTAAATTCATCTTTTAATATTTGTATTTTGTGGTTTTTAGTATTGTAAACTGCCTTGAGTCCTCAGGGAGATAGGGTGGCATATAAATTTCATAATAAATAAATACATCACATATTGATTGTTCTCAGAACCATGCAGGCCAAGATGAACTGCCTTTCATATAATCAGTTCTTTCTATTTTCCATCTGAGGACAGAATGTTCTGTTCTAGCCAATTATCAATCTCTATGCAGGAGAATGTGGGTCACATTCCATCTTATCACTACTGTCCCAGGAGCATTGTGGATAACAAATTGTTTATTCAGTCTTCTGACGACTAATCTCTGGCTTGTAGAACAAGTGTCACTAGGAGATTTGCCAGCCCATATATTCTAAGGAATCCCCAAATAGGCTTTCATTAATCTCTTCTTTATTTATTTATCTATCCACATGCTCACTCATATATACACCCAGCATTTAAGAATGTAGACATATGCAAATCTAAAGTAGTTGATCTAGTCTTTTGCTCATAATATTGAAAACATTAGTAGTAGTGAAATTTTAATGCCCAATTTTATTTGCTCGTTTGACTCCATCAAGCAGGCTAGAAAATGAGAAAGGCAAAATAAAAAGATCTTAAATATTAATTTTCTCCTACATGATGTCCTCCAGATGTTCCTCCAGCTTTTTTTCTTTTTAGGGGACACCATTCTTTTCTCGGAAGGGCAATGCTTCCAACCACTTTATTCTGGGCTGTAATATTCATCTTCCCCAGCCAGCATGGTTATCAGTGTAACACATCGAAGTATTGAGGGGGGGGCATTAGGTTGAAGAAAGTTGTTCTATGCTAATTCTTTGGTGGCAAGAACTGTACCATCCATGAAAAGAGGGGGTGGGTATTAATATAGGAATGTTAACATGGGAAGTATGGGAAGAACTTCATATTTTGCAAAGCAGAATAAACTTTGACAGCTAAGCAGATGAGAAGCATGACCTTAATCTGCCCAGAGTCACCTTATTGGTGAAACAGGTGACATACAAATTTAATGAATAAATAAATAAGTTTCATCCTATCAAATGACAACTCAACAAGGTTGCTGAAAGTAGAATAATACAGCTTTAGAAATTGACTTAATTAGAGACTTACAGGAAGTAGGTAGACTCTCAATGGAAGGAATTAAAGAAGAACATTACTTAGAATGAATGATAAGTAAGGAAGAAGAGCAAGTATAATTGACAATTGGGATTTTTAGTAAAAGGTGAAAGGATACTAGAACAGATCAGGGTATAAATAGGCATTCTTTAATTTTGTCCCTGCCTATTTGAAGATATTACCGCAGCAGGCTGATCCACTACTGGTTGGTTGAATCCTGGGTATTTCAATCTATTGTATTATTTACTTTGCCCAGCCAGGAGAAAACCTTCAACCAAACTGAAAGTGTTATTTCAGGAGAACAACCTCGCATGGCACATGACCCAGGTAAAGGAACAAGGATTGGCAGGAGGCCAAGGGAAGGTCTAGGCCAGTGAACCAGAGATGTGACCATTCACCTCACTGCAACTGTTTCAGCATGACTGTATGAATTCAGTTTTCTAACATCCCGCATGATAAAACTCCCTGTATGGTTTTTTTTTTAAATGCCATGTTTCAGACTGGGAGATAATTTTCTTTGCTTTTTTCTTGATGTTTCATTACTCTGCAGTTTTCTGAAGAGAAATTTTTACAAAAGAGATGATTGCTACTGAATTTCAAATATGGGGTGGGTAGAGGTCATTTCTCAGGTCCCCAAATACTCACAATTCAGCATTACCAGAGTCTTGATAGAAAAGTGACCCAGAGGATGTGTTCTATCAAAAGAGCCTGAGCAAATTATTGTGACTTGATGGAATCTGAAAAGTCACAACTCAGTGGGATGCCAAACGCATCCAATGAAATGTGAAAATTAGCACTCTCTCTGAAATCAGAGCTTTGAAGAAATGAAAGCAGGCTTAACATTCTAAAAATGAAAGTGCTGGTGTCAGAAAAACAGATCTTGCTCATGCTTATTAAAATGCAAACAACAAGACATGAACTCACAGAATTTCCAAATTATTCATCACTCAAGTCTTTTACTTTGGTCACCTTCTTTTTGAATATTTTTTTTCCTTTGGAATGTGCCAGAGTTGCAACATTCAAAATGTATTTTTAAAAATATTTTATAAGTAGACATTTAGGTTGTAAGCCTGTTCTTGGATGCTTTATAAATGAATTATAAGGATTAAGTTTCAGTTTAGAATACTTCTGCAACTATATATTGTTTCAATTGGGAAAATGTGACAATCCGAGACCAGGCCAAGTCCAAAAATGCCAGAGAAGCCTGGCACTCTGACAAATCAGCCATCAATAGACACATAGGCATTCATAACATATATAGATTATGCAGAAGAGACAATCAACCAGTCCAAAAGGTAAACAGACTCCTGCACCTCCCCACCAGTAATCAGCACTCAGATCAGCATAGATTAACTCCAAGGTTAAAACCAACAATCAAGTAAGCAATACCACATCAAAAAACAGCCAAAGAGCCATCAGTAAACAGCCCAACCAAAGAATCTCTACAACTGGCCCCACCCACACAAACAGACCAGAATATAAACTGACAGCAAAAAGCACTCCTTATTAGCACTGATGATGTTACCTAGTTAGGATAATGAAACGTCTGCAAGAAAACAAGCAAGCTCAGAGCACCACGGACCCCTCGTTTCAACCCTGAGCTACAGATATTCTCCTTTATTGATTTACAACATCATCATGCTGGAGTAGTTTTTCAGCATTATAGTCTACTTTGGGGTCATCAAGCCTATGTGTCTTAAATAAATTATAATGCACCATTTTTTAATGTGATCATATCTGGGGAATTTTGCTTCAGCTGCTTATTAGATGGTTTTCATCTTCCTTTTTGCATAATTTCTGTTTTCTGCTGCTTCAACTTTTTTTTAATCTTCGTTTTAATGGCATTTGTTGTTAGGACTTGTTCCTGTGCCACAAATATTAATCCTTCTTGAAGGATATAACCTGAATTCATTGCCAAGTTTTGTTACTGTTCACTTTGTGTTTAATGTGTTTCACATATTGACCATGAAATATTGACTTATCTTTCCAATGTTTCATTTGTTGTTACCGTATAACTGTTCAATTTTGTATGCTATGTTTGATTCTGTCACATTTAAAATATTTTCCGTTAAGTAGTTATTAATATCTCCTCTTTGCTTGCTTGTATATAATCATTTAGAACTCTGTTTTCATTGTCTATACTCTGCTTCATTTGCAACAAACCAGGATCAATTTGTTTTCTTTGCAAATACAATCTACTGTATATTGTTTGGGGGATGTAGTGCATAACATTTTACCATAAGCTTTTGAATTGTTGTTTTTTTCATTTTCTGTCTAGTCAATAACACCTGCTGTGCAATGTATTACAGGGTCTCTCTCTCTCTCTCTCTCTCTCTCTCTCTGTGTGTGTGTGTAATATTTAGAACAGGCTATGTTTCTCATGCTTGAAAAGATGGGTTCAATACACCAAAAATTAGATGAACTTTGAGGAACGAAGTGGCTAAGAATAAAAATTAAACTAAAAATGGGATTTCATTGTATATATATATAGAAAAATTAAATTAAATTTAAGCAAATGCAGAATTTATCCTTCCTTAATCTATTCTTATTCTATCAGGTTAGGATTAGGAAAATCTGCCACTTAACATTTGTAACAAGTTTCCAAACTCAATGAAAAATACAACTATTCCTCTTCCCCCCTCCCCCTCCTCCTCCTCCTCTTCCTTCTTCTTCATCTTCCTTTTCCTCCTCCTTCCAGTTTCTTGTTGCCTGTTTCTGTGACAATGGTTATTCTTCTTCCCCATGTAAAGTAAAATTCAACTGCACAGACCTCTTCTTCCTGCACTGTATTCAAAAAAGGATGTAGTTTCCTTTTATTCTTTCCTTTGGGAGGCTATTTGGGATGGCCTTCAACAGAGCCCAAATCGGTCCTTATTGTTCTTATAGATAGAAGCTCACCTATGCCAATGTGCAGAAATAAACATTTTCTGCCTTTTTAATGTTTGAATTTATCATTTTCAGTTTCTTACTATTGACCCTATGGGTTGCAGCTGATTGGGTTGAAAT
Organism: Naja naja; assembly: GCA_009733165.1. Classification (NCBI taxonomy): domain Eukaryota; kingdom Metazoa; phylum Chordata; class Lepidosauria; order Squamata; family Elapidae; genus Naja; species Naja naja. The sequence continues at coordinate 327,438,275 of CM019148.1, read as the reverse complement.
CAGTGTTCAGATGGACAAAGTTTCAGACTTCTGCTATAATAGGATTTCTAAATCACCACTCAGGATTACATGTGGCCCACAGGAGTGAGGGTTATTTTATGCTCTGAATAAAGTTTTTTATTGGCAAGAATACCAATTCTTCCCATTAAAATTCTGCCCACTTATTTTGGAGAAAGTTATTTGTGCTTTGTAAAATTAAGCTCATCTATGGTGCTGGCCAATTCGCAACTACACCTATAACTGCAGAATATGGAAGCCTATTCTGACAGATAACATTCATAGGCAGGGAATTCCAGTGTTTAGAAATTCTCTTGTGCGAGATAATTGTGTTTTAAGGTTTTAGCAGGGTCCAATCTGGGTCAGTCCCTTAAACTAGAGGTTTTATCTTCCGAGCTTTTGGACTTGTGCTGTAGCCTATCTTCAGGGAACTTTTCTCTAGCAGAGTGTGTGCTGTTCTGTGTGGTTCTATCCAGCCATCAAAACACCCCAATCAATATCTAAAAAGCCACATACAATGGGCGCCATAAATACCACACGCAGGGCAGCACACACTCGACTAGAAAGAAGTTGCCTGAAGTTCTCCAGAACAAGTTCAAAAGCTCGGAAGACAAAACCTCTGGTCCTGGTGACTGACCCAGATTGAATCCTGCAACATTATCCTGGGACACATATATTCGCCTTCACCCATTTAAGGTTTTTGCTAATCTTTAGGAATGTTCAAGAAAGTGATGTAATTTAAGGTTCGATATCTTAAGAAATGCATGATTTCATCAACAGGCATATTGAGGAAATGTGTATGCATACACATCACTTTACTAATTCTCTTAGAGTTTCCTTCTTATCACTTTGGATGGAAAACCAAGTCACAATATAAAAATGATTTCTTCATAGTAAAATCATGATAACATATGAATAGTTTGTAGTTATATAGTTGTACTAACTATAATTTGATTGATAGCCTCCCAGAGTTGCTTAATTGTTGGGCAGCTATTTAAATGTTTAAAAAAAAAAATACATAATGGTACAAAATATACAATTTTTTCTTTACAATTTTAAGAAAGATATAATAATAAAGAAGCTTTAAATCAGCATAAATGTTTACTGCCGTTTTTTTTCTTCAGGAAATCAAGACTACTCAGGAAAGAGTTAGCTTTATTTTCTAATATCGGCATCTTCTACTACTTAACTTGACAAAGAAAAAATGTTTTAAGCAAAACTGCACTTGTCAAATCAAGTGTTAATCTTTAGGCGTTTAGCCTTCCTTCAGAAATAAGAAACCTTGAGCTGTTGACAGGTATTTCAGGGTATCTGAGAAATTAATAATTACAGTGCCCATTTATCAGTCACCTTTGGAAAGGCGTTTTCAATAACACATTGCTTTATTCTTGGACAAAATCCAGGTTGCTTTGTGTTGACTCATTAAGTGGTGACAGGCTATCTCAAGCCATGTGCTAGTGAATTAGCATCAAGGTTAGTTTGATTTCCTGTGTGATGTTCCTTTACAGTTCCATGGATTTATTCAACCAGGTATTCTATGCTTCTGAACTCTGATTTAACAAGATAATTCATCAGATTTTGAGAACTAAAGGTTGCATTACTTTCCCGGCCTGATGAATAGACATATTAATAAACAATCACAAATATGTGTTTAATTTGAATAGACATATTAATAAACAATCACAAAAATGTGTTTAATTTTATATAAGTTGTCCCTCTTGTCAAATCCTACCTTTGGCAGCAAATCATATCTGCCTGCCTGCTGATAGAGCACTTCTGCCTGTCTGTCATATTGGCTGGCTTCTGATACTCTTCGTACTGCATTCCAGATCTTGGAGGATTCAAGGGATCCTGAAGAATAATTCTGAGAATCTCTGTAGACATTCAGGGAAAAATGTTGGTGGGGCACAGAGGATGTCCAAGAGAAGGACAAGAGAATAAAAAGAATTCCCAATGTGCAATTAGAATTCTCTTTGGGAGGGGAAGGGGGGGGATTCCAAGAGTATTTACTGTAAAATTGCTAAAATTAAAATACCACAAAAAATAGTACTTTAAAATATAAGTAAGAAATCAGCAGTTGAAAAACACCTTACACAGGACATTCTGTGCCAATCTGGTCCTTCAGGTCCCCCTCTGACCACTATATATAGTGGAACCATGATGGCACAGTGGTTAGATTGCAGTATTGCAGGGTAATTCTGCTGACTGCCAGCAGTTCGATACTCACCAGCTCAAGGTTGACTCATCCTTCCATCCTTCTGAGGTTGGTAAAATGAGGACCCAGATTATTGGGGGCAATAGGCTGACTCTGTAAACTTCTTAGAGAGGGCTGTAAAGCACTGTGAAGCGGTATATAAGTCTAACTGCTATTGCTGTAACTAATTAAAAGAATAAGAATGATAAAGATAAGTTTGATGTAATACAAACTTTAAGTCTAGTTCAGCCCGTTGCAGCCCAGATCTGGTAAGTTAAAAAAAAAAGTTCCAAATTTAACATTTGGCATCAAAGGAGCCTGGGAATTACTGCCTCCTGAATGTGGATACTCCTGTATCAGTTCAGTAACTAAATAAAATACCATACGGTAACTTTTTTGCCTTGGAGCATGTTCAGGATTTTGAGAATAAATTATGAGTACCATCACAAGACAGCTGTGGCAGTGATTAATTTAAACAACAAAAAAAGAATAGATGAGTAGAGAAACTGGCCATCACCAAGGAAAATATCGGCGTGCACATTAGTTTTAGGTTGTCTATTTAGGAATTAGGCTGTTAATTTGGAGGTGAGAAATCAAAAGAAACTTGCTTAACTACGAAATCTGTAAAGTGGCATTATTCATCCCTCCTGTTTGGGAAATCTGTTATGCATTCAAATGAAAGTGACAATCTGCCCTCACATTCCCTGAAGGAAAGGTAGAAAGGATAATGGTAGAAAATGATTAAAAATAATGTAATGTAGAAGAGTTTTACTGGTGTAAGTTGCCTATTTATTTATTTAACAAATATATGTGCCACCCATCTTGTCCAGGGACAATTCTGGGCAGCTTACAAACACATCAAAATATTAAAGCAAAAAATAATCACAGTGATAAATACTGTTAAAAGATGGGGAGAAGGGGAACACAAACCTCACAGGAAGAGGTAGGGTCTTTCCTAATCGAATAGCCACCCCCAATTAACACCTCTGTTAGTAAATATGTAATTAAAGCATGGTGCCAAACATGGCTCCAAATAATCTCATGGTTCTGGGATGTTTGCACACTCACATTGTTTGGGAAACAAGAGGCATTACCAAAATCACAATCTATGGATATATCTGCTACTTTGAAACAGAAATCCCCAATCCCTCCCCCCCAAAAAATATTGTCTACCAGAGCGATATTATCGAATTCTAAAAACACAGTGTGTTTTTACTGCATATGCAAATAATTTTCAAACATGCAAATTAGCTAATTATATCATTTACATAAAACACCCCACATAATCACTGCAACTTGGCAGCTATGAATTAAGTGAAGCTGGCTCCCTCTCTTTCCCCAGCTGTTATTTTTCATCTCCCTCTCGCCCGCATTCCTTTCATTGCAAACACATGACATACACACACACAACACGGCATCTTTGCAGCCGGCTGAGTCCTTTACCAGAAACTCCTTTTTGGGAAAAGAAATCGACGTTTAGTTCCAAAGTTGACTGGGCAAACTCAAACTGAAAGTAATGCCTTGCTCCTGTTTGAGGCCTGATGTAACTTTTTCTTTCTCCTCTTCTTTCACACCCCATCCTCCCCCCTTCCCAGCCTCTGTTTTGTTGATCTGAGTGAATAGCCGCAGAGATCAAAGGGGAATAAGCACTTCTGCCAAGGTGGCAGGATGCAGAAAGGGCTGCTGATAATACAGTTGTTTAAATAATTGCCCAAGATTTTGGGGGCAACATGATTAATGATTGCGGAAAGATGACCGAGTAGCAGGGAAGAGCATGATATGATTGATGCAGAAAGCTGCATGAGGCCAAGCTTATCCACTATGCATGGCAAGTCATAATTATTGGTTAAAGGATCTTTATTCTTCATACTTACTAGGAGAAGCTGAATGGCAAAATATGTTCTGGGCAATGAAGTTTTCCATGCTGTATCTCAAGCCTCAAGTTCTTGATTTGTAGGAAAAACTGTCCAGCAAAACAAATAGGACTGTTACCAACATAACTGAGCTTTCTTTTAACAGCTGATGTTTTATTTAATATTTATGATACTCTACATACTTTTTTGTGGGGATGATGGATGAGACAAACTGGGCCAAATGACTTGGTTCCCTGACTTAACGTACCTGAAGGTCAACAACTTTTTTACTAGTGGGCACCTTTGAAATTTTGCAAGCGTCTTGTGAGCATTCTGACTGCTAGAGGTTTTGCCCGTTCACAAAATGGCTATCTTAGTGGCACCCATAAACACAAATCAATCAATCAGTCAATCAATCAAGTGACACATGTTGCTGGGAAGCAGCCAGAGAGAGAATGACAGGCCCACTAGGTTGGTCTAGAAGTTACCAGTTTGAACTTGGATTAAATATAATCCCTGGGGAGCCATAAATTAGGTTCTGCAGGTCTAAAGGAAGCCAATCTACTTAGGACAAGAAGTTGCACAATCAAATTTAAAAAAAAAACTTGATTGAAACTATTAAACAAATGTAAGGGCTAAGTCAGCAGGCACATATTTATTTATTATTTATCTATGAATGTTCGTGAGTATATCTGGATGTGATGGCTTTGCTACCCCAAAGCTGCAGAGAAATTTGGTCACTGATAGTACCAATCTTGAAAGAGGATTTCTGCATTTTATAATGATGCATCCAAATGGAACATGAAATGTGGAAAACATGAACCAACCTTTAAAGACCTGGTTGTTTGACCAAATCGGGCCGTGACTACCTCACCAGGGGTATGGGATAATTTTAAGTATCTTAATTTGGTTTTATTGGGCTTTATAATTGTTTAATCCTTTTTTAAAAATATTTATTGTATTGTACGTTTTAATTGTGAGCCGCCCTGAGTCTTCGGAGATGGGGCGGCATATAAGTCCAATAAAATAAATAAATAAATAAAATAAAATGTCAGTGTAAAGACAGCATGCTATGTTTATAAGCTTAGAATCAGCTTATTGGGACCCTTGAAGTCAGATGACTACAGGATAGGCTGTCAGCTTATGAATCCTTACAAAGGAACAGAGTGACAATTATGTCCATCACTACATATATGTCAGGCTTACATAACCCCAAAAATAAGAGGATCATATTAGAATTAAGCCAGTGAATGTGAATGATTCACTAGTAGAAAAAAAAATTAAAATAGCATCATAAGTTTCAAGAGATATTAAATAAAACATCTAGGAATGCATTGTATTATTAATACTTTTGGAATTACTTACTAATGAGCAATTACTAATACGTTTGATATTTGAAAAAAAGTAGGAACCTGGAATTAGAAAAGAGGTAAATTGCATAAATGTAATAATGTAGGACAAAAGCTAACTAAATTTTATGAAGGAAATTCTTTGTCCATTGCTAACTCTTGTTTCAAGTGACATAAATGCAAACCCTACTCCAGGACATCACTGGGTGGGCAACTCTGGAATCAAATTGACTACACAAAGGGAAAAACAAGGAAGTACAATCCAGTCAGCCAGGATATTTCCAGGGGCAGAATATGGAACAAGTAATGAATTATTACTGACAAATCTACTTGTCAGTTAGCTTGGAAATTTGAAGAGAATAGGTGTGACCTAGAATATACACAATTAGGATCAGTGTAAGGGACAGATTCAATGTACTTAACCAAAATGGAAAGTGACAAACTACTGGAAGAGTAAGAGATACTATGAAAACCAAAATGAGAAAACATTCCCAGGATTTTAAAGAGGAGAAAAATCCAATAAGCTTTTAGAACAAGCTATGATGATAGCAAAAGAAAGATGGATAATGAATGATTTGGGCAACAAGAAAGATACATAATTTTTTTTTATTAGATTTATATGCCGCCCTTCTCTGAAGACTCAGGGTGGCTTACAATTTTTGGGATACAACCCAATGCGCTCAGCAATAGCCTTCATTCCATTGTATATGCCTGCTTATTACTAAGCGGCATTTTTACAAAGTCAGCTTATTGCCCCCAACAATCTTGGGTCCTCAATTTACCTACCCCAAGAGAATGAAAGGCTGAGTCAACCTTGGGCCTGATGGGATTCGAGCCTACAATAATTGCAGGCAGCTGGAACTTAAGTGCTAGGCATTTAGCAGCCTGCACCACCAAGGCCCTTATGACTGATATAGACGCTCAACATCAAGAAAAGAGCAGAAAACCTTCTTCTGTCAACCATGTCAATAAAAAGAGGGAAATTACAAGAAAAAGAAAAGTAAAAATTTTAAATCATGGGAAAATTTACAGCCAAGAACCCTCAAGAATAACCATGGAAAAGCTCTAATACAAGCAAAAGCATTTCCAAAAATATGGAAAACTGTAGAGGAGTCCTGTGTTAATAGGATCACAGCGTAACAGAAAGAACTAGTATTCTGAAGAACTGGCTTTTTAGCAGATAAAAAGTGAAGAATGAGATGCAACAGACCATCTCTAAATAGGAAAGCATCAGGCTCAGATGAAATACCCTATATCTATTTAATCTGCAGAAGTGGCAAAGTGCTAATAGCTCTATGTCAAAAATGAAGAACTAGAATGTACAACCTGGGGATTGGAAAGGATCGGTTTGTGTACATACTTATTCTTGGGAAGGGAGAGATGCAAGTGTTTGTGCAATTTTTCAAATCATTTAACTAATACCTCACACTAGCAAAGACATGTTTGTTAGAGAAAATTTGCCATGCATAGAGAAAGAAATGTCAAATGAACAGGCAGGTTTCTGAAATTCAACTTCAAACAGATAACAGACAGTAAATAATGTGAGAAGAAAAGAATATAAGTTTACCAAGTTTATCTTTGCTTCACTGACTGTCCTTGGAAGATTATTGCCAGGGACAGGTTGAAAGGGTGAGCTTTTCTCTATACACTGCCAGAAGCCAGATTTGATTCAATAGCACCTACTAAACTATCTAAAATATCTTGTTCAGCAACATTCCTGGGTGTTCTACTGAAAATCAGAGCAGATTCTATGACCTTCAGCTGTGCTCTTCCTTGTATTATTGCCTTTGACAAACAGTGTGTAGATCTACTCATTTTGGCCAGATTTCCAGATCTTGCATTTTTGCTGGCATTTTAATCTCAGCAATGTCTGTACTTTTCTGTTTGTGTTCATTGCAGAGTTTATTGTTACTGGATTCATGCCCATCAGCACTTATGATGATGACACTTTTGCTCTCCCACAGAAAAGTTTATTTTGTTTTTTGACCTAATTTTAAAAAAGTGAAATTAGAACTGAGAACATTGACAGTAGTGAAGAAAACTTAGAAATATTGTGATGTGAAAATGAGTTTTCCAGAAATAAAGTGTAATGCTAGTTGCAGAACATGGGGAAAGGACTAATATGAATTCTTAATATGAATAATTTGAGGCTTCATATTTCTTATTATGAATCATAAAGGCCTACAGAAATCTGAGCTATGTAAAGGCATTGTGACATGCAAAATTTAGGGGAAAAAACATAGTTTGGTCACAAGAATGCTATCAGAATATTCTTTCCAGTGAAGGGTAGAATCAAGATATAGGAGCTATCCTATTTTCCATAAATTTTCTGAAAGACACAATACCTAATATGCATTCTTCCCACCAGCCAATGTTTCCAGTTCTGTTCCCTTCTTACAATCTGATGAGCCTTAGCTGCTCAAATACATGTCAAAGTGATCCACACAACTAAATAATGTTTTATTAGATTACTTGTCAATTAATTCTTATCAACAACATGATAGGTGTGATTTTAAAAGCAAATATGGATTACCAATACAATATTAGATCCCACCCCCCAAGAGCATCACAGTAGACACAGACTGATAGGTCATTGGGTTTTGAGAATTTTCCTTGCAAAAAATTAGTATCTGAAACCAGAGTTAGACTGGACAATCTTTCAAACAGAGGACCTGCTCTGTGAAACATTAGAATTATTATTACAAGAAAATTTTGGCTCTGTTCTTCTCATCCTTGATTTTGTCCTGGTATAAGTCAAGAACAGGAATCAGATAGGAAAACTATTGTTTGCCCTTTAAACATGGCCAAATTACGAATCTCAGCAAGTTTGGAGATTGTTAGCTGAAGCTCTTGGGAACTGTACGACAGCAACTTCTAAAGTCTCCAGATTTTCTCATGCATTAACAATGGAGCTGTAACCATTTTCAACCAAAGCAGCCTACATGGGATGGGAGCTCTCCACAGTAAAACTCCATGCTTGTGCAGAGGATTGTGACTTTATTCAGAAGGGCATGATTTCATCCTGAATTTGAACCTTTCTTGGCAATGTTTCAGACCTGAATGAAAAAGAATGGAGGCAGAGTTTCTTCCACACATTTATTTTTCCTCAAACCTTGAAGAAAATTTGGCCTGTCCAGATGGAGTCTCAGTGCAGGGTCTGCTTTGTTTCACAGTATCATAAGATGAAGCTGCCATACTTGACAAAAAAGGCCTTGACAGCTCATAATATGGTTTGGGAAAAAACAAATCAAAATCAATTTTTTAAATTCTTTTATTACTCTCTACTGTTGAACACTAGTGGCCCCTGAAGAGAAGTGGGAAAAAATTCCTATCATTTACAAGCCTACCTTCAACAGTTGTTTAGCAAAAAAGAGTGAAGCCTAGTAGGATGGATTTGTTACTATTATTTGTGTTTACTGACATGCGCAATACTTGTTTTGGTAAATTTGTGCAGCATTTGGTTTTGATGGAATTGGGGAACTGTATTAAATAAATAAATGAAATATGAAATATCATATTTGATATAAACATAGATGATATTAAATACCCTATATACATAGACAGTATAATAATAATTTTTTTGAAAAATAAAACCCTGGAAGTCAAGCTCCTGGTTAGAAGTAGATGGTGTTCTTCTTTGTTTTGCCACTATTTTGCAGAAGCCAGAAGTGGCATTTGCATGGAAACATCACAACACCTGTGACATCACCTACCTCCCTAGACATGATGGCAAAGCTGTTAATCTAGATTGCACCTTCTGATGTGTTTAGTGACTTTTGCTCCAAGAGAGCTTCTCCTCCTGAAAAGATGAACACTACAGCAAAAGAGAATTGGCAAATCAATGTGAGTACTTAGCACATTACCTTTGACACATTCGGCTGAGGTGCTTGTGTCAAAGAAAATTACCTGTTGACCCTTGACTGAAGTGATTCCCATTCTTACCTGGTAGAATATAAAATAGTGTGGAAAATCTTATTTAAACAAAGCTGTCCCACTGGAGACTCATTTCCTATCAGACTCACTTCCTACTCATCAACAACAACTAGTTCTGGCATTTTCATTAAAGAGGATATTATTTGAGGGGCTGCCACAGAGAAAAGGGGGTCAACCTGTTTTCCAAAGCAATAGAAGGCAAGGCAAGAAACAATGCATGGAAACTAATCAAGGAGAAAAACAACCCAGAACTAAGGATAACTTTCCTAACAGAACAATTAACCAGTAGAATGGCTTGTCTTCAGAAGTTGTGGGTGCTCCATTACTGGAGGTTTTTAAGAAGAGACTGGACAGCCAATTGTCTGGCATGGTATAAAGTCTCTTGCTTGAGCAGGGAGTTGGCTAGAAGACTTCTAAGACTCCTTCCTATTCTGTTATTCATGCACACCAAGTGGGCCAGACCCTACTTATTATTCCCTGATTAAAGTATAAATCTTCAATATAGAAAGCATGATCAGGTGAGGGAATGTCTTTCTAAGGCAAGCAAATTTTATTTTTCTTTGGGAAAAAATATCTACCTCAAGAAGGACATGGGTGGTGTTCTCTGAAGCAGACTATACAGTTCTAGGAAACAGGTATTTTTATAAGGCCCATGTAGATTAAATTTGAGAGGCAATTAATCTCAACCTATCAAAGGCATCTTTTAATTTAGCCCTTCAGATATGTGCAACATTCAGGATTCTCCTCCAGGATGAACTAGGGTGGTGGGACAGAGGTGTCTGCAAGGGAGGATTTAAAAAAAGGTGAGGATGGTAGCTATGACCATGCAACTGAAGCCCCATCTTCTCTTTTTACCTGCATCACACTTGCAATGCATGTGAAAAAGTGTGGGGCTTCACTACATGGTCACAGCTGCCATTTTGACTCTTCTGATCTTCCCACTGCTGCAGGTAAAAAATAAAGTACACTTTCACAATAACATATACTAAGCCTCTGATATCTGGTACACTGGAAATCCCCAACTAGCAAGATAATGCCATATATCCCAATAATATGTACTAGATGAAAATACCCACAAAAGGTTTGCAATGCCATTCTAATCATAGGATGTCCGTTCTAGGTATTAAGGCATTCCTTTCTAGGCTGTCAATTAGCTTTCTTTGCCAATTTTTAAAATATAAAAAAAATGCAAATTGTTGTAAGCAAACATCCCCAAAAGTTATTGGCTCCTAAAACCAAAGACTTTATTATCCAGGAGAGTTGGCAAATATAGCTTATGTGCAGCTTCCTTGGACTTGGCTATTCATCACAGGATACTTTGGGGAGTTACATTTCCTAGGATACATACATGGAACAGCCACAGAAAATGAGCTGAGTGAACTTCTTAACATTTTGCACATGTGCAAATACTGACATGAGCTCTGAGGCAGATGGTTTGATAACTGTGGCCTGAATATTTGAGCAGACTGCACAATGTCCATCTTAACACAGCAGCATGAGAGGTCAACATGACAGGATAAATCATCAGTTGCAAAAGAGATGCCATGATTTTAGCTTCACTACTGATCTGTCAAGCTACTTTATAACATTTGTTGATCAGCACAGAGGCACATTATTCTTCCAGCCAGCTGGACTATTAATAACTAAAGCATTAATATTTTGGAGGTTCATTTCATAATGGAGGGGGAAATTATCCTTTAAGTTCTTGCATCTAAGACCATCAGTTATCTTGAACAGGTAAAGATAAATGTAGTGCATTTTCAGAGATATTTCACTGTTCCCTCCCTGCTCCAAAGGAATTAAAATACAGGTAACCTTCGACTTACGACCACAACTGAGCCCAAAATTTCTGTTGTTATGTGAGACATTTTAAAAGTGAGTTTTGCCCCATTTTATGACCTTTCTTGCCTCAATTGTTAAGTGAATCACTGCAGTTGATAAGTTGGTACATGAACCTGGCTTCCCCATTGACTTTGCTTGTCGAAAGGTCACAAAATGGGTCACATGACCTTGGGACACAGCAGAACCTGTTACCAAGCATCTGAATTTTGCTCACATGATCATGGGGATGCTGCAAAGGTCATAAGTGTGAAAAACAGTCATAAGTCACTTTTTTCAATACCACTGTAGCTTTGAACGGACACTAAATGAACTGTTGTAGGTCAAGGACTACCTGTATCTTTGAGAAACATGCTTCGTTAATCCAGCAGTGAGATACAAAAGTGAAAAAGCAAAGAGTTTTATTTTATTTTATTTTATTTTGCTAAGAGCTTCCAGGTTCCTGGTGATCTTTTAGGTTCTGAGCTAGTGACACAATGAGGTTTGAGGATCTCCCAAGAAGAGGTTCGCCCATCCACTTACCCACCTCCATCCTTAAGGACAGATTTCATGTTTTGCCTGTTTTTGTTCTGTGTTTTTGCTTGACATAATGATTAAAATCTCATGTCAAAAAGGTTTTTGCCTGGTGCAAACATCATCGATTGGTGCAATTTCCATATGATTACAGTATAAGCACATAAATTGGCTGAAGTAACTGTCAATCATCTATCTATAATCCTAATCCTGTCCAATTGGGCGGGGGGGAAAAGGACGAGACAGCCAAAAGTAGTGCACCTAAAGGATTGGTACATAAAACTCACGAATGGGCAAAGCCTTTTCTACTGGAAAAAAAGGAACAAAAGTCCATGTTTTAAATGGACAGTATCTCTCTCTGTGAAAAAAACTACAGGACACAAAAATCTCATTTTGTTGGTCACCAGTGTCCCCTTTGCTCGTTACCGAGGGCATCGCTTCCTATGATTGAAGATGAGAAATCAATGCAGGTGAGAACCCTAAAGTGGGTATATTGTCATTCAGACTCAAGGACTTCCAACACTTGCACCCTCTCCTCAATGATTGAATTCTGGTTAAAGTATCTTTGACCCTAAATAGGTCAGGATTTTATTTTCCTGCTAAGGATTAAAAAGCAGCAGCGCCCGAAGATCCCTTTGAAACCTGGATCTAATGAATTTAGGCGCGCTTTCTCCTGCTTGACGTGAGGAGATGCTTCGCTTTCTGTAATTGTACGCGACGCTGCGAGCCGGCAGTCGGGTTTGCTTGAGCGAGCCCTTTGGGCCGATTCTCTGAAGTCCCGTCCTGACGACTCTGAAGCCCAAAGCCACCGACTTTCCCGCGAAAGTCTGCTTTCCGCATTTCGGTGGCAAATTCCATCGGATTCGCACCAGGATTGAGGGCAGAACTGCTCCTCAGGCTGCCAGCCTAGCGCCTTTGAAGTAGTACAGCGGCGCCCTCCTGTGGCCCAGCGCGGTTACCGCACCACGCCGCCTTTCCCGGATACGAAAATCCCGGCGTCTCCTCACGAACGTCCCTAAATCACTCGATTCCTCCGGGGTGGCTCTTCGGCGTTTGCAAAGACAAAGGCCGGCCTAAGACCGCTTCTGCGTTAAGCTGCGGGGCAAAAAAAATTATAAATCTCTGAATGGATCTCTAGTACCTGTCTCGTTCGCATTCCAGAATTGCACGCGCGCCCTTTCACAAAAGCTCAAAGCGAAGCAGCCCTCGAGTTGATCTTATTTCCCCCCCGCAGGTCGCCAGAGGGTCCCGGTCTCCCCATTTAGGCGGGCGAGTCCCTCGGGACAAAAGAAAAAGAAAGAAGTGGGGGAAAGATGGGAAGATTGAGTTCATAGGACAAAAAGGCTTCAGAAAGGTTGAGAAGTGATCGGAATGATGGATCCATAGGTCAGTGCTTAGAGCATCAGCGTGGTAAGTCGGGTCCCCTCAGGGTTTGTTTCAGTGATAAAAAAGGAAACAAGGAAAGGTCCACAATGGCAAATATAATAGAATAGAAATAAGAATTAGTAGAATTAGAATAATAGAATATAATAGCTTTATTGTCACTTTGAATGTACACTAATCACCATACATTAAAATGAATTTTTTTTGGCATACAGCTCTCAAAGGGTCTCCACCTCTAATATACACTAAATAAACATGACAAAAATATAAATAAATGAAAAATAAATAAATATGCATATACCCACATACCCACATATATTATATGGCACAGAGAAACAACAGCCTAGTTCAGATGTATACATGTCCACGGCCAGAAGAATGAATCTTGTGAGTTTACCAGACAGATGACATAGGGAACAAAGCTGTTACAGAATCAGGTAGTCCTTCTAGAAATACTTTGAAACCTCCTCCCAGAGGTGAGCCACAGAAACAGACTGTGAAGGGGGTGTACAAGGCTCTGTTGCAGGGATTTCCAACCTTGGCTTGGAATTTCAGCAGGGGAATTCTGGGAGTTGAAATTTACAAGTCTTAAAAGTGGCCAAGCTGGATATTTCTGCTCAACAGCTGCATTTGCTGTAAAAGAAGAATGGAGGAGTAACACACTGGGTGACTTGAAAACCTCCTTTGCAAGGCCAGATGCTGAAGAGGAACTCCCACTTACATTGGAGGGGTGGTATAAAAAGGATGGCCTCAGCCAGTTCTTGGGTATTGAAGATTTGTCCTGAAATGAATTCAAACTCCAGCTCCTTTGTAGTGCAATGATGGTTTATTCATTAGATCAGCAAACAACAAATACTCTTATCTGACAAGAAAAGCTAAAAGCCAGGCAAGGTTAGCATTGGGTTTGAGTTTGCTCCCTTTCCTTTTATTACCATTATCATGAGACACACACCATCACACCCAGGCCTATATGCAGTTCTAGTTCTGGCCACACCTAACCCATTATCCCTAAATACTATTAACCCTATAACATGTCTACATCCCTAACTTATTCTGACCCTCACTAACTGATCCCCACCTGGTGCCACCTCCACCATGTTTAACCTAAGGCTTAAGTACCACCTATATGTACCCCAATCCCATCTAATAATATGCACCACATCAATACATGAAAAGAGCCATCTCCAGCCCCTCAGTTGCTTCAGACTCCATCCTGCAGCCCCGCAGTTGCTTCAGACTCCATCCAGTTGCTTCAGAATCCATCCCCAAGCCCCTCAGTTGCTTCAGAATCCATCCTGCAGAAACTCTCAACAACATCGGCCAGCACACAAGCAGAAATACAGATCTGGCAGCAGCAGAGATAAGATGACATTCTTCACGGCCAGCTGACTTGCTGCGAGGCATGTTCGGAGCTGACAGGCTCTGTAGCAAACTTGGAACCCAACAGATGGAGTCATGTGATAAGAGAGGCCTACAGTTAGACACCATGGGGCTATTTCTTTCATGATAGGACAATTTTGGAATAATAATAGTAATAATGGCAGTAATTGCAGCTATCATTCACTTCATATAGGAGAAGAGGACCATAACCCTCACATCTTATTGTGAGCATTTCTGCAGGGAGGGATGCAGAACTAGATAGGGCTCACTTTTACTGTGAGTTTATGACAATGTTTCTCACAGTTGAAGTCAACGTACCTTAAAGTGGCTCAGATTGTACTCATAAAACACGGTTTTGTGAGTACAAATTGCCAAGCCAACAATAATAATATATAATAATTGGGTATAAATGTTGCTTAGGTTCACTGACTGTGATGCCACGTGATTGATGGATTATATGCCACGGAGTAATTGTTGACTGTTAGCTACTACATAAACAGATTTTCTCCATTCTGATTTGCCCTAGCCTAGTCTTTCAGGTCTTCCAACAGTGCACACATTGCCACTCTTAAGACTTCTCATGAGTGTATATTAAAACATGCTTATTGCCTTGATCTTTACTGCTAACTAGCGGTTTTCCTGGGATATTGTAGAAATACCTTATGAGCTTGACAATCAGTTTTCTCCAGTCTTTCTTCTTCCATTTATTTTAACAATTCCAGTTGTTTTTCCTGGTCCCTCACCTGCTCACATCCTTTTCCTTAAGATATGTATGTGTTTCACCAGAAACTCATCTCAATGGCATGAATATTGACTGTCACAATATTTGCATTGTCTGCCTATTCCATTACTTTAAATGTGCTTAGGAGGCAACTTTGGACCTAAATTATAAAGTAATTACACTACAATTTTGTTGGATTGAGAGCCACATGCTTTCCCCAATGGATTTATTGTGTTTGACAGAAAAATTGAAGAGCGCTATTATATGCACTCAGTAAAGCATTTTTGTTCTCCATAGCTGGGTTTACATATTTTACTAAGTCAAAAACTATGATTTGCAAATCATGCTAAATCAAAACTAATCCAACCATTGTTTGGCTTAGTGCAATATAAAAACTTGGGCAAAACCAGTTAACTTTTGGGGCTTTGTGGTGCCATGGTGGTAATGTGCCTGGAGCCAACTAAATTCCATTTCCTACTTCATTTTATTATTTTAACTAAATGATATGCTAGCATTTTGCAAAATAATGCACTGTGTTTTTCCATAAATATTTTCAACCTATTAAATAAACTTTCCGTTTATAGTTTTGGTATGTATTTCTTTATTCTGATATGTGAAGTATAAGTTATAACAGAATTAAAAGTTTGCAATCCTAACCCATAGGCTCAAGGGCAGCTGTATTTCTATCTTTCCTGCCTTATTTTGTACAGTATTGCTGAGCTAACCTAACACAGATTTTGGATATTCTAATATTTGCCAATATTAGATTGAGACTGTAGATGGTGCAACAGATTTAGTTTTTAAAAAAGATATTAGACAGAATGCAGGTTGAGACTCAGAAGTATCTCAGTGATAGAAAACAGCAAAAAAAGTTTAAATTAATGATATGCTAAATATATGTCAGAAAAACAATGGATGATTACATTTCTCTCTCTCAAACATTCTGATATCTTCATGGTGGAACAATTCTGGGAAATCTTCTCTTTCTCTTATCTCTCTCCAAAATTCATTGGTCATTCAAGATTTAATTTCCACCCTAGATTTGGCTATACTTGTGAAGATTTTTTTTCTTCTCAATCTGGAGATGGATATATTCACATCCCTTATAGGTGGTTCTTCAGTGAATAATAATCAGAAAGGTAGGATTGGCTGCAGCTTCTAAGTGAACAGACACCCAACACATCAAGACTGCTGCTGTGTATCATGCTGAATAACCAGTCAGTGCAACAGACTGGTTTGGTTTTGTGGGCTGGACTTGTCTCTATTATAGTTTATCATGGTAAAATTATACTGTGGCAACACCAAACTTCTTTTATGGCCTAATGATGATGTTGTTGTCTTGGCATTAGCAACAGTGAAAGAACCTTTAGAGGATATTAAGAACAGCATATGAATTTTAAATAGGAATTTCCCCCTTAAAGTTAACACTGTCTGCCACAGCTTCAAGATGTGAAAAATGTGTTCTGCCTTGAAACCTATTAAGTTAGAGATGAAGCCAGGGGATCCATTATATGTGCGTGATTAGAGCTGTGTTGTGGGGAGGAGGTTTGTTGCAAACTGGTCACTAGCAAAACCACCTCAGTCATTTCTCTCCTATTGTTATCCTAGTAGCACTTTGTATCCTCTTGTATCATTCACACAAGAAATCTTTAACTCCCTATTTTTAACACTGGCTTCCCTCTAGGCTACCAACAAGGTAGAGGAGAGTCATCCTCTATGAACGCTGTTGTACTTCAAGAATATTCTGAAATGGCTCCATAAGTTAGACCACACTAAGAAACCAGCGCCAGTCAGTCAGGGATATGTTTATTGCTTATCTGAATGTGCTCCCCCTCCCCCGGCCTTTATTCAAGTTATTTTCTTGGCCTGGATTCAAGTTCTATGATCTGATCATTGCCTTGGTAGAAGTTCTTCCTCCTGTTCTTGCAGGCCATTCCTAGTGCCCACTACAGAAATGTTTGTATCAGTATTATTTTATTTGGGAAAGAAGTGAAGATCTGTTTCCACTATTTTCACTTAAGGTATTTAAATTTAGACGCAGTGCCCTCACTTTTCACAGTGTCTTGCAAAGACAGTGCTCAAATGAACTTTTGTTGCTTATGTGTACCATTTAACTAGTGGCAGTGTTCAAAATTTTTACTACTGGTTCTGCGGGCATGGCTTGGTGGGCGTGGTGTGGCTTGGTAGGTGTGGCATGACTTGGTGGGTGTGGCAGGGGAAGGATACTGTAAAATCTCCATTTGCACCTCACTCCAGGGGAAGGATACTGTAAAATCCCCATTCCCTCCCCACCCCACTAACCTGCTTTCCAGCTCTGTTCTCCTGTGCAGGGCAACAAAAGAAGACCCAGCCGATCAGCTGGGAGTCCGATCAGCTGGGATTCAGGAGGCAGTGAATAGATGGGGGTGGGGCCAACAAGAGGTGGTATTTACTGGTTCCCCAAACTACTCAAAATTTGCGCTACCGGTTCTCCAGAACCGTGTCAGAACTGGCTGAATACCACCTCTGCATTTAACCATTTCTCCTGTCTCCATTTCAATTAGGCCCATAAGTAAGAGAGATTGCCCAATAGTTTTACTCAGTTTCATATCTCTCTCTCTCTCTCTCTCTCTCTCCTCCCTCCCTCCCTCCCTCTCCCTCTCTCCCTCTCCCCCCACACACAGGATGTCCTCATTGCATAGTCAGGTCTGGTTCTGCTTCCTTCCTCTTTGGGGTCTTTCCATGTTTTTCTAGTCCATAATACTTTCAATTAAGAAGATCCCTCCTGAGATATAAAAGGAACAGTAAAAACTAGATTAGAGAAGCCAAGGCAGAATCTTCAAGTCAGACCCTT
Source organism: Naja naja (assembly GCA_009733165.1). Classification (NCBI taxonomy): domain Eukaryota; kingdom Metazoa; phylum Chordata; class Lepidosauria; order Squamata; family Elapidae; genus Naja; species Naja naja. The sequence goes on along the minus strand of CM019148.1, from coordinate 327,420,280 downwards.
TTCCCTTTCAGTGTCCTTATCCGCGGAAAGATTTTTTGTCGCCTCCTACTGTTATATCCCTACTGCTCTTTTATATTAAAATTTGCATTAATTTCAGCGGGGCTCAGAAAGAAGGATATACATAAAAATGTAATGCAATCAGACAACTAGTCTCTAAAAATAGCTTGGTAAAGGTCCGTGAGAGTCATAAATCCTTGTAAAAAGAAAAAAAAGTGTCCAAATGTTTTTAAGTCTTCTTTCAATTTTCTTATAGCAAAAGTCTTTGAATCCTTACCTAGGAATAAATCAGATTAAATAATGTGCAATGTAATACAAATAAGATTGTGCTGCAAATTCTCCAAGCAGTTGTAGCTATTTTTCTTTATGCACAGAATTTGTAGTACATGCATGTATACCTTCATAGTGAAGTCCACAGACATTGGTTAGATGCACAAATCATGATAGCAGAAGATGCTAAACTATGATCTGTTAATTGAAATCAGAATTCAAGCAAAGTAAAAAAATAATCCACATTATTGCCTGGTCTGTTTCATGAAGCAGTGTTCAGGTCTGTTGCTGCTGCATTACTCTGCACTTTGAAAATAGGATGTGCAGAAGAGCCAAAAATATGTGAAATAATTTTATATGTTTGTTTTTTTTATTGCTGAAATTAGACATCATCTCGTGTTTATGTTAAAGGTGGTGTGTTTATGTTACTAAAGATGGCATTTTATCAAGATTTATAAGGATTCAGTTGGGTCTACAGATTTTATTTTTGTATAAACATGCATAGGAAAGGATTATAGTTTCTAAAAAGTCCCTTTTCAGTTAGTGCTAATCTGTTAATTCATTGTTTTGAACCACTGGAACAGTGCTTATGTATGATCAAACATAGAAAATAATCTGGTCCTTCAAGGATATAATATGAAACCAAATCATTCTGCCAATGGCTACATGATGCATTTAATTTGATTCTTTTTTGTATTTGTAACACACAGCAGAAATGAGTGAATATAGTAATTACACTGTAAGAAAAAACTGTAGGGTAAATAGTAAATGGGATGAAAATGCAAATGTATTGCATTATTGCTATTGGATTTATAGGTCAGATAAGAATCCTGCAGCTTTTGATCTGGTACAAACTGCTCCTAAGCATGTGGTTAAAGAATCTGATTTGTGTAGGAAGTTGCGGCACTAAGAACATATATGAATGCTTTAAAGAATAATTCCATTGTGCAACTGACTACATTTTCTGGAAGTGATACACATTTTTGATATTTATTGAAAAAAATGAGCTTGAAGAGATAAATGGAACAAACTCACTATCAAATATATTGTATGCTCTTCATGAAAAGAAAAGGTTGTGAGGAATGTCAAAAGCTAAATATGTTATTTCAGAGAATAGAATTTGCTGAAACAGGTAGATAGCATAGATTAGCCCAGGGGTAGGCTTCAAAATTTTAGCAACTGGTTCTCTGCCCCATTGTTGGGTGGGTGTGGCCATGGTGGGCATGGCCTAGTCAGCATCCTGCACCATGGCTGGGGTGGGGGCATTTTCATCCTCCCCGGGCTCTGGAGGCCCTCTGTTTCTGGCCTTCCCAAATTTCCGGGAGGCCTGTTTTTCGCCCTCCCTGAGCCTCTGCATGGGCCCTGCACTTATTTGGCATCCAAAATGGGCCACGTGGGACTCCTGGGAGGGGCAGGGCGGGGTGGACAGGACCAGCCATAAAATTAGCTACTAGTTAGCTATGGGTTTGCCCAAACTGGGGCGAACTGGTAGCAGCCCACCCCTGGATTAGCCTGATTTTCTTAGTGGAAGGAAGTAATATACATAGAATAACAGAGTTGGAAGGGATCTTGGAGGTCATCTAGTCCAACCCCCTGCTTGAGCAGGAGAGTCTATTCCAAATATTAGCCTCTACCTAGGATCGAACTCACAGGTGAGGCGAGAGCTCCACCACTGTAATACTAATCTAGCTTCTGCAATTCTGTATCTTATAGTAGTCTTATCACAGGAATTTCTACTAATTAGGACAGATAATACTTGCCATCTTAATTAAATGTTTTAATAAATTTTAAGATTTTGTACTTTTAATGTTGTGAGCTACCCAGATTATGCTTTAAGATGTGTGGCTAGTCAAATCTCTTTGCAAATGAAGGGTGACAGAAAAAATATCAGTTTCCTGATAATTATTATTTACAATATTATCTTTCTATCCTGGGTCCAAGCAAGTCAGAAAAGATCTTACCTAAAACTAATCCAATGCAGATGCTCATTTTCTCCTTAAAATTTGTGAACATGGGGACAAACAAGCTTATATTCGATTTTTAAAGGTGTGTTATTGGTGACATCAGCTGTTGAAAGGTTAAGTCACCAAGTTTGTTACCCAAAAATCTCCAGTCTCCCTAAACATTTAGAAAAATCACATATACTGTTGATGTTGAATGACATGATGTGGTTTATAAACTGCTTTAAGAGCTCCTTATATCAATAAATTGTTTGGTTGATTATATGCTGTCAAATCAATGCCAACTCTAGGAAGAGGGCCTTCTCCATTGCTGCCCCTGCATTGTGGAACATTCTGCCCTCAGAGGTGAGGAAAGTTCCCAATCTCTTGACCTTCCTCAAAAGGGCCAGAACTCAGCTGTGCAGCCTTATAAGTGCGACACAAAGACACACACAACCATGGGACTGGCTGGCCCCTTGAGAACCCATATATTAACAAATACTAATCCCTCATCTTGGAATTTTTTTTACCTTTTGAGATTTTATAATGTTATTTCTATAATTTTAAAACTTGTTAATCTTAAATTATTCTGATTTTAATGTTAACTTTATTGATTATATTGTACACCACCCATAGCTCCTCTCTGAGGGTGTTAGGTGGTTAATATGAAATGTAAATAAATAAGATACTCTTAGCAGCCACATACGTTTTCTCCAGGACGATCTGTCCCTAACTTGGCCTTCAAGTGTTCCCAAAATGGTCTCCTTGCCACTGTAATAGAGCCTATCCACTATGCTGGTGATTCATTCTCTTCTCTTACCTTCAAACTTTCCCAGCATCTTAAGTAGGAGCCAGTCATCAGATTGTCATATAGGATAGTTTTGTACATACGGCACTGTTTTCTTAAAGGCTCTATCCATTATCTATAATACTTTCTGCAAAAGCTTTAATATTCTGTAATTCAGGCTTAAGGAGACTTAGAAGAGCTCTTAAACCATTTGCCAGCATTCACTGTAGAGTTCTTATTTCTGCCACGATGGATTATGAAGATGCAGACTACTTTTCCAGTGTTTTTTCTTTGAAACTCACTAACAGTGCCTTATCTAGAGTATTATGCAGAATTGTACAAGACTGCAAGGTATTATATAATACAATCCAATGCATTACATACTATATGTACAGTAGTTGTTTATCTGGATTCTAGGACACAAGAGCATTAAGGCAAAACCAAACAGATGCAACTGCTTCTGACATATCCCAAAAGCAATGGAGCTAATAAGATACAATCATCTTCCCAAACCATTAATGTTGAAATCAGAGGATTAAAACAAAATTAAATTCATTTACAAATGAGTACAACAGATGATGCCAGTTAATTATATTAACTGTTACTATTCATCATTAAGAAATCTGTAAAGGAGAATTTTAGAAGATAGTGTAGCTCTGACAATCTCATGTGGCTATAACAATCTATTAACTTCATGTTTGCCACCAAATTTCTGACCAAATGGACACCTGATCTGGTAGGATTTTTCTGATGGTTTAGATCAGGGTCCCCAACTGCCTGTTAGGAACTGGCCGCACAGCTGGAGGTAAGTGGCGGGTGAGCAAACAAAACCAAAATTATCCCCCCGCCCTCCCAGTCCATGGAAAAATTAGCTTTCTCAAAAACAGTCCCTAATGCCAAAAAGTTAGGAACTGCTGATTTAGATGCTTAAGAATAGCCTCAAGAAATAGATGTGTCAGTCAAAAGATTCATAAAAAACATAAATATATATTTATGCTTGCCTGGCTTCTTCTTGCTGTAGACTGCAGTAAACATATTAATCTCAATAAGAATATTTTAAATCCTTTCAAGTGCTATGGAAAGCCAAAATAGAACAAACAAGGTTTTGATTTTTAAATCAACCCAAACTTCAAAAAAAAGAAAGAAAAACACATCTCATTTTCCAATTTTCACAGGTGGAAAAGTTTATTTGGATTGGATGCAGTTTAGCAAAAAAGATAGTTGAATTCTCTGGTTTTGCTTCAGAATAATTTGCTGCTCTTTTTTTTTAATTTGTCGATTTCTGAAAAGGTTCCCGTTTTATTTATTGATGTATTGATGTATTTATTTATTTATTTTGCTCAGAGGGAAAAAAATGACTTCAAGAATAAGCTTCTTCAGAATTTGAATCACATTCACATGGTACAGCTTTCTGTTCCAAAGCCACGAGACCTTCTCTGGATCAGGATATTTGGAAAAGCTATCATCAGAAGTCCTTGTCTATCACCAGTCCTGAACCTTTATATTAAAGAAGCTGCAATTGTGCTAATATCAGATATATAGACTTGTAATCCACCTCTGCAAGACAAAAGATGAAATAATGTTTTCACATATGTAGGTAGACATCTTTATTTGTGCTTTAAGTGGAAATTTCATTGTATTTTCTGATTTGCTTTGTAGGCTGCTTGCTTCAGCTTCCAGAAATAATTATATATTTGTGGAGTTTATGAGAAGGAGATCAATCATGTTTGTCATAGTAAATGAAACAGACAAGAAAATCTGTAGTATGATGACCTACTTTAGTGTGGAAGTTCTGATGAGTGACATTGTTTAAGCAAGATGGTTTTCCCTTGTCTTTCAGAGGTCTAAGACACCTGTCTTGCTGTCTCCTTATGGACAGCAACTGTCTGGAATACTTGTGGGTGATCTCAAGTTCTCTCCTTGTCTGGAAAGAATTTATTGAAGAACCGGTCTACTTTCTTCATTCCACTGTGGGGGTCAATTGTACTTTACCAGTTCACCCGTTCTTCCCTGGAACTCCCAGATTAAAATTAGGTATTTCCAGAAGAAAGGAATGCAACAAAGATTAAAACAGGGGAAAAAAAACATTTGTTTCAAGAGCATTCTATTGCAGGAGAAATAGATACACATTATAGTCAGGAACTGCAATAAATCCTCCCTTCCTTTATATTCCTTTCCAGTGTATTACTAAATTAAATAGTTTTGTGGGGTCCTTGGTGTTCTCCGAGTTTGGCTGTTTTCATGCAGACATTCATTACCTAACTAGATGATATAATCAATGCGTATGATTGGGCAGTGAATGCATTTTATTTATTTACCTAATGAATTTTGTCTAACATCAGCCATTATCCATTCTTCAGAATGGGTAGACAAATGAAGATATCACTTGTATATATACTGTAATCTTGTGATGAATTTTAAAATCTCTGCAGCATCTTATGAGATTCTGCCAGATAAATTCTTACTTACAGTACACCATCATCACCATCACCATCTTGTGATTTTCTAATTAATGTATAATTTTATATGCTCAATATCTATAGTTCAAGATGGGGAGTGGGGATGTTTAGAGTTTTCCTTTTCTAATAAAGGCATTTTTTAATCCTGTGTGGAGTTTGGTCTATCTTGAATTTTTATAAATAAGAGTAAGAATATTCATATATTTAATCATCAGAAGGGCAGCAGAGTTGTGAGAGGTCTATATCTTTCATGTGTCAAGGTTAGGTGGATGTTACTAAGTGAGGCATTCCTGAAGATAGGTGTAGCAGCTGAAACTGTCAATTTGCTCCTTCAACACAGGAGGTGAGGCCAGAGTATAAAGAAATATGGGCTGATGATGGGAGAGGAGAAAGGAGACTTTCAGCTTTAAATCCTGCAGGTTCAGGCATTCTGCTACAGCTGCTTGCAACATTTATAAAGCATTCTGGTTTCTTTACAAGAAAATAGTTTAGGAAACACATATTCTAAATGTTAATGCTTCATTCCCTTTGCAATAAAATCTATGTGAAGCTACTAAAGCCATCATCCTGTTAAATTGCCCTGCACTTTGTTCTCTATATATGGGTCTATTTTTTTTGTATGATTTAAAGCAAAAGCTTATTAGCATGAGGAAGTTGTGTAATGGATTCTACTGCATCTCCCCTTTTTGTTATATTTTTATATACCAGTCATTTCCAATCTCAACATCATAAATTGTGTTTTGTGTTTATTCATGTAGACCCGGATTGAAGGATTCTCCAGAACTGTGTCAGGCATAGAAAGTAAGTTTATGAAGGGGAGGAAGCATCAGCAAAATAGTCTTTTTTCCTCTTCATCCATGAATAAAAATAATCTGTTGCATTGTCAGCCTGTTTTCTGTTTCTCTCTGTGCAAAAGAGGTATTCTTGATTGAAGTTGTTTTAATGCTATCTTAAGTATATAGCTTGTGTTAAATTAACATGATAGTTCAGAAAGATTGCCAGCAAAATCAGTTGTAAAGGAGGAAAATACTAAACATATATTTATAAAGTCTTCAACAAACTATGTTGAATGTTTGGATGTGTTCCACCTTGCATATATTTAAGTTATATTCTGATGACCATAAAACCATAAAGGTTAGCATATTTGAGGGAGGAGACTTCACTTAATGATAGAGAACATGATTTGTTCTCTTAACTTTCAGCATTCAATTTCCAGATAGAAAGGGTTCTTTATAAATTTCCATCAAATTAGACCAGCCTCCTTCAATATTGTGTGGTGCTCTGCTCTCAGATCCAGATGCATTAAAATCTTGACCAGATAAGGTAGGAGTTCTGTATGTTGCTTTCTCAACACAAATAGAATTTTGAGCCACGTTGGTATAGATAATACAGAGCTAGAGTTTGAGGTCTGAATATTTAAAGTATCTGTAATACAGTACTGAGTTCTATAAACTTTTGTTCTGATTTTTTGAAGATTCAGCTCTTCCCACTCCATCCTGAAGGTTTTGCACAAACTTAGTAACTAAGTAGCACTTGTTTTGCAAGCAAAAACTTATACTGTTTGATATCTAGAGGCATACACAGGAAAGTATAGCACTTTAATAGCTAATTACCTTTTACAATCAGTGAAATTAAGTAAATAAGTTGGAGTGTAAGATAATTATAAGGCATCCAGAGTGCTATGTAAACAAGAGAATGAGCTGCAAAGCAGTATGCCTCACACATTTTTAGATGAAAAATCTGTTTTTCTCTTCACCAGCTTGAAGTTTAAATAATTAATTTCATGAGACATTGAGAGGATCAAATGCAGAAGCATTGATCCTCATATGTATATTGGGTATCAGTCAGCAATAGCAACATACTTTGTCATTGTCAGCTTTTTCCTTCTATATTTGATATGTAAACATCAGCCACAGAAAAGGCTTCATAACTACCCAATTTCTAATTAATTTCTAATAAGCATAAGTAGCTCTCCAGCTATTGCTGAACTATAACTCCTAGCAATTTACATCCACAATATTGTCCCTGCTGGATAAGACTGATATTCAGCAGTTTCTGGTGAACTAAAATTGCTCATCCATGACTTGTGATATTATCAAATAGAGGAATACTTTGGGTATTTGTTGTATTCTTTGAAGCAGAGGTGTGTTATGCACCTTCTCAGATGAATCTCCCAGCTTATTTTGCTTTGATATTTTAAATTAAAGCAATCAACTGATCACTTAAGCAAAAGGTCTGATTTTAAACTGGATTTTTTGAGTACAAAAGTCTAGCTGAAATGGAATATGGATTATCAGTCTTGAGGAACTGAGGATACAACTGAGAAACCTTTGCAAATATAGTATTAAAAATAAGATTGTCTTATTTAGAGAAAACATTTCCCTTTGCTTCTGGGTTATTTTATGACAAGGTAAACACTGAAGCATAAATAGAGTACAGATAGTCCTCAATTTACAACCACAATTCAGCCCATTTAACTGAGACATTTATTAAGTGAGTTTTGCCCTGTTTTACCACCTTTCTTGCCACAGTTGTTAAGTGAATCACTGCAGATGATAATTTAATAACCCAGTTTTAAGTGAATCTGGCTTCCCCATTGACTTTGCTTGTGAGAAGGTAACAAAAGGTGATCACATGACCTTGGTACACAGCAGCAGTCATAAATATGAACCCGTTGCCAATCCTCTGAATTTTGATCACAAGATCATGGGGATGCTGCTAAGGTCGTAACTGTGAAAAATGGCCATGTCACATTTTTCAGTGCCATTGTAAATAAACCAACTGTTGTAAGTTGAGGACTACCTGTACATTGAAATACTTTTATAGCCTTGCATAGTCCTTAATACTGATACATTTTTTCAAGACTGCCAGTAATGGATTTTTCCATTTCGAAAATTCTGGTAGGTATAGTCAGCATATGCTGAGAATGCACTTACTTAAGGTATAGCATTCACTTCCAGTTTTTTGTTTAACAAAGATATAGCACAGTGATCTAAGAGATCTTGGCATCATGCCCTGAAGTAAAATATGAAATGTCAAGGTTTTGTTCTTCTTAGTACAGCAATGTTATACATGAAAGGGAATAATAAAAAGAATGATGGAAAATTACAAATTGAAAAAGCAGCTTTTGCAAACCGTACAGTTAATATTTCTTTAGAGTTAGAACTGATACTACTTTATATGTAGTCACTTAAAGGGACCATACACTGTGACAGTCAGTCTGTTTGATTCTAGGAGAGTTCTTTTTAATCAACACTTTTCAAAAAAAAGAAAATTTCTTAGTGGTGTCATTATAGATAGCAAAGCTTTTCAGTTATTATTGAAAGCAATTGTCAATGACTCAAAGCAGAAAACCTCTGAGTCTAAATGTGGCTGATGCATCTGGTGAACCAGGAAGTACCAAGCAGTCTAGTAAATGTTATCCAGGAAAAATAAGACAAGTCTTTCTTCTATTAAATTTTGCTTCATCAACAATGTCATCCTAAATCGTGGTAGGGTCACACATCATCCTGATTATGTCCTTAATCCTTCATCCTAGATTGTCTTTTGGTTCCTTCTGCTTTAATACCTTGTGACTACAATTTAGTTTCGGGTGTAACATCATTTTGAGGGAGGTGGTCCTTGGTGCTCTCTGAGCTTGGTTGTTTTCTTGTAGACATTTCATTACCCAAACTAGGTATGATCATCAGTTAAGTTTTTTGGATAATGAAATGTCTGCAGGAAAACAACCATGCTTAGAGGGCAGCAAGGAGCCCACATTTCAATCCTGAGCTACAAATATTCTCCTTTATTGTTAACATCATTTTCTTTTGGCCAGGGATGCACAATATTTTGGGTTAGCCTTGTTATTTATTGATATATGCTAAAAAACATTGAATTTAACAGCCTGAGCCTTGGTAGCTCAGGCTGTTAAATATGCCTACAATATTGTAGGCTAATCCCACCAGGCTCAAGGTTGACTCAGCCTTCCATGGTAGGTAAATTGAGGACCCAAGATTAATTAGCTGTTGTAAAAATGTTAGTAATAAGCAGGCATATGTTATTGCTTAAAATGTATGAAGATTGTAATTGGTTGTTATGTATGTAGGTTTGAATGTTATTGGTTTAGTTTGAATTGTTCTTGTAAAATGTCAAATATGATTGGTTTAAAAAGTGCGGGAAAACCCTGCACTCTGATTGGCTGGCAACTACGGCTGCTGGCTATAAGTAGCAGCCGTAGCCCAGCCAAGTCGGGTCCATTCGAGCTGTAGTCACTAATAAATTTTTCACTGAAGCTCTTTGCATCTGACTCTTCATGCAAACTTAACACTGGCGACGAAGGTGGGATTCCCCTGAAGAGAAGAACGACGCGGAAGACAAGCAGAAGAGCGAGATGGCTGCGCTGAACACCCCCCCAGCCCCGTTCGATCCGGCGGCAGAAGACTGGGAATCGTATGCGGATCGCTTCCAAATGTATTTGGAAGGAAACGACCTCACCGAAGAAGAAGAAGAAGTGGAAGAGGGCGGTCTTTCTCATGCACTGCAGTCCGGCAGTCTTCAAGATGGTGAAGGCATTGGCGGGAGCTGCAGACGTGAAGGTAATGGAATGGCCTGATTTAGAAAAGCTTTTAAGAGCCCATTACGCCCCACAAGTATCATGCCTCATTAAGAGACACGAGTTTTACCGTCGGGATCAAGGGGAAAGCGAAAATGTTAACGACCGTGGCAAGTTTAAGGGACATTGGGGGTGCTTGTGAGTTTACCAACTTAGAAGAGGCCATGCGTGATCGGTTTGTTCTAGGTCTTAAAGATAAGGTCTTACAGAGCAAATTACTAATGAAACCTAAGATCACATTTAAGGAGGCCATAGAGGAAGCTGTTTCAGCGGAAGCAACCAAGTCCTCAGGAGCAGCCATGAAGAAAATTAACAAGGCCTCAAACCATTCTGATGTGGAAAAGTCCACAACAACCCATTGGGAGCAAATAGATTCTGATTCAGACTGTAGTGAGGTGGAGGAAGGAATTTATAGACTCAGAATGGAGAAGAAAAGGAAAGACCTTGGAAGAAAGAGGCAAGAATTTTATTGCAGAGGCTGGGGGGGCACCCCGCACTGAATGCAAGTTTTTAGACACCATCTGCCTACGTTGTGAGAAAATAGGTCACCTAGCAAGAGTCTGTAAATCATCCAGAACTCCACCTAGTAGGAAGAAATTTCCTGAGAAAGAATTCAAGCCCAACAACTTCAGTGAGAAAATGGGGCAACTCAGAAGCAAATGGGAAGAATGAAACTCATCAAACAGTCACCATTGGTCATTCTTCACCCTTAAGAAGCAGAAAAGTACATGTGAAGGTACTCATTGAAGGAAGGCCTTGCCAAATGGAAGTGGACTCAGGCTCCTATTTATCTATGGTGTCATGGGACACTATTCACAGGTTACTTCCCAACATTCAGAAGAAACATTTCCAGAAGCAAGCACTGACTCTTAAAGACTACCAAGGGAACAAGATTCCAGTAGTTGGAACAAGAGAATTCAACGTGAAGTTCAAAGGCCACACCAAACGTTTGCCCCTGACCATCGTGGACAAGGATCGCCCAAGCTTGCTGGGACTTGAGTGGTTCAATCCACTAGGCATCGAGGTGACTGGCATCAATCACGTGAGCAACTCTGAATGGGAGGAGGCCTTGAAGTCTGAGTTTCCAGAAGTCTTCAGCGAAGGATTGGGCAAGTATATGGGGACCCCTGTCACTTTCAACCTAGATCCCAGGGTGCCCCCAATTCGTTTAAAGCCCAGAAGGGTCCCATTTGCCTTAAAGGAAAAAATTGATGCACAATTAGACAAATTAATAGCTCAAGGGGTTTTAGAGCCCACTGACCACTCCAGGTTGGAGACACCCATAGTCACACCAGTCAAGGCTGATGGGTCTGTGAGAATCTGTGGAGACTATAAGGGGACAGTGAACCATGCGCTGCAGCAGAGCGCATACCCAGTTCCAGTGGTGCATCATCTGTTACATTCACTTGGCAGGGGTACAGTCTTTGCCAAATTGGATCTGGCCCAGGCATATCAACAACTAACAGTTGATGATGCCACTACAGAGGCCCAAACCATTGTGACTCATAGAGGTGCCTTCAAATGTAAAAGGTTACAATTTGGAGTAAGCGTGGCACCAGGCATTTTTCAAAGCCTTATGGAAAGAATGCTCCAAGGACTGCCAGGGGTAGTGCCTTACTTTGATGATGTGTTAATCTCTGCTGAAAATGACACTCAGTTGCAAGAAAGACTCAGAGAAGTCCTTACCAGATTCAGGGAAGCGGGGTTAAAAGTCAAGGAAGAAAAATGCACTCTTAAAACTGACAAGGTTGAGTTCCTGGGCTATATGATTGACAAGCATGGCATCCACCCTACTGATGCCAAGGTTCAAGCAATCAAAGAAGCTCCTAGACCTAAATGCAAAGCAGACTTGCAAGCCTTCCTTGGACTCATTAACTTTTATCACATGTTCCTACCTCAGAAGGCAACCATTGCTGAACCATTGCACAGATTACTTGATAAAAAAATCTGTTTGTGTCTGGGGGAGGAAGGAACAATCAGCATTTAACAGTATTAAAAGACTAATCACGTCTGATGCTGTACTGATACAGTTCTCTGAGAATTTGCCTGTTGTACTGACTTGTGACGCATCTCCCTTTGGAGTGGGGGGGGGGTTGAGCCACAGGCTTCCCAGCGGGAGAAAAGCACCTATTGCATTTTACTCTCGCACTTTGACCAAAGCAGAGAGGAATTACAGCCAATTGGACAAGGAAGCATTGGCAATTGTTGCAGCTGTCAAGAAATTTCATGAATATTTGTACGGGAGAACATTTACCATTGTTACAGATCACAAACCTTTGTTAGGCATTGTGGCAGGAGATAAACCTACACCTACTATCCTGTCACCAAGAATGCTGAGGTGGACTGAATTTCTTGCTGCTTATTCTTACAAACTTATCCACAAGCCTGGCAAGGACATTGGACATGCTGATGCACTGAGTTGTTGCCCACTTCCTTGCCACAAGGAGGACTTTGAACCTGAAACACACACCTTTTTCCTAGAAACTGTTGCCAAGCTTCCAGTGCACGCTGCTGAAATTGCCAGAGAGACTGCCAAAGACACTTTATTGGCTCCTGTTATAGGCTGGATTAAGAAAGCTTGGGCTCTTCAAGATCTACCTCACCTGGCTCAACCTTTTAAGTCCAGGCAAACTGAATTATCTGTATTAAGAGGATGTATTTTGTGGGGTAACAGGGTGGTTATTCCTGCAAAACTGCAAAAAGAGGTTTTGGAAATGTTACATGAGGGTCATCCAGGTATTGTCAGAATGAAGGGATTGGCCAGGAGTTATGTATGGTGGCCAGGTATTGACAAAATGGTTGAAAACTGGGTTGCATCTTGTCCCAACTGTCAGGTAGTCAGGCCTGCCCCACCTCTCACCCCCACACAGGAATGGGAATGTCCTAGGGGCCCATGGTCTAGGATTCACATTGATTTCGCAGGCCCTACCAGAGGGCACACCTTTCTTATTATAGTAGATGCATATTCCAAATGGCTAGAGGTAATTCCTATGGCATCCACCACAACTGATGCTGTCATCAAGCAGCTCAAAAACTTTTGTAACCCACGGGTTACCTGATGTTCTTGTCTCTGACAATGGCCCTCAATTTACATCCAACCTTTTTGAATCCTATTTAGCACAACAGGGTATTAGACATGCCCTTACTGCCCCTGGGCACCCTTCGGCTAATGGCCAGGCTGAACGCATGGTACGTTTTACCAAGGAGAAGCTTCAGCAACTGGGTCCTGGGGACATCACTGAGAAAGTTGGAAAACTTCTTAGTGTTCAGCACATCACTCCTAACCCATCTAATAACTTATCCCCAGCAGAGTTGTTGATGGGTAGGAAACTTAGGTCTTCCCTTGACCGCCTTCATCCCACTTATGCACCCAACGCACCACTAGATTCCACTTTCAAAGTTCGCACATTCAGTGTGGGTGATTCTGTTTATGCTAAGAACCTTATGGGTGAACCTTTGTGGATTCCTGCTGAGATAACTCAAATCACAGGCCCTTGTTCTTACAGGGTGCAAACAGAGGATGGACTCCTCTGGAGCAGGCACATTGATCAACTTAGATCCAGGTTCTCTCAGGAACATCGCACTTGTTCCTCTCTAGTTCCCTCATCTGCTGTCCATTCTAGGGGGGAAGGGGAGGAACAGGAGGAAAATCAGCAAGCAAGGATCAACCCCATGTGTAACGAGCCATTACGACAGGAATGATCCCAAAACCTGTCACAATGCCAAATTCCATCCTTAGAAGTGGAAGATTGCACATCACTACCTGACTTGGGTGCTGACATTGGGCTGGAGATGGGTTGGGAGGAGAGACCAGATTCTAACAATCAAACAGGGTCTTCTTTCACAGGGAGTCCCAGAAAGGAAATGTCAGCAGACACATTTCCTCTCTCACTGGGTGAGAATGTTAAAACTTCTGAACCACGGAGGTCTCAATTACGTAAGAGCCCCACCTATTTAAAAGAATACATTAGATAGGTTGGGGTTTGGTATGAGTGAACCTAGTGGGGAGGGGTGTTATGTATGTAGGTTTGAATGTTATTGGTTTAGTTTGAATTGTTCTTGTAAAATGTCAAATATGATTGGTTTAAAAAGTGTGGGAAAACCCTGCACTCTGATTGGCTGGCAACTACGGCTGCTGGCTATAAGTAGTAGCCATAGCCCAGCCAAGTCGGGTCCATTCGAGCTGTAGTCACTAATAAACTCTTCACTGAAGCTCTTTGCGTCTGACTCCTCATGCAAACTTAACATGTAGCATAAGATGCAGAAGGAGCTTCTTCCTTGAATGTGGGATTATGGTAGATGGAGGTTTTTTTAGAACACAATATGCTAGTAGGCACAGACAAAAAAATACAGCTTCATAACCACTGTATGGGAGCATAACTATGGGAAAAGCAGAACATGCTAGAATGGCCCTGTGTTTACGAGCACCAATAGGATTGCAACCACAAGCTTCAGTAGTTCTCATGTATGTTCATGTTTTTTAAAATCCAAGTTTTGGCTGCAGACCCTAATAACTTCCTTTGTGTTAGATTAACCACATATTGAATGTGGTTAAAAAACACAAAATAAATCAAATGTTTAGAAATAGAGACTGAAGTATGATCTCAATTACTTCTAGCCAGTGTCCCTTCTTGTTAGCTTCAATCCTTTCTAACCAGCAGTTTCATAGTGCAGTAGAAAACTCCATGGCTGGATTTTTCTTGGTTTCTTTAATTACTGAGGAGCTTTCTCTATAACTTTATCCTGGAAATGAATCTAACCGTATTTGAATTTCAAAAATATTCCACTCACAAATTTCTTGGTGTTCTTCTAAATTCCATATCTTGTTGAACTGAAATTTTGAGAGATTAGTTTTAAAAAAATGGCCGATGTTTTTGCGTAGTAGGTTATATATAGGTAAGCTAATGCATTCACTTGAATTTGCTACCCTAACTATTATGAGCTGAATGGGTCTGCATTACAACTGCAGTTTCAGTATCTTCATGAAAGCAAAAGGGGGTATAGGTGGGAATATCATTGATATAAGCTCAGCTTCATTTAAGCTTGGAAACAAGGATAAGTTTTATATCCTAATTAAGTTGCTGTTGGAATTCTGGCTAATAAACCTTAAAAGCACCTCTGACTTATAAAAGACAATTAAGTGATAAAATCAGAATTTGGCAAAGCAGAGGTGAATCATTAGTCATTTAAGTTGATAGGTTTTTGTTTGGAGACCGTTATTTTATACTTTTTAATTAGCAAAATGATAGCTGCAATATATAAATATATTAAGCAACAATATCCATTAAAACATCTCCATAATAAAATCTAATCTATAAAACAGTAGTAAAAATGAAGAATGTGGCAGTCCAAGTTATTTCCCAAAGAATGTCAAAGCAGATAAATTTCAAACCAGATGTCACAAAACTACCCAGATACTGCAAGGCAAATCTAATATTTCCCATTATCAGATGGCATTAATGCTTTGGGGTCCCTTTGCCTGAGGTTCTATCCTTTGTAAAGCCTCAGTTAGTAGGTCCACATTGCAGTTGTTGGTATTTGAGGATTTTCTATGTTGAAGAAAAACTTTCAGAAGCATGTTTGTTTTTTCACTCACTATGATTGTACAGTACAATCTGTATTCTGTGTTCTAGCTGAGTGAATTTCTTTCCCCAATTCCCTTATCTTCCAAGTCTTTTTTTCCCTTCCATATTTCTTTCTTACATTTTGTAATGGTTCTGCTCAGAATTGCTAGCATCTCAGGTTCATTATTCCTCTGGATTAGGCCATTTCTATTTGTTTCTTGGATGAGAAGTGAAATGTTTTCAAGAAAAAAACCAAGAAAATCTAGTTGCCTTTTGAAAAACATCTTTGGTACAACTGGATGATTTAGAATCCCCATAGACATTTCTATTTCCCTACCTTTTCTCCTCTTTCCACCTTGGCTGCCTCTGTCTAATCTTCTAAGAGTAAAAATAATGGTTATTTACTTATATAAACAAATAAATGATTCCAAGTACTCTTTTATATGATCACTGTATACATTGCATGAGTATGCCTTATATCAAACATTTGTTTATTAAATGATAAGCAGAAATGCATAAGGACAATTGTTGGTAATCTTCCAAAAGTTGATAAACTACAATTTGAGCATCTCTGACTAATTTCCAACATTCAAGTCTAAATAGCAACTTTCTGTCTAGTATGCTTCTTCAAAGCTTGGAGCCAAAGTTTTTGTTCTACTTAATATGTTCCTACTAGGAGAAAATATGGCATTTTCATAAATTTTATCTCTCTGCAGTCCTTAATGCAGCATCTCCCATGTTCCACAGAAGTAGGAGAAAATGACCTCTTCTGTCTATTCAGAAGTAAGGAACGGTTAAATCAAGAGTTTCCAATAATTAAAGAAGCTTCTTTTACTAACCAACCCATACAATTGTCCTGTCTTTTTCAAGGACAAAACCTGGATAAAGTGGTCACCTTATCTTAAAATAATGTTGATTAAGAATAGTACTTCTAATAGTAGAAAAATGGATTCAGTCAGGTCAGAGCAAAGAAATACACAAAAATCTTCAGTTTGTCTGTAATTTAGTATAGCATCTGAAAAATGGTGTTTGCTTTCCTCTTTTTTTCTGCATAATGACATGTAGCTTTAACTCCCTTAAATTGCAATCCTAGCCCTATTTATCTAAAAATTTAACTTATAATTTTTACTGAACAGAAATTAATTTTTAATGGAACATTTGATTGGGGTTTTATGTATAGTACCATGAGAAATCTATAAATGCAACGTTACCACTGAACCATTCAACTGAATTTATGATACTGTCATGCAAATATTCTATATTAGTTTGAAAACAGCTCCAATGCACTGGCAACATGTGAGAATGGCATTTCTAGGTCAGCTCTGACTCAATGTGTATCTGGCACTACCACAAAGCAAGACTTTAAAAATGCTGCATTTCTGTGAAGCTCATTGGTAGCACGTTTCACTATTTGTAAGATCACTTGCCTGTTCTGTCCCTTGCCTTCAGCTGCTCTGACAGGTTATAGTCAGGAGAAATTAGAGGACATGCTCAGATTTTATATAGCATAAAAACCAAACATATGTGCAATGTGAAAAAAGGATATGGATTTTATATAGCATAAAAATCAAATGTGCAATGTGAAGCAAGGATATGGATTGTAATTGGTGGGTAGCAGTTTTTATATAATGCTAGTATAGGTAGTCCACATCCTACAGCTAGTTGCTTAATGATCATTATAACGGACCCCCCAAAAGCTACTTATGAACCATTTTCAAATTACAATGGCTGCACACAAACTCTGTGGTCATGTGATTGCATTTTGGGCACTTGGCAACTGAATTGCCTTTACGGCCATTTGCAGTATCCTGTGGTCATGTAACCAGTTTTTTTCAGTATTTTTTTTGACAGTTTTAAGCTTTCAATTCCAATTTCCAGAAAAAGAAATGCTGGGAGGAAAAATTGGGTACAATGGGTTTGCTTACTGACCATGGTGTTCACTTAATAATCACTGCAAAAAGTGTTGAAAAACCAGGTCTGGTCACATGAGGCCTCAATTTATGACTCTAAAGGCTTAGAATTGTAATTTTGGACTCAATCACAGTTGTATGTCAACTGTAGAGAATTGGACACTTTCTTAAAAGGAAGTCAGAGCAAAAAGCTAACTATCAACTGGCATGTATAAAAACAGAAGATTTCTGGCTCTTATAATAAACTATGAGTTGCAAGTACAAGCATAGCTTTGTTCCTTAGCTCTAAATAGAAGCAACTTATATCCAGATGAATGGTTCATACAGTTTTATCTTTAAATAAATTTGTCATAGCTTTATCATTCAGATTTATCATTCGGGATATATGACAAAATATACTACTCTCCCTATTTTTAAGTTCCTGCTCTACCAAGAGAAGAAGCAGAAAGAGACAAATTTTAAGAGAGGCATTTTATTGGAGTGCTGACAGATCATAAACTATATTTATTTGTCCCCAACATAAGCAGAGGAAGCTCTGCCACTCCAAAACAAACATGATTCCATCACAGCAATTTATGTTCTTCTTGTGCAAAGCAGAGGTGAGGGAAGGCTTTTTTTATCGAAGACATGTGCTAATTTGAACACTGATGGGTTTATTCTTCATTCTCAACTTTATGAGAATACAATAAAGTTATGAATAATAAAACTGCTTTGGAAGAAATGAGAAGTAAAAATGGGTGGTATCTTAGGTACCTCAGCGTTCTTTCAAGTTCAATTAATTGCTGTCTGACAAATCTTTTTCAATCTAAACAACAAACTTTTTAATAACTATCCTGTCCTTTTCAAATCTATCCTCTGTTCACCAAATCAACCAGTGATCCTATTCCATTTGATCAGGGATTGGGAACCATGCCCCTTTTATGACTTTTATTTTATTTATTTATTTTATTTGTCAATCGCTTACAAGATAATAGGTGTAAGTATAAACATAGTTATGAATACATGGAATGGATACATATAATAAAAATAAAAATAATCAATAGGACAGGGACGGTAAACACGTTAGTGCGCTTATGCACGCCCCCTACAGACTTCTTAGGTAAGGGGTGAGGTCAATAGTAGACAGTCTAAGGTTAAAGTTTTTGGGGTTTGGGGAAGAAACCACAGAGTCGGGTAGCGTATTCCAGACATTGACCACTCTGTTGCTGAAGTCGTATTTCCTGCAATCAAGTTTGGTGCGGTTAACCTTGAGTTTGTATCTATTGTGTACTCTTGTATTGTTATGGTTGAAGCTGAAGTATTCATTGACAGGTAGGACATTGCAATGTATGATTTTATATACTATACTTAGATCGGATTGAAGGCGGTGTAGTTCTAGGTTTTCTAGGTCTAGAATTTCAAGTCTGGTGGCATAAGGTATTCTGCAATGAGTAGAGGAGTGGAGAACTCTTCTTGTGAAATATTTCTGGACTTTCTCAACTGTGTTAATATCAGATACGTAATGTGGGTTCCAGACTGATGAGCTGTATTCAAGAATTGGTCTAACAAATGTTTTGTATGCTCTAGTTAGTAGTGTAATATTACCAGAGAAAAAGCTACGTAAGATT
This sequence comes from Naja naja, assembly GCA_009733165.1. Lineage (NCBI taxonomy): Eukaryota > Metazoa > Chordata > Lepidosauria > Squamata > Elapidae > Naja > Naja naja. The sequence goes on along the minus strand of CM019148.1, from coordinate 327,401,152 downwards.
AGGTTAACAACTCTTAATGCTTTTTTGGCTATGTAGTTACAGTGGACTCTAGCACTTAGATCATTAGAGATGAGTACTCCAAGATCCTTGACAGAGTTTGGATCAACAAGGTCTTGACTATTTATCCTGTATTTTATTTTCTGATTTTTTTTGCCAATATGTAAGACAGAACATTTATTTGTTGAGATTTGAAGTTGCCATTTGTTTGACCATTCTGATACAGTCAAGGTCTTTTTGAAGGGTAGCAGTATTGTCTGTGGTGTTGAATAGCTTTACATCATCAGCGAAGAGAACACAATTGCTCTTAATATGATCACAGAGGTCATTTATGTAGAGTATGAAGAGAGTTGGTCCTAGAACACTGCCTTGGGGGACACCACTGTTGACAGGTACAGAATTTGATAGGATGCTCCCAATTTTGACCATTTGTTGTCTGTTTGACAGGAATGCTTCTATCCAGTTATGCAGGTGTCCAGAGATACATAAGATTTTAGTTATTATTATTATTATTTATTCGACTTGTATGCCGCCCTACTCCCTAAGGACTCAGGGCGGCGAACATTAAAACAGAGCAAATTTACAATAAAAAAGAATTAAATAAAACAAGCCGAATACATTAAAACCTTAAGAAAATTAAAACCCTCGCCCCCCTGGGTCATTCCAGGCCGGCCTGTTGAAACAACCAGGTCTTCAGGTCTCGGCGGAAGGAGCGGAGGTTGGGGGCCAAACGGAGATCCACGGGGAGCTGATTCCAGAGGGCAGGTGCTCCCATGGAGAAGGCCCTAGCCCTGGGAACCGCCCGCCAACAATGCCTGACTGACGGTATCCCAAGGAGGCCCCTCCTATGAGAGCGAACAGGGCGATTGGTAAGTGATGCTGGCAGGAGTTTTAGGAGTAGTTTTAGGAGTAGTTTGTCATGTACTATTTGTGGATGTCAACTCCCAGAATTCCTGAGCCAGCCATGTTGAAGTCCACAAGTCATAAAAGGACCATGGTTTCCCACCCCTGCATTAGATCATTCTGCATATTAACTGGCATTAACATTCTTTCTTGTCTTGGTTGCTTTCACTGAACAAACCCACAGCTCATCTCTTTTTTTGCAAGTCTGCAGAAAGGACGACAAACTGCGGATTTGTTCACAACTGACTGATCTTGACCTCTGCTTTCACCTTCTTCAATCAGTATTTTGCCCAAACTCCCTTACAACTGGCTGCATATTTGCAGGCTCTGATTCTTGAGACTTGGGTGCAACCATGTGTCAAGCTGGCACACACTATCCTGTAATTTTATTAGATATCTTTATATAGGTGAAAGATAACCATGAAAAATATTTTTAAAAATGAAGGAAAAGGAAAGAAGTACAAGAAGCAATAAAAATATTTTAAAAGAAGTGACTTCGGATTTTTACAGCAGTTATATTTAGTATCTCTCCTCTTTAAAATTATATTACACGGTTCCCTTTTCTTTCCTTTGCAATCCTTTTTAAACAGCATACTCATAAATCACCAATTCCTTTTTTCCCTACTTTCAACATTTTATAACAGTTGGGACAATCTCATCTGCCTTGGCACACACAATCACAGCTAATTTTAAACCTGTGTTTTAATATTCCTGTGTTAAGACCGAGTTGACAGAAATAAAAATTTCCCACAGAACTAGCAAGCAAATAAAACATAAAATTTAAACATTTTGGAGAAAATACAGCATTTACAATTTCCTCTTCTTTATTAGTTTACATTTATTTTCTAGCTGATTTTTCATTTCTCTCTTTCATTATAATTCTTTTCCTTTCCAGGTGTTCATTTGTATGTTCCTCCTTTGATATTGTAAATGGCTGTGTAGCTAAGTGCTGAGGGAAGTGGTCTATAATCTATCACTGAGAGATGCCAGCAATTCACACAGATCTTTTTTTTACCTACAAAATGTGCTTTATTATACAATTGTTAAAAATATACCAAGATTTCTTATTCATGTTTCTATTAAACCTTCTTTCTGTTTCTAGATAACTGTTGATTTCTTTTTTTATTTTTATGTCCTATAAACTTTTTAATCTTAAAGCTTCCTTTCTCCACCCAAACATTAAGTTCTCCCCTCCCCTCTTCAATTCTTCCTACCTATTTATCTCTGTTAACAGTTTCTTTACTCTTTCGCTGATTTACAGCTTAGTTCCTAGACTTTAATTACTTCATTTTTCAGATTGTTATTATGGCTTCTTTCTCTTCTCCCTCCCCAGTCTCTGGTTTCGCTTCTTCCAGATTCTCCTTCCAAGTGTCTGACATTACTTGAAAAAGGATTGAACTGAACTGAACCTTATTTGGCCACGTATGATTTGACACAAAAGGGATTTATATGCTGCATAAAAGCTCTCAGTGTACTTGCAAAGCAAGGAATAATAATTATAATACCACCAATAAAAGGAGTAGTAAGGAAGATGAGGATTGTTATGTATGCAGGTTTAAAGTCATTGGTTTAGTTTGAACTGTTCTTGTAAAATGTAAGAAATGATTGGTTTAAAAAGTGCGGGAAAACCCTGCACTCTGATTGGCTGGCAACTGCGGCTGCTGGCTATAAGTAGCAGCCGCAGCCCAGCCAAAGTGGGTTCATTCTGAGCTGTAGTCACTAATAAACAAAGAGCTTGAAGCACTCTGCGTCTGTCTCTTCATGCAAACTTAACACTGGCAACGAGGGTGGGATCTCCCTGAAGAAGGCAACGCAGAACAGAAGAAGAGAGAGATGGCTGCGCTGAACACCCCCAGCCCGTTCGATCCGATGGCAGAAGACTGGGAGACGTATGCAGATCATTTCCAAATGTATCTGGAAGGAAACGATCTTGCCGACATTTCCGAGAAGCGGAAGAGGGCGGTCTTTCTCATGCACTGCAGTCCGGCAGTTTTCAAGATGGCGAAGGCATTGGCGGGAGCTGCAGACGTGACGGTAATTGAATCATGCGCTTCAACAGAGCGCATATCCAGTTCCAGTGGTGCATCATTTACTACATTCACTTGGCAGGGGTACAGTCTTTGCCAAATTGGATCTGGCCCAGGCATATCAACAATTAACAGTTGATGAGGCCACTGCAGAGGCCCAAACCATTGTGACTCATAGAGGTGCTTTCAAATGTAAAAGGTTACAGTTTGGAGTAAGAGTGGCACCAAGAATCTTCCAAAGCCTTATGGAAAGGATGCTGCAAGGACTGCCAGGGGTAGTACCTTAATTTGATGATGTGTTAATCTCTGCTGAAAATGACACTCAGTTACAAGAGAGACTCAGAGAAGTCCTTACCAGATTCAAAAAGCGGGGTTAAAAGTCAAGGAAGAAAAATGCACTCTTAGAACTGACAAGGTTGAGTTCTTGGGCTATATGATTGACAAGCATGGTATCCACCCCACAGATGCCAAGGTTCAGGCAATCAAAGAAGCCCCTAGACCAAAATGTAAAACAGATTTGCAAGCCTTCCTTGGACTCATTAACTTTTATCACATGTTCCTACCTCAGAAGGCAACCATTGCAGAACCACTGCACAGATTATTAGACAAAAAGTCTGCGTGGGTCAGGGGCAGAAAAGAACAATCAGCATTTAACAATATTAAAAGACTAATCATGTCTGATGCTGTACTGATACAGTTCTCTGAGAATTTGCCTGTTGTACTGACTTGTTATGCATCTCCCTTTGGAGTGGGGGGGGGGGGGTTGAGCCACAGGCTTCCCAGCGGGAGAAAAGCACCTATTGCATTTTACTCTCGCACCTTGACCAAAGCAGAGAGGAATTACAGCCAATTGGACAAGGAAGCATTGGCAATTGTTGCAGCTGTCAAGAAATTTCATGAATATTTGTATGGGAGAACATTTACCATTGTTACAGATCACAAACCTTTGTTAGGCATTGTGGCAGGAGATAAACCTACACCTACTATCCTGTCACCAAGAATGCTGAGGTGGACTGAATTTCTTGCTGCTTATTCGTACAAACTCATCCACAGGCCTGGCAAAGACATTGGGCATGCAGATGCTTTGAGTCGCTGCCCACTTCCTTCTCACACTGAGGACTTTGCTCCTGAGACTTACACCTTTTTCCTAAAAACTGATGCCAAGCTTCCAGTACACGCTGCTAAAATTGCCAGAGAGACTGCCAAAGACACTTTATTGGCTCCTGTTATAGGCTGGATTAAGAAAGCTTGGGCTCTTCAAGATCTACCTCACCTGGCTCAACCTTTTAAGTCCAGGCAAACTGAATTATCTGTATTAAGAGGATGTATTTTGTGGGGTAACAGGGTGGTTATTCCTGCAAAACTGCAAAAAAGAGGTTTTGGAAATGTTACATGAGGGTCATCCAGGTATTGTCAGAATGAAGGGATTGGCCAGGAGTTATGTATGGTGGCCAGGTATTGACAAAATGGTCGAAAACTGGGTTGCATCTTGTCCCAACTGTCAGGTAGTCAGGCCTGCCCCACCTCTCACCCCCACACAGGAATGGGAATGTCCTAGGGGCCCATGGTCCAGGATTCACATTGATTTTGCTGGCCCTACCAGAGGGCACACTTTCCTTATTATAGTTGATGCATATTCCAAATGGCTAGAGGTTATCCCTATGGCATCCACCACAACTGAAGCTGTCATCAAACAGCTTAAAAAGCTTTTTGTAACTCACGGGTACTTGATGTGCTTGTTTCTGACAATGGCCCTCAATTTACATCCAACCTTTTTGAATCATATCTAGCACAACAGGGTATCAGACATGCCCTGACAGCCCCTGGGCATCCTTCGCTAACGGCCGGCTGAACGCACGGCACGATTTACCAAGGAAAAACTTCAGCAATTGGGTCCAGGGGATATCACTGAGAGAGTTGAAAAACTTCTCAGTGTTCAGCATATCACTCCCAACCCCTCAACTAATTTGTCCCCAGCTGAATTGTTGATGGGTAGGAAACTCAGGTCTCTCCTTGATCGCCTTCATCCCACTTACGCACCCAACGCACCACTAGATTCCACTAGCAAAATTCGCACATTCACTGTGGGTGATTCTGTTTATGCTAAGAACCTTACAGGTGAACCTTTATGGATTCCTGCTGAGATAACCCAAATCACAGGCCCCAGGTCTTACAGGGAACAAATGGAGGATGGTGTCCTCTGGAGCAGGCACATTGATCAGTTAAGATCCAGATTGCCTCAGGAGCATCGCTTTTGCTCCTCTCTGGTTCCCATACCTACTGCCTCTTCTACGGGGGAAGGGGAGGATCATGAGTGTAATGAACAAGCAAGAATCAACCCCATGTGTAATGAGCTAACACGACAGGAACCATCCCAAAACCTGTCACAATACCAACAACCATTTTCACAAATGGAAGATTGCACATTATTACCTGATTTAGGTGCTGACATTGGGTTGGAGATGGATTGGGAGGAGAGACCAGGTTGTAGTAACCAAACAGGTTCTACCATTACTACAAGTCCAAGTAAGGAAATGTCAGCAGACACATTTCCTCCCTCACAAGGTGAGAACCTTAAAACATCTGAACCATGTAGGTCTCAACGTACACGTAAGAGCCCCACCTATTTAAAATAATACATTAGATAGGCTGGGGTTTGAGTATGGACTGAACCTAGTGGGGAGGGGTGTTATGTATGCAGGTTTAAAGTCATTAGTTTAGTTTGAACTGTTCTTGTAAAATGTAAGAAATGATTGGTTTAAAATGTGCGGGAAAACCCTGCACTCTGATTGGCTGGCAACTGCGGCTGCTGGCTATAAGTAGCAGCTGCAGCCCAGCCAAAGTGGGTTCGTTCTGAGCTGTAGTCACTAATAAACAAAGAGCTTGAAGCACTCCGCATCTGTCTCTTCATGCAAACTTAACAAGGATAATAATACTACAACCATACAACATGGATAAATGTACACAGACATTAGACATGTGAGAATTAGGTGTTCAGCAGAGGGAAGAAACTGTCCCTGTGCCTAATAGTTTTGGCACACAATGCTCTATAGCAGCACTCTAGGGGGAGGGGGAATTGAAAGAGTTTATGTCCAGAGGTCTGCTGATATCTTCTCAACCCTCCTTCTGACTTGCACAATATACAGATTGTGGAAGGCAGACCGGTTGCAATAGTTATTTCTGCAATCTTATCTTAACTATGTGTTGGAGTCTGCACTCTGTCCTGTTTGATTGCTGTACCAAGCCAGGTTTATAGAAGTACAAATGTGGCAAATAAAACCACAAGATCTGAACCACCTCTTATTTACCAGTAATTATGCAGTGCATTTGGAATGATCAAACCATTTTTAGGCAAATATGCAGTTACAATAAGCCTTGATGTGACAAGGGTATAGATTACTGTAATAGCCTACAGTAGTATAAAATGTTTTTATTCATTCTTGCAAGTGTTTCTTTGGTTAGCTCTTATACATTAAAGTCACTACCCTGCATATTTGATCCTTTGGGAGAAGTGTAACATTGGGGCAATGGCTGGGAAAGCAGTCTACCACTATTTTATATGCATTTAATTGCAGCCTCTTTACTGTAAACTGTACTGAAGCTGGACATATAGGACATGCCAAATGTCATTTGCAGAGATACCAGATAGGGCATTGTGCACAGATATGGCATCTCAACCCAAGCCTCCATATGATTTCCCCAAGTTGTTAATCAGTACAAATAACACATAACAAAATAGACCCTTACAGCATTCTATTATAGCTAATGATCACGGTGATTTCAGCAATAGTCCATAAGCACATCTGCTGAGAAGGATCCTATAAGAAGGCCACAACTGTTTGCTGCTCAACAGTTGGTATGAAGAGTGGACTCTTTACAAACTCATACATTCTGTTCTAATCATAAATCTAGCAAAGTTGAACTTTTCTATCCTTTTCTATCTCAAAGCGGGCATGAAGGTAGATTACAATGGTTTTAAAACAGTCTCCTTTCAAAGAGATGAAGGAGTTTGGTTTTGACAAATTGCTAATATTAGCTGCATAATAATCTAGAGGAGAAATTGCAATTGGAAATTGCTATGGATAGTGGCCTAGAATTGCCTATGTTCTCATTTTTTTAAACCTAAATATTTTTAAATTGAAAAATGACAGATTTTTTTCTTCTCCACACTGCGACGAGAGTCCAGGAGTGGGTTAGACTCCTCCCTCTGATGTCATCAAGCTGAGTCTGCCACAGTATAAAAAGCCAGCCTCTGCTGTTAGCCCCAGCTTTTCGACTCAGCTCCTTGAAATCAGAGCTAGTGTCTCTGGAGTCTTGCTAAGTTACACAGCAGCTACCTAATTTCAAAAAAGGAAGCAAGCATCACAAGCACAGCTCCCGGGGACCCAGTAGATCTGAGCCTTCAAGGAGAGTGGGAACCCACTCTCCTTCAACGTCTGATCTTCGAATGCAAAGGCTCCGATGTTGATTACTGTGAGTACAGGCTGGGAGAGCTTGGCTGAGCCTCCCACGCAGCCCTTGCTTGGCACACAGCCCAGGAATCCGACAGTTAATTTGGAGAGTGCGGGCCGGGAGAGCTCGGCTAAGCCTCCCATGCACCTCTTGACGCGCAAGCCCAAATCACTCTCAGCGCTCCACAGCTGTTTTTCGGGGCACCTATTCAGCGTTTTTTCAACTGGGATTCCTAAAGGCAAAGGCTAAGCCCTCACTCAGTTGCTGGGTCCAGTAGACCCCCCTTTGAATAGGGTTTTCTATCGGCCTCCGAGCACCTGACAGTCAGCCATTTTGGATTGAGCCGTTAACCAGCACCATTTTCTTTGGGCCTTACAGCAGGGATCCTGCTCATCTGGCCCACACCTAGGATGACACAATTTGGGAGGAGCTGTCGTCACCTGTAATGTCCTGCCTAGTAAGATGGAGAGTAATTGGGCCCAAGCTGGTTAATCGAGCCTAGAAGAAGCCCATGGCTCTGAAATTTTAAAGAGGTCATTGAAGAGGAGGAGGCAGTGAGTTCATTCTACTAACAGGGAGGCTGCAGCAAAAATTAGAGCCAAGGCCTTTGCTCCTAAAAAGACCTCAAAATCTGAACTGAGAGCTGAAAAAAGGAGGCATGTTGCATTGGAGAAGCAATTTGCCAAGAATCTGGAACAGTTGAGAGGGCAGAGCCAAATTCAATCAAGGAGAGTTGCAGGCTGCCCCACAGCCAGTTTCCAGAACCGGAGGAGTAGAAAATAGTTCCACCAGTCATCTGTAGGCATGCTCTCCTAAGAGAGAGGATGAGGCCTTTTTCCCTCAGGACTTGAGTAGGTCTGGGCCTAATTTTAGACAAGCAGACTGGGTTCCTGATACCTCTAATCCTCGGGGCATTTTACCCCAGGGTGGCCATAAGCCTAGAGCAGAGGCCACTTCTCCAATGAGCTGCTCTGAGCATCCAGCAGTGAGACTTAGCTCTGATAGGCTGGGCTTGATTGATAGGATGCTCCTCCTCCTCCACGTACTCCTCCTTAGCATCCCCCAGTTTTAGCTCAACCTTCGTGAGGTAGGCAGCTTGGTTGTTCCTTAGCCAGACTAGGAGGAATTAAACAGGTTTCAATTAGAGCTTAAACATCATTTCTAGATCCTTTTCAAAAGAAATATTATTCTGATGGCAAATTGGCAAAGACTGCCATCGGAAAACAGATTGGCTCCCCAGGGAGCGCTCAGCAGCTTCTGTGGCGATCGGAAGCTCTCAGAACGACATCACGAAGCCCTGCTGCTGCGCCGCTTTAGAAAACCAAGCGGTCGGTTTTAAACTGTCAAGGCTTTTTCCTTCCCCTAATAGAACACCTAAAGGGAAGGGGCTTCTGAGCTCACATTCTCCTTTTATCGCCTCTAATTGCTAGCGCTGCATTGGCTTGTGGAAAGAGGTGATGGTTGCTGCTAATTATTGGCGCCTAAAATACCTGCCAGCACCATTTTGTTCACAGAAATTCTGTTGGGATTGCTATCTCTATATTATCTGTTGAGAGGCCATTTTCCCTTACAAGGCTCTCTCCATGAGGGTTCAGGGGACAAATTATTCCGCTTTTTGACCTCTTTCTGAAGTTAGCAGCACAGCAACAGCGAGCATCAAGGCTGATGTCTGCCTGTGCAGGAAGCTGTTGACGGCCAGTGACAACAGGATCACTTATTTCTAAATACAGGCCTTGAAAAGTGTTCTCAATTTTGGCTTTAACAATTTGGCTCCAACATTTCAGTCATTAGATTATCTGACTGGTGACAGCATAATAATATTATATACAATATCTGTGCACAGATATAATTTATATATATATATATATATATATATATATATATATATATATATTTGTTTTCGTAGATTTTCACGGGTAATATGTGGGTCTTGGTGATTCGTGTCTTTATTATAAGATATATACATAAGACCTATATATATATATTTGTTTTCGTAGATTTTCACGGTAAAGGTATGTAGGTCTTGGTGTATTCGGGTCTTGTCCCGTGTAAGATTGAGAATACCTTGGCAACGTTTCGACGAAATCTCATCCGTCATCTTCAGGCTGGTGTCTTCAGCTTCGTTCTCCTGGGAGAAGTGTGTGATCGTGGCTGTTTTTCCCTTTTAAACTCTAGAGTTGGCTGTGTTGTTACTTCTTGATTGGTTTGTGGAGTTGATGTATGCAGATAGGATGGCTTTTTCCTGAGACCCTGTGTGGCTGAGGTGCTGGCTGTGTGTCTCTCAGCCTTTTGTGTTGTAACGACCTGGGTAATGGGCTGTGTGATGACCTTCTGAGTTCTATTGTTGTGATGTCCTGGGTGTGGTGCTGTAATCTCCTGGGTCGTTGTCTGTGCTGCAACCTCCTGATGTTTTGTGTTGTGATCTCCTGAGTTCTGTGATGTAGTATCCTGGGTGGAAGGCTGTGATGTGGCATTCTGGGCCTTGGTTTGGCTCCGAGTTTGAGGTCTGGCTATGTGTTTATAGCGTGTGTCAGTTTGCTTAGTTTGGGAGTTGGAGGGGGGTGTAGCAACACCACCTGGTCCTGGTCCTTTTAGATCTCTCAGCGGCTTTTGATACCATCGACCATGGTATCCTTCTGTGGTGGCTTCGGGGGTTGGGAGTGGGGGGCACCGTTTTGCGGTGGTTCTCCTACCTCTCGGGCTGCTCGCAGTCACTGTTGGCAGGAGAGCAGAGATCGGCCCCGAGGCCCCTCACTTGTGGGGTGCCGCAGGGGTCGGTTCTCTCGCCTCTCCTGTTTAATATCTACATGAAACAGCTGGGTGAGATCATCCGTGGTTTTGGGGTGAGGTATCACCAATATGCCGATGATACCCAGCTTTACATCTCCACCCCAAACCAGATCAGTGATGCTCTCTCCGTGATGTCCTGGTGCCTGGAGGCGGTGCAGGTCTGGATGGGGAGTAACAGGCTCCGCCTTAACCCGGCCAAGACTGAGTGGCTGTTCTCACCAGCATCTCGGTCTTCATTGGATGTACCATCTTTGGTCATGGGGGGAGGTGTTGCCCCCCGTGGATAGGGCGAGAAATCTGGGCGTCCTCCTGGATTCACAGCTCAGTTTGGAGGAGCAGGTGGGAGCTGTGGCCAGGGAGGCCTTTGCCCGGGTTCGGCTGGTTCGCCAGCTCCGCCCTTACCTGAGCTGAGATGCCCTTTGAACAGTCACTCATGAGCTCGTCACCTCCAGAATTGACTACTGCAACGCTCTCTACATGGGGCTGCCCTTGCAGACCAACCGGAGTTGCAGCTGGTACAGAACACAGCTGCGCGGGTTGTGATGGGAGCGTCCCAATACTCCCATGTTACACCCCTCCTGCGCGACTTGCACTGGTTGCCGGTTGCCTTCCGGGTTAGTTTCAAGGTGCTAGTGACAACTTATAAAGCCGTAAATGGCTTGGGTCCAGGGTACTTGTGGGAGCGCCTCCTGCCAGCATCACATTCCAATCGCCCTGTACACTCCCATAGGAGGGGCCTCCTTGGGGTACCGTTAGGCATTGTTGGCTGGCAGCCCCCAGGGCTAGGGCCTTTTCTGTGGGAGCGCCCACCCTATGGAATCGGCTCCCCGTGGATCTCCGTTTGGCCCCTGATCTCCGCTCCTTCCGCCGAGACCTGAAGACCTGGCTGTTTCAACAGGCCGGCCTGGATTGACCCGAGGGGTGGGCTATTTTAATTGTTTTAATTTTTAACTGTTCATTAGACTTGTATTTGTTTAATCTATTTTTATTGTAATTGTTTGGTTTTTTAATGTTCACCGCCCTGAGTCCTTAGGGAGAAGGGCGGCATACAAGTCTAATAAATTATTATTATTTATTATTTTCCATTAACTGGGCAAAGAGTCATCTGTCTCCATCAACTAGTTTGAGTCACCTGGGCACTATTATAGATACAGTTCAAGGAAAAGTTTTTCTATCCCCAGAAAGATTAGAGAGCATTAGAAAATTAGCTCAGGAAATTAGAACCCTTAAGCGTGTTCCCCTTGCCAACATATCTACATTATTGGGGAAAATGATATCCTGATTTCTATCATCCCATGGGCTCGGTTCCACGCTAGAACTCTCCAAGGGTACCTACTTCAGTACTAACGGTCGGGAACAGGCAACTCCAAGGCCCGTGTCATTGTGCCACTGAAGGTTCTGATATCCCTGCAGTGGTGGACCGTTCTGAACATCAACAAGGGTTGTCTCTTCAAAGAACCCCACAGACTCACCATCACTACAGATGCCAGCCTGTTTGGATGGGGAGCTCACTTCCAGTCCCTCATGGCTCAGGGGTGTTGGTCGGCAACAGAATGGATACTCAGCATAAACTGGTTGGAACTCAGAGCAGTCCACCTGGCTCTTCAAAGTTTCTTTCCACATATTTGGGCAAAGAACATCCTCATACTTACCGACATCATGACAAAGGCCCATATAAACAGGCAAGGGGGTACTCACTCGAGACAACTCATGAGGGAAGGGGAGAGACTGTGCCTTTGGGTAGAAAAGAACTTGATCTCCATCAGAACAGAGCATATTTTGGGCTTGTCAAACACCCAGGCGGACTGGTTGAGCAGGGCCACAGTTGACCAGTCAAAGTGGTGCCTGTACCAGAGTTTGTTTCAGGAAGTGGTACAGAGATTCAGACAGCCGGTCATAGATCTATTTGCTTTTCCTCTGAACTCACAGCTTCTGAGGTTCATCTCAAGGTACCCAGCTCAAGGGGCAGAGAATATCAATGCTCTCCATTGTCGGTGGCCCCCAGGACTTCTGTATGCTTTCCCCCCTCTTCCAGTGATTCCCAGGGTGATCCAAAAACTGTTGGAAGAGCGGAGCTTTTGTTGGAGGCACCATACTGGCCCAGGAAGCCGTGGTTCACGGACCTCAGGGATCTGTCTACACAAGATCCTTGGAGAATTCTCCCGCAAAGAGTCTCGCTCATCCAGGGCCCGATTCAACACCCGGATCCTCAATGGCTCCACCAAGCTGTATGGAGGTTGAGCGGAGACATCTGAGAAGCAAAAATCTCTCACACAGAGTAATCAACATGATCCAAGCGGCCTGATGTCCTTCAACAAGCCGCATATATGCCACATGGAACATTTTCTATAAATGGTGCATTAAATCCAACATTGATCCTTTCTCTCCGTCAGTGGCACAACTTCTGGACTTTCTTCAAGGGGGTCTCACCAAACACCTTGAGATGACAGGTGGCAGCCCTGGCCTCGGTTGTGACATGGAAAGGTCTGAGATCTATCTCACACCACCCACACATATGGAGTTTTCTTTGGAGTGCCACGAATTTATGCCCTCTGGTGGTGCACCACTACCCGACCTTGGACCTTAACAAGGTCCTCACGGCTCTCACAAGGGCTCCTTTTGAACTACTAAAAACCACTAGTCTCCACTGTCTCACTTACAAGATGGTTTTCCTGGTAGCAATAACATCAGCACGACCTATCTCAGAACTAGCAGCCTTATCAGCCCAACAAGACCTCTGCATTTTTCATTCTGACAGAGTGGTTCTTCGTCCAGATTCAACGTTCATCCCAAAAATTAATTCGGCCTTTCACAGGGCACAAGAACTAGTCCTCCTGAACTTTTGTCCAAGACCATCTCGCAGGCTAGATGTCAATGACATCGACTAGATGTCAGGAGGCTCTCTGTATGTACTTACACCGAACTACTCCCTTCAGGAAGACTGAGGCGCTCTTCGTTTCCTTTCAGCCAACCACTCAGGGACATAAGGTATCACCTTCAAGTATAGGCAGGTGGTTGATAGCCACAATAGCTAAGGCGTACGAGACTCAATCACTACCAGTGCCCAGTGGCATAACAGTGCATTTGACCAGGAGCACCGCAACTTCAGCAGCTTGGGCCACACAAGCACTAATAACAGAAATATGTCGTGTGGCAACATGGGCTTCCCCATCGCCCTTCATTAAACATTACAAAATTGATGTATTTGCCTCAGTTGAGGCTTCCTTTGGTAGGAGAGTTCTGCAACAGGTCCACAGGGACCATGAGGGGACTCCACTCCAGACGGAGACCCTCCCGTAAGACAAGCTAAGCTCTGGTATGTCCCACTGCTGGATGCTCAGAGCAGCTCATTGGAGAAAGGGCATTGATACTTACCTGATATGCCCATTCTTTGTGAGCTGCGACGAGCATCCAGACCCACCCAATTTCCGTCTGGTGGGTTCCTGGTCCAGCCAATGACTACAAAAAAAAAGGGCAAGGGTTACATCTCTTCGTCTTTGCAAAAACTGGGGGACGCTAAGGAGGAGTATGTGGAGGAGGAGGAGCATCCTAGCAATCAAGCCCAGCCTATCAGAGCTAAGTCTAAGCACCTCCCACTGCTGGATGCTCGTTGCAGCTCACAGAGAACGGGCATATCAGGTAAGTACCAACGTCCTTTTTATTCCCACCATTGCTGGCCTTCGCCCAATGGATCCTCCTTTAAGCAGCAAGCCGGAGGATCTTAAGGATATGATTTCAGTGGCCATTAGACAGGGGATTGCTGAGGGGATTCAACAACTCCTTTGCCCTGCGGGTGGTGGCCAAGGCATGCTCCCGGCCTTTTGTCAAGTTATCCTCCTGTCCAGCGGGGTTTTTCCAGGTCTCATGAATATAGGTTTCCTGCCACTCATGCTGAATGGGGGGGATTATGAGGACAGGGATTCTATGAATCCTTCCGAACAGTCAATTCTCCATTTCAGAGTAGGAGGAAGGTGAGCTTAGGTAATCCAATCTATCGGAGGATGAAGGATCTAGGCCTGAGCAGCCCACCTCTGTGACCATTTTGCTGCTAGAGTCCAGTCCCAGCCTGTGTTTGTATGGTCTTGGTTGGGGAGGGTTCACTTTTTTATCTTCCAGAGATGTTTGTCAAGTTTCTTCGCCAGAAAAACTGAGGCTAACAGCAGAGGCTGGCTTTTTATACTATGGCAGACTCAGCTTGATGACATCAGAGGGAGGAGTCTAACCCATTCCTGGATTCTCTAGCAGCATGTATGGAAAGGGCATTCTCAGGTAAATATACCAATGTCCATTTTAATTTCAGGCAAATATGCTGAAAATTTCTGTAAGTGGTTGGATTTTATAATAGTTTCTTAGTCTGAAATGGTTATATAGGAAAAAGAGGTTATTTAATTTTAACAATCTTGAATAATCTTTATGGGTGTTCATACGATGCAAAGATAAATGGCATTTATAATTTGTAACAATAAAAAGATATGGGGAAGTAATGTAAAATAAAGTTAAACCACACATTTTATCTACATATTAAGGATCAAATGCCCTTAAAATTTAAAACAAATGAGCCTTCACTGAAAGTAACATTAGGAAAAATACCAGAAGATGCATCAGTTGTCAAAAATATTCATGATATGAGATGGAAGTTCATTTACTGCAGATCTATACGCTTCTCAAAACTCTCACTGCAAATGTCCAGAATTCAATTTGGATTCAGAAATGAAGGAAAACTAAGGAGGGAAAATATTTCATAGCCTCTGCTTTTGCCTTTCCTTCTCAAGGCAACCTATTCCATTGGGATCAGATATTCAGATTTGTTTCACTGCTTTGAAGCTACAGGGCCAACTGTAGTTCTCTTTCTGTTTCTACTGCCTCATTAATACCCACTTAGACAGCAAAAGAAACAGGCTCTTGTTTGCAAATACCAATTGTTCCTTTTGGTATAGAGCCTTCATTAGATCCCAAAATCATGAGCAAAGAGTGCCATGAATTGACACCTGGAGACAGCACATACCTGATTTTGAGTACAGGGATACATATACATTCCTTAATTCATCAACACTAACACTTGTGCTTTTCACATAATAATCTGTGATCTTCTAAATAAAAATTAGTCTAAACTTGCTCTGGTGCAACCAAAAGTTGAACAATTTTTCATTTTTGCTTACTATAACCAGATAAAACCACTAAATTAAGCATTAAATAAAGAAATAAATCCTTCCTTGAAAAAGGAATGAATCAACAAGGGTACATTTTAAGCAGTTTCCTGTATGGAAATATCCCCATTACTCATTATGAGATAAACTAAAATTTGACTTGCTTCACTTAACATACCTAAAATGAATGCTGCTACTAGTCAGGGATTCTTTTTTAAAAAGATAAGATTCTACTAAAGCAGCTTTTGACCATATAAGAGAATAACAATCTTCAGTTTGCACCCAGTTTAAATAAAATTCTCAGCATATAAATGTAAAAGTGTTCTGAGAATTCTTTGTAATTTTGCACAAGTCTGCAGTTTTGAAGAAAAATATTTTTTTGGTGGGAAGTACATCAGAGTCTGGCAAAGTGCTGTTTTAACTGATTAATAAGTTGCTGAGAGTCGACATGCTCTGGAAAAATTTCTTTGGACTTCTGAGCTTCTATATAGCTTCTTTGGAGATCTCCAACCTGCAGAAAAACAAATAAACCAAATGACATAGAAATGCTACTAACAGCCTAATATGTTAAGATTTCATCTAATGATTCCCTTTTAAAATATTTATATTCCAACATATATAGTAAGGCACAACCCTAATTTAGCTTCAAAAAGTTCATGTCCTATTCATTTTGAACTCTAAGGCACTCTGCATGGTGCTGTCTTTGAACACAGTACAGATGCATGGACTGCTAGGATGAGACTGGAACAAATATTTCAGATGGGCAAATTTTATAAGACTTCTGCAGTAAAAGTTTAATTTGTGAATTTATTGCTTTTCTTTCTTTCCAACCTATTTTCTTTTTTGTCAAATCTTCTAGGTTCACCAGATTTGTCTTTCATTTGTAAACTGAGACTTCTTTTCAGACAATTTTCAGGACAAAAACACTTAAGATATACAAACTAATAAACATACATACGAAAAAAAAAGGATGATGACATTACCTTTTCAGACAAGACAGCAAAATTGAAATGTGGCTCATACATATGAGGTGCTATTGATGAAGCCGTCTGCAGAAACACTCTTGCCTAAAACATAGAAACAGTGTTCATATTTGTACATCAAAATTTGTACATTTGTACTAACAATCAACATTTTCTGTGGACAGTGTGAAGTATGTTTCTGAAACTTAATTTATTCTATGGTTCATCTGCTAAACTAAAGCATGCTAGCTGGGAACTCTGGAATTTATATCCATACATTTTAAAGTTGAGGAGCACTGCAATTAATTTTTTCATAGTTATCCAAAGAGTAAATCTTAAACTCTATACTGGTTAAAAGTATTCAGAGAAATTCATATATAAAAAAGAATTACATAGATTTCATTTTTCATCTGCCAAAGTGTTTACTTTACAATGCACTTTACAGTATATGCAACTCTTTTCTTGAATGACTGATTCAGTGGGCCTTTACAGCTATCATATTTTTTACCAAATTAGTGTTTGTAACATAATTGACTCAATGAGGATAGCTTAAATTTCTTTCTCCTCCATATTATGTTGAACTGGCCATTCTGATTTTCTAGAATTTAATTTTCCAAATTGCAAAACATTTGTAGTGTTTCAACCAAAACAGTTCTAGGCCAGACCAAAAGATAAAAAACTGGAAAAACTCATTTCGGCTGTATTGGTACAGCCTATAGGCAGAATTGGAACATTTTGTAACTGTGGAATGTTCTGCTGCTGCAAAACTACGTTTGTACATACCAAATTTAAACAAACCTTCTCCTGCCCCACTTTGGATTGGTTAAAGACATTTGCAGTTGCTTTTCCTACCATTGATGCAGCCTATGAGCATTACCATGGTTCTCATTCACCTCAAAAAATATTATTCCTAAAATACATTAGCTATAGAAACTTAAAGACCCACCTTCCTTTAAATTAGATACTAACCTGCTCAATATGACCTTTTTGCATTTCCAACACAGCCAAGTTATTATAGGATTCTGCATGGTCATTGTTGTTAGCCAAAGTCAATTTGAAACATTGATGAGCCAAGTTTCTATCACCTATTCCCTGAGAAGTCAAAACACAGAATATGTCCATGGTTTCTATATACCAGGTAATTTTTCCCTATGCAGATATTATAAATCTGGATATGTGCCACTCTTGCTTCTTCTTAGTCCTGAAAGGATTGAATTGGGTGTATCAAAAGAGAGTGTAAAGATGTTTCATACAATGGGAGTGTAATTTTGGCAAGATTTGTGACATGTGGGGTTTTTAAAACAACACTTAAGAGTGAGGACTTCCATTCAAATCTTCTCTGTAAAACGTGGGAATGGAATTAAATTCTTCCATTTGTATTTATTTTTCAAATTTATATTGCTGCCCATATTACAAAACGATTCCTAATTTTATCATTGTAGAAAACAGTGTTGTACTATCTGGATTTTTTACTGAATTCAGTAGAACTTGTATTAAATTTCTTGAAAGAATAAGAAAGGAGGCAATATCATGCATTATTTCGGTTTAAAGGTAGGTATCTGACAAAATTACCAAATGATAACCATTTTCTGGCAGGATGTGAACATGCATTTAGCTTGGGAATTTAGACCACTAAAACTAATCATGCAGAGAAATATCCTATTCTAATTCCTGTAAGTCTGGAATGAACATATTTCCTTTGGTTGGGTCTGCATTTTGTTTATTTACATCATTTGTAATCCTCATATTTCCTTCCCTTTTGTGGTACTGTCATCATGCCTCTTGCAGGGTTGCAGGGTGTCTTTGAATGAGCAGGGCGAACATGTTTTCCCCTCTTGGTGAATTTTGGGGGCTGAAATAAAAAGTAACTAATGCTGCAGGTTACTCGTCCCTGAGAAATATCTTTAAATCTTTACTAATTTTTTAATTAGTAAAGTGAATTCAGCAAATTATAATGAGAATGTTATTGGATCAGTATTAAAATCTTTATGTTAGCCTACTTTCATTTTTCAATCTTTCACTTCAATTGTCAATACACAGAAATGAGATATATTTTTGCAAGGAAGTTTTCAGAAGTCACTCTATTTCAAATTTAACTGAACCAAGACTTCCTCTCAAAGGCTGCTTCTCCTTGAGAAGTCTTACCCTTGAAATGTACATGCTGTGAAAGTTTTGTTTGGAAAATCTTCAGGCAGGCTACATCAGTCTTCCTTACAGCAACATACTGTATAAGAACCCTCCAATGAGACTGTTTCTATCTTCTTCAAGAGGAAATAGATGCATTGTGATATACAGCATGCAAACATTTCTTCTTGCATCTTTCTGATAGTTGATAAGTAGGTTATAGGCCACTAACGCTTTCTGGGTTATAATCTAATCATTTCTGCATAAATATTTCATCAAAGTATTCTTAACAAGCATTATTCTTACCACAGCTACATGTCCCAAGTTGTACCACACATCTGCAGCTTGTTCCTCGTTTTCTGCTAGAGATAGTGCACGTTCAAATGAACTGAGAATCATGTCATATTGCTGGGCATAGAAACAGCAGAGGCCTAGATTGTTGAAGAGTTGGCTGTTATAAATGCCCATCTGCAGGAGCCGCCTAGTTCAACATAAAAAGTAAATAAGTCGATTTGTATTTTTGGAGCATGCTTCTTGAAAGTTTCTTGTGCTCATGCTAATTTTGTACACACACACACACACACACACACACACACACACACACATACACGTCTGTTCTTCTCATTCAGTAGCTTGATTCATGCTGACTTCATTGAGGCATCCATGAAGTTTTCTTAGGAACAGTACAGTCCTGCCTATTCAAGGATAGCTTTGATTTTCCAGTCTAGCCTACTGTAATGGGAATAAAGAATGCCCTTGAAAGACAGGAGGAAGAGCTGCTACCAAGGCAATGATAAGCAAGCATGGCTTGAGCCCATTCCAAGAAACTAGTTTCTTATAAATGTGCCAGGCCACTCTTTAGTTCACACTAATAGAAAGTGAGAAAGGGGGTAAGGGCATTCAGATTTGCAAAATTCTGTTACTATAGCTGTTACCTGATCTATATGGCATTCCTTTCTTAGACTGGTCTGCCTTGTAGAGCAGACATATACAATCTAGCATTCCTTGTAGTCTTTCAATAAAATACTTCCAAGATCACACCATTCTTAGCATCCTAGCTCAAGAAGGCTGCCACCTTTAGATAACCTCAAAAAGGAGTTCTATATAATTGTTTCATGGCATGGCAGTTTCCCCCCCCCATCTCATTTAATATCACAAATTACAATCCATAGTAAGAATATATATATAGTACGTCTTTTTACAAGTGTCACCTCCCTTGGACTAGGGAAAAAACATTTCAGGGTACATGATCTCTGTATTTCTTACTAAACATAAGAAGAAACCAGAGTGCAATAGTTCTTATACCCTCATTTTCAATATGATCAGCATTTTCTCTCCTTCCCCCAAGAATTGAACCTTGTAGTCTAAAACCGAGTTCCCTAACCTTTCTGGCTTTGCAGACTGGTGGGAGGGGTGGGGAGATGGGACGGTTCCATGCAAGTGGTGGGTAAGTGTGCGTGTATTCCATTTGCGCAAGTGGTGGGCATCTGCACCTGCATGCGCATGCCACTCACCAACTTTATAGCCCAGTTCCAAAACGCTCAAGTCAAGGCCCAGTAGTGAGCTGCAGCCCAGGGGTTAGCAACCCCTGGACTAGAACTATTAAATTTAGCCCTCTAACAAAGCACTCCTACTATAAAGAAACTTACTGTTCAAAACACTGTGTAGTACCTTAAAATCTAACCATTATTATGTCCTTAAGTTTTCATAGCCTTTGACTATCTGACAGATATAATAAAATACTTCTCTTTTTAATTATCAGGCTATGCAGTTGAGCTAGCCTGGACTGATTCTTGTCCTGTAAAGTCAGGGACATTTGTACAAATAATTAACTTCTGTAACTGAGAAATGAATACAGAGAAGCTCTCCATCTAGATGTAAATAAAATATATTATTTAGATAGTAAATATATACTCTGGACAAGAACATAGATATATAATTTTGAAAAATTAACAGAAAATATGTTTGCCACATTCTCAGGAGATAGTATCAGAAACACATGAAGCATTGTAATCAAATTATATTGTGTGTGTGTGTGTGTCTGTCTGTCTGTCTTACCCTCTTTCCCATGTTAGATTTTTTTTAATACATTAGTATTTCAAATGCAGGAGAATAGTCCATTAATAGCTTTGTAGTCTTGCAACAAATTTGATGGTAAAAATCTCTTGGCAAATGAGCACTAAGTAAAAATATAGATGGATGGGTAAATGTTGGAATACCATTATGTTGTCTGATTGATCAGTTGAGGACAGATCACAAATCAGTTCATGTGTTCCCAGGGTTATTAACACTGGTGGAAATGATGGAGACCTTGAATCTGTTTTTGGCTACCTTGAGACTGTGGAACAGAACTAGTAGTTATGTAGAAGCAACTCAAGATTCCCTTCTGTATTTTAAATATTTCTACAAACAGTGTTCTGGTGAGACCAGTCTATCAGGGCAACCTGGTCTACTCAAATATGGGACGGAGCATATTGCTTCTGCTTTCGCCTTTCAGCTCCAATCCAGGAGCCTTTGCAGGCAGTTGTTTTCTCAACAAACTGTTTTTGTGTGAATTTTATATTTCTAAAAACACCTACAATGGATATTTTAGTACAAAAATTAAGCTGTAGTTTCTTTCTAGATTCCTATCAGGGCTATAATTCTTAAGTCTGACAGACAACCCATTGAGTTAGTGTATGATTTAACATATTTTTCATATACCCATCCATTTTAGTTTTTATTTTTACTCTTTTTTACTATTTCAGAAACAATATATATATTTACTATCTTCTTACCTATAAAAACGTAAAGCTATCTCTGGCTGGTCAGAGTAAAAATGATTACTTGCAATGCATGCAATGGCTTCCACATGGGTATTATCTTGTTTTAAGACATCTTTATAGCATTCTGCAGCCATAGAAATGTTGTTCATTTCCTATAAACAGATGAAAAGATAAAAGTATTTTAAATTACACATATTAATAAAAACAAAAAGATATAGAAACTCAAATTTTATCAGTAGCTCTGTTACCTCTGTAGTACTACAGGCTTGCATATTATCTTATAAATGCTTCTCATATCATATCGTCATTTTGTAATTCTTTGATTATGATTACAATATTTTCAGAGCAGTTTTCCACTAATGGTTTTATGTTCCTTGTTCTATTTAGACTGAATATAACATTTTGCCTAGCAATAGTCCTCATCAAACAGCTTTGCACAGTAATGTTGGAATATATATTTATTTATTTATTCATTCATTCATTCATTCATTCATTCATTCATTCATTCATTCATTCATTCGACTTGTATGCCGCCCCCTCTCCAGAAGGACTCGGGGCGGCTCACAGATAAAAACGATACAATAAATTAACTAAAATAGAATTAAATTACAGCAAGCCGAATTAAACTAAAAATCCCATAATACATATAAAACCCTTCCCCTGAGGAGTCAGCACAGCCCAGCCTGTTCAAACAGCCAAGTTTTTAGGTTGTGACAGAAGGTGCGGAGATCAGGGGCCAGGCGGAGCCCCAGAGGCAGTTGGTTCCAGAGAGTGGGAGCCGCTACAGAGTAGGCCCTTCCCCGGGACGCCGCCAGCCAACACTGAGTTGCAGACGGCACCCCGAGAAGCCCTTGCCTGTGTGCTCGTATAGGGCAGTTGGTATTTGATGCCGGCAGTAGACGCTCCCGCAAATAACCCGGACCCATGTCTCGTAGGACTTTGAATGTTAATACTAAGACCTTGAATCTCATCCGGAGGGCAACCGGCAGCCAATGCAGCTCGCGCAGGAGGGGTGTAACATGGGAATACCGGGACGCTCCCATCACAACCTGCGCAGCCGCGTTCTGCACCAGTTGAAGCCTCCGGATGGTATGCAAGGGCAGTCCTAAATAGAGAGCATTGCAGTAGTCGAGCCAGGAGGTAACAAGTGCCTGAGTGACAGTGCACAGGGCATCTCGGTCCAGATAAGGGCACAGCTGGCGAACCAGCCGAACCTGGGCAAATGCCCCCCTGGCCACGGCCCCTACCTGCTCCTCCATCCTGAGACGTGAATCCAGGAGGACACCCAAGTTCCGTGCCCTGTCCATGGGGGGCAACACCTCTCCCACCATGGCCAAAGATGGAATCTCCTGACTGGACCGAGATGTCAGTATGCACAGCCACTCTGTCTTGGCCGGATTGAGCCGAAGCATGTTCCTGTCCATCCAGATCCGTACCGCATCCAGACAATGGGACATCACGGAGAGGGCATCACTGATGTGGCCTGGGGTGGAGATGTACAACTGCGTATCATCAGCGTACTGATGATACTTCACCCCAAAGCCACGGATGATCTCGCCCAGTGGCTTCATATAGATGTTGAACAGGAGGGGCGAGAGAACCGACCCCTGAGGGACCCCACAAGTGAGAGCCCTCAGCCCACCTCTGCCCCCTGCCAACACCGATTGCGGCGTCCCGAGAGGAAGGAGGAGAGCCACTGCAATACAGTGCCTCCCATTCCCAACCCCCCGAGACGCCGCAACAGGATACCATGGTCGATGGTATCGAAAGCTGCTGAGAGGTCTAACAGGACCAGGACAGAGGAAAACCCCTGTCCCGAGCCCTCAGGAGATCATCCATCAGTGCGACCAATGCCGTCTCCGTGCTATACCCGGGCCGGAAGCCCAATTGGTATGGATCTAGGTAGTCTGCTTCCTCCAGGAAAAGCGGAAACTGCTGAGCCACCACACTCTCGACAACCTTCGCTAAAAAGCGAAGGTTGGAGACTGGACGAAAGTTGTTCAATTCGGCTGGGTCCAGGGCAGGCTTCTTCAGGAGGGGCCGCACCACCACCTCTTTAAGGGCACCCTCCCTTAATGAAGCGTTGACCACTGCCCGGAGCCAGCCGCTCGTGACCTCCCTGGAGGCGTAAACCAACCAGGAAGGGCACGGGTCCAACAAACATGTGGTGGAACTCAGTCGTCGCATGATCCTGTCCACTTCATCCTCAGAAACAGGATTGAACTCAGTCCAGATTACATCGGCCAGACCATCTGCACCCCCAGGGTCAGGCCCCTGCACATTAGAGTCCAACCCTTCCCGGATCCGAGCTATCTTATCCTGCAGGTATAATCCAAATTCCTCAGCTCTGCCCTGCAAGGGATCCACCACAGCCCCCAGATGTAAAAGGGAGCAGGTGACCCCGAACAGGGCAGCTGGGTGGTTACCTGCGGATGCTATGAGGGCAGAGAAGTAAGCCCTCCTCGCCGCTCTCACAGCTACCAGGTAAGTCCTAATATGGGCTCTTAGCTGGGCTCGGTCGGAACCGGAGCGGGTCAACCTCCATCTGCTCTCTAAAGCCCTTCTCCGACGCTTCATCTCCCGGAGCTCCCCTGTATACCAGGGAGCCATCCGGGATCTGCGCCGGGTAAGGGGACGCATGGGGACAACTCTGTCAAGGGCCCCTGCCGCCACCTGTTGCCAGGCTTCCGTCAGGGCCTCGGCAGAGCTGTGGGCCAAGGATGCAGGGAAAAACCCCGGTTCCGCCTGGAACCTTTCTGGGTCCATCAGGTGTCTGGGGCGGAACCATCTAAGTGGCTCCTCATCCCAGCGGTGTGGGGTAGCTTGGCGGAAAGCCAGCCGTAGGAGATAATGGTCTGACCATGGAATGGGATGGACAGAAATACAGATATACAGCTTTTATTATATAATTATATAATTCTCAGATATCTGCTGCATCAAACATATCTGGGTGTAATTTTGGAGCTGTACTGAATGATTACAGTGTAACTGAGAAAGACAACTTGAAATTATCTTTGGGATTTAACATCTCTGGTTCTGAAATAAAAATACATCTCTTCTAATTTTACTGAACAATATACATATACAATATTCAATATACTTGAAAAGGTGCATTTATGTGTTAATCACATATAATTATCATGTTTTATTTTATATGTTCGCCATTTTTTCTAGCTTACTCAAAGTAAGTAGCCATATGTTTTTTGTCATTTCCTACTTCTATTTATAGACTGCTGTTGGATAAAACATTACTACATAACAACATCAGTTTTCTTCAATAAAGAAACATCATTTTCTACTTGTTTATATAATTTTCTCGGTCAGTTGTTACCAAAAGATTTTTAAAAGATTTATTTCCTACAGTAGAACTCATAGCAGGCCTCTAATCTCTAAAGATACAATCCTAGACTCACTTAGCTTAGGAAAGTGTACATTAGTATAGCATGATCAGACTTCCAATCACACATGTACTGTATTTGAATGCATGTAACTGTCAGCATTACCAGTTTGCTTTTTATCATAATTTTGGAGCTTAAGACTACAACTGTTTTAGAATTTTTGAGAAATTACATTTCTTTTAGTCTATTAGGAAACAGACATGTTGTGACTAACTGTGCCATTTGGCAACCATTTGTGAATGGATGTTGTTGTGGCTTGACAGGGCCAGCAGAGCTGGAGCAGATTCGGACAGTGAGAAGGCTGGGGAGCAGCATGGGCTAGTCCTGGAGTCTGGGGAAGGGTCAGATGAGTGCTCTGCATTGGAGGCAAAGATGGGGCCAGGGCTGTCCGACAGTTATCAGCTGCCTTCAGAGTCAGAGATCAGTGGGGCAGAACAGCTGGAGCCTGTTCCCGATGTGCGCATGCGCAGAGTTGCCAGGAGAAGGGAACAGCTAAGGAACAAGGGCCGACTCGGGAGTAAAGCCACAAGTGGATGGTGAATGCCCCCTTCCCTAGAGTATAAAAGAGGAGCAAAAGGGGAGTGAGGCTTTGCAGGAGACAATTAGTTCACTCCGGCATGCTTGCCAAGTATTTTGGCGTCTGAAAGATGTAGGCCTGGCCACTCTCCAAGCCTGATAAAGGTTTTTAATTGGGAACTATAGTGAAAGACTGTTGGTCGGGACTTTGTTGGAGAGGAAATTCATTGTAAATCAAATAAAAGGGGTTTATCGGAACATGGACTCAGCTTTGTGCTGTTGGGGGAAGCCTAGGTCAGAACAGATGTGCTCCTACCCAGGCATTCACTTTCAAAGTACATTCATAATATTCTCTGAAAAATCTAAGTGCTTTCCAGTCCCAAAGTCTGGGAGCTCTAAAAGGAGAAATATTGACATTCATATATATGTGGGAAGGCAAACATTTCTGAATAAAAAAAACTTTAACTGAAAAACATTCAAGGCTTTCTAAATTTCCATTATAACTCTAGTTGCATAACTCTTCATTTCAACAATTTTTGAAAGAACAAGGCTTCTCTAAAAAAATTTATGTTCTTGTTATATTTAAATTTTACAATACTTCCTTCTATTTTGCCCCACAACCATAGCCCTGTGAAGTAGTTTGGGCTAAGAGAGAAAGTCCCCAGGGAGTTTCATTGGCTGAGAAGAGATTAGAACACAAATCCCCTGGCGCCAATCCAACATCTCATGTCCCACACACAAGGATTCTCTTAACCATTTTGTAATCTCTGAAATAATTGTACTGTGCAATAATTCTTACTAATGTACTTGCGGCCCTCCATTCTCCCAATACCCATGAAATCATTAGCAAGCTGCAAAAACGTCAACTAGTTTGTTAAGTTCTACCTGTCTTTATTGTTTGAAACAATGAATACTAGAAAAAGACCTGGTAATGACTCCTTTGCCAAGCATGGATGTTTCTCTGAAACTGAACTATAAGCAGCTACTTCAGTGGAAGCTAGAAGAGATACAACTCAGTGATAAAACTAAAATATACCAAATTTCAGTCCTTGTATTTAGATTTTAAACCTACAGCTATTGCAACAGTTTTAGAAATACTAGAGGAGGAATCGCTAAAGCTAGAGAATAGGTCAGTTCTTCTATCCTTACAGAAGATATTTTTTAGGACAAAGAAGCCACAAGCCTAGTCTTAAAGTTGTTCTCCCATTCTGCCTCCTTAGCATTAACTTATTTGCACATCTAGTACTGGAATTTAAAGCAAAAAACTATTTGAGGGCATACTTATCAATTATCCTCTTGATGCAGGAGAAAAACTTGATTTGCATACCTCATGAATCCTGGCCATACCACAAAGGAGGGAAACTTCTCCAGGAAATCGTTCTAACCCTTGTTTGAAAACATTTAGAGCTGTCAGAGGCTGATCCAAGCGGGAATATACCTGGGCAAATAAATGGGTGTAGCTCCATCAGTGTTAAGACATTTTGACACTACCTCTACTATGTTCCAGGACAAAATTCAGATAATGCCACAACACTATACCACCATTCTTTTTTAGTTCTCTAAAATATTTAAAGCAACTGTTTTGTGTCCATCTGCAGAACTAGTTCATTCATTCCAACTCATGAAATCACCAGTTACATTCCCCCACCCCAAGATAGTGTTAGGTCTTCAGCAGGACATGGCAGGCAGTGAACTTTCAAGAGTGACAGGACAGTAGTATAATCTTGTCAAAGGCACCTGCTGATGCCAGCTAGAAAATGCTGGTTACTAAGTCTAAGGATAGGTACTATCCCCAATGTATATGTATTGACTTTTAACTGTATTCTAGTCATTTGTAAAAAGACAAGGTAGACTATCAGCTGTTTTTTCAAATTTGTTCAAGAATTTGGAAAGGACTGTATTAAAAACCAATTTCTTCAGGAGACTGATCTCAAATACCTAACATGTATATTCATGGGATGTGTAGGTGGGGGAAACCATACAGAAACATTTCTATTGCAGCCAGCATCACAGCTAAACAGGCAATGCAATGACATTCTAGATTTACCCAGGTGTTGCAAACAGCAGTAGAAAAAGCTAACAAATTATTTGTTCTGATAGGATATTAAAAAAGCATTAGCAACTGAAAAATTAATTATTTTAATGAGCTTGCAAAAATTTAAGAAATTATAATCCAAGAGTTCCAAACCATTTGTCTAATAATATTTTTTAATTACAAATGCCAACTTACTTTTGCCAAGTACAATACTGTATCTACCATATCTTGTTGTCTGAGAGCTGACTTAAACTGTGTTTCTGCTTCACGGTATAATCCTAGTCTGGAGAAATTTATAATGAAAAGTATGTTAAAGCCAACAAGCTAGTAGTAAATGGATTATATTTTATAATAATTATACATTATAACCACTAAAAATGAGAATATATATTCTACAATTTACATGACTTGTAAAAATGAAATTAGAAAGGTTAAATATCAAAATGAGATAAATGTCTTTTTTATGTTCCAAATAATATAAAGGTAGCTACTAAATAAAGAAAATATAGAATGCAGAATTGATATAATTTCTATTTTAGCTCAGTTTTTCTTCTAAAAAGGAGACATGTTACCAAACAATTATGAAGTGTAAAATCAAAGGGCAATATAAAAACCTGCAACTGAGTATATATATATTATTTTATATATATTACATAATTACACACACACACACACACACACACAGAGGTAGTTCTCGACTTACAATTGAGCCCAAAATTTCTTAACCCATTTAAGTGGGTTTTTCCTCATTTTACGACCTTTCTTGTCACAGTTGTTAAGGGAATCGCTGCAGTTGATAAGTTATTAACCTGGTTGTTAAGTAAATCCCACTGATTCTCTTTGTCAGAAGGTCGCAAAAAGTGATCACATGACCCTGGGACACGGCAATGGTCATATGAACCAGTTGCTAAGCATCTGAATTTTGATCACATGATCATGAGGATGCTGCAAAGGTCATTAATTCTGAAAAAAGGTTATGTCACTTTTTTCAGTGCTGTTGTAACTTTGAATGGTCACTAAATGAACTGTTGTAAGTTGAGAATATAGTTGTATTCGGATGTATTTAGATGAGTTAAAATTCCAGGGTTAGATAAATTACAACATAACATATTGAAAAAACTTGCTGATGGTTTGACTGAACTTTATATATACAGAAATCCTATGAAATGGGTGAAGTGCTAGACAATTGAAGTGGTAAACACTGTTCCCATTTTTTTTAAAGGAGGGAATTTAGTAAACTACAGAATAGTCCGCCTTCAGCAAATCACTTCAGGTACCCTTAAGTATCCCAAGGCAGTCTAATTAGCAAGTTAGCAAAGTATGGGCTGGGTTGATGATAATTAAGTAGATTTGCTGGAACGTTCCATTCAAAAAGTGCTCATTAATGTTTGTTCATCCAACTGTGAAGAAATATAAAGTGAGTACTACAGGGTTCAAACTTAGATTCTGTATTCTTCAACACTTTTATTAATTATTTAGATGAATGGTGGAGAGAGAGCATTTATCTAATTCACATATGACATAAAATTGGATGGGATAAAAAGGTAGACAAATTCAGTTCCTACTTTACCTGTAATAACACTTCCCAATTTGCACTTTCCACCACCAGTCCTTGAATTGGGCATGCTGTGTGGCATATGCTGCCAAATCTAAAGCCTTGAAAGGGAAGAAAATTTACAAAGGTCATCTTCAATTTTGGGAGAAAAAACATATACAATGAATATTTAGCAAGTTGTAAAAAACTATAAGATTAAATCAGATAAATATGCTAGATTTTCCCCTTTTGTAATTTGCCTCATGAGTTGAAATGGCAAAAGAATCACTGATGGCATAATTTTAATCTATTCAAACCTGGCAGCTTTCTTGATCAAGGCACTTAAAAAATTGCTAAAACCGCTCTACCACCTATATAATTTAATATTTTCCCTTTTAGTATTAATTCCTGTTAGGGTTGGATTCCTCTTAAATTGGATCATTCCAACCTTTTAGTACATGCATAATTAAATACTGAAAAGGTTTACACAAATTGTGTGTAGTTAATTGCAAATTCAGCATTTTGTGCAAAGGCATAAATACTTCCCTAATCCCTCATATGCTCCAATTTTTCATTAAGGAATGCATCACATCCATAATTCACTGTAGCCTCTTCTATTTATATAAATAAGGCATGCCCTTAACGAAAAGCAAACTTACAACAGTTTAGATAAATGAACCACTTTTTTAATACAATAAATTGTTTTGAGAAAAGCATCAAGAAACCTGAACGATACCATGAATTAAAATCCTGGATGGGAATTGGGGAAGAAGGGAGGGACTAACATCTAATTGCTTATGTGTTTTATATACTGATAAGGCTGGGAGGTGACTTTTAATGACTTAACCAGCATTTAACCAGAGATTTAATGGCAACTGTTTTCAGAAACCAGTTGATTTCAGAAACCATCTGTTGATTTCAACTGACCACTGTTTTTTGGGGAAAACAAATAAATAAAAATAAATTAAGTTTAAATTATTTAACATGAAATAATTGAACTCAACCAAAAGCAATACGTTGTATATTTTTCTGAAGCAAGAAAATGCAATAACCATTATCCTGAATGAAAGAAATAAGGAATTTATTTTCTTCAACTCTTACAAATTTATCTCACACTCAAAATAAAAACAGAAAAAAACATTTAACCTTTTAAAAATAAGCATACTTACATTCTTAACATCACTCTCATGATGAAAAATGTACTCAAACAAAGCCTATGGAAAAATGAATGTAAAATATGTCATCAAATTGGCGGCAAATAAGATCTACTTACATTTAATTAGAAATAAGTATTTTATTAGCTCATTTAAAATTAAAAGATTTAATAAAAATATTGAATGCAATAAAGAATTCACATTTCAAAAATCTATGTAATGTTACTGCCTTATTAGGCAAGAATCCTTAATCTTACACCTGAAATTAATTAATTACAATGTATAGACCATGTGATTCCCAATGACTAGGAACAGTTTACAATTAAAAGGAGAAATACCAAAATATAAACACCCCAGAAGAAAATACAGTATATAATCCCAAAATCAAACAACCAATTAGTCAATAGAGGCTGACACATCATTCTATTCCAAAGTCTGGGAGAAAGCCAGGGAAATGGGATATCTTTTATGTGTTGCTGTTACTTTATTTATCAAAGAAGGGAGGGGGGTGGTGTTCATTACTGAAAAATGGATGCTCTAAAAATTATCTTGGAAGATCAATTTTTGCTTTGAACAACTGATCATATTGTAAATATAGATAGTCCTCAATGTACAATGGTTCAAATAAACAACAGCCTAAGAAAGGGTATTTTATGCCCTGTAAAGCACATCCAGTCATTGCCAAAGGTCGCATCACCATCTTGCAGTCATATGATTTCAATCTGGGTACTTGGCAACCTGTTTGCACTTACAATAACTTGCCAAGTGCCCCATAATCATGTGATCATCATTTACAATCTTCTCTGCCAGCTTCTCCAGAAAGCCAATGGGAAAACAGGTAGGGAAGGGTGGAAGCTACTGCAACCTGCCAAGAGAATAGTCTCATCTTAGGGGGCTGGCTGAAAAAAGGCTCCCTGCAGAAGGATTTCGGCTCCATGCTTGATTTCATGGAACTGAAATCCTTCATCCTGCTTTCATACAGCTGAAATCCTTTTGTGGAAAGCTCTCTACTGAAGCATTCCAGTTTGAGCTGAAATCCTTTGTGCCTGCTTACACAGAGCTGAAATCCTTTAAGTAGGCATGAAGCTGAAATCCTTCTGGAGGGACTCTTGCACCCAGCCTCTGGAGATGGAAGGGAATTGAAATCAAAGTAGCATTTTCAGCCCTGAATGGAGAGGCAGTAAAGTAAGAAGTACAGGATGTCTCAGGGGTCTAGGGGAGGCCCTGAGAGACCTGGCACAGGATGCATGCAAGTGTTTTTCCTCACTCAGGGGCTGAAAACATTGCTTGGATTTTGGCAGGGAGGATTTTCATTCCTGAATGGAAAGGAGGTAAGGTAAGAAATACAGGGGTCTCAGGAGTATAGGAGAGGCCCTGAGAGGCCTAGTGCAGGCTGCATGCGTCTTTCTACTCAGGGGCTGATAATTGTTTTATTGTGGCTGAGAAATTGCACTATACTGAATTTGTGCATCTCTCTTGGAAAAAAAAATAGTAAAAAGACAAAAGCTATTAACATCTGTTTTAATTAACAGGTAAGGATTTATAATGAACACATTAATATTAAACAAGCACATACCTTTGCCAGCTTTGGTTTTTGAGCATAATTATTTAAATTCAGTTTAGACACATTGATGAAAGGACCATCAGGATTAGTGAGCATGGAGGCCTGTAGTGGGAAAAAGCATCAAATTAAACAACATACCATATTTGAATTATAACTGGCAAGACAATATACAACTCTGAAAACCAATATGGTCCTTATAAAAATAATACATGAGAATAAATTGTGACACTTGCACAATTCCCAGCTCTTGCCACTGCTCCTAGAGTTGAGTCAACTAGACTCTCATCCACTCCTCAGCAGCAACAGGGGCGATGGAGATTAACAAGAAATTGACTTTCCAGTATGCACCCAGTCATATAACTCGGACAACCCTCAGTAAAGTGTAATCAATAGGAATCTGCCTTTTTGGGAAAAAAAATTATTTGCTTCACATTTTTCTTCTATTGTTAACATGTCTAAGCTACCCAATAATAAAGGTCATTGGGTGGAATGAAAAGTTACAATTTTTTTAAAAAGTTATTACAAATATTAATCAACATAATAATGAGGACAATAAAATGGAAATAATAGAGAGCACAGGAAAATATGGAACATATCATTTGCTATTCGTAACATGCAGAGCAAGTACCAAACTGTAAAAAAAAAACCTATACTTTGCTTGAAAATTCAAGAAAAGGCAACTGTGAAAGCATATTTATTTATTTATTAATCAAAGGTGTGTGATATAAGTATTGCTAAATCCAGTGGGGCTTAGAGGATTATAATACCACACTTTATTTTTTCCTCACTACTATGCATAAATGGATGTTTGTGTATTTTGTGGAACATTTGATCTTTAAGCTATAATAAGCAAAGTCTATTAGTATTATATAGAATACACATATTTTTCAAAAGTCTGATCATGAAAACAAACATAAAGATGCTATTAGTTTTAATAAGATATTAATACAGCAGGAAGAAAAAAAGTATGAAGGGGAAAATAACCCTAATAATCTTTCCTATGCTGTATACATGTAGTTCCAATTTCCAAGAGTACAAACGTAGGAGGATCCTTACTGTTCCAAGCCTGACATATCTCCCTGAAGCACTAGTCATTGGACGGGCAGTGTGAGCAGTTCTTGGAGTCTTTAAGGCTTGTTCAATGCTACCTGGCCTCCCAGCCTGTGTGCTAGGTCGTACAAAACCTGTCAGGGGTCGCCCTGTTTGGGTCACTGGCCTGAAATGATCCAAACATGGAAGAGTATGATAAAGTGATAAAACAGAAGCACTTATTACTATTTGCAAAATCAAAGAGTACGGATTGCCATATGAAACTATTAATATAGATGCATGTGCATATAATTTGATTTTCTGTGCACGAAATCATATATTACATTTATCATTATTAAGCAGACATTCCTATAGGATTTACTCACTACCCCAGTAAATGGCACTTACATAATTCTTATTTTTTTGAGAGAGATCATCAATATTATCTTTTACAATGTGATACCTCTTTTTGTATTGCTATTTTTGTTCACACTTTTACTGCTTGTAATGTATTCCCAAACTTACTTACTTACTTACTTACTTACTTATTTATTTATTTATTTATTTATTTATTTATTTATTTAATGGGACTTGTATGCCGCCCCATCTCCGAAGACTCAGGGCGGCTCACAACTAAAAACAGCAACAACAATAAATAGTTAAGAAAAAATTAAACTAAACAAGCCCCAAGAGAATACAAATACAAAATAAAAGAATAAAACCACCCCACCCAAGAGGGTCACAACCCGGATTGGTCAAACAACCAGGTCTTCAAATCATGACGGAAGGTGCGGAGGTCAGGGGCCAGGCGGAGCTCCAAGGGAAGTTGGTTCCAGAGGTCAGGGGCCGCGATAGAAGAGGCTCATCGCCAAACTTATTTGGCTATAGAACATGTTGGGCTTTGAATATATTGATAAAATGCATACCTATTAGTCCTTGAGTAGCTTCTTATCTCATTAAGGACTACAACAAAATTGTGGATTTGTCATCCATAATGAGACAGATAAATATCCCAGAACTTTTTGTCCCACTATAGAGAAGAAAATAATTTTAAGTTTGCATCCTATTAGAGCAAGAAAAAACATTTAAGAAAAAATTAATAAATAGACTGAAGCTCCCTTCAGCTAGTTGTCCATTTATAATACAAAAAGCAATCAATGATTTTTTTTCACAGAACTTTATTAAATCTCTGATGGTATTTCATAGAATGTAGTCTGGAAAACTGATTTCAAACTATATATCATACTTGTAATTTGGGAGGGGGGGGTTAAAAAAATTAACAATGTATTTTATATGACTATTTAATAAAACACAGCTGAATAATTTCTTGACCCAAAGTTCAGTCCATGACTATAACTTGACAGGCATTTCTGAATATGTAGGAAAAACCACAAAGCAGCTATAAAGAACTGCTATATTCCTATAAAATGTATTTAAAGAGACTATTTTTTAAAGTTTTAATTCCATTCTTTGGCAAGAAGACTTTTAAAGTAACTTAAAAATATAAATAATTAGATAACTCCTGTCAGTTCTCAGGTTTACGATACACAAAATACAGGGCAAAATGAAAAGGGCTCAAGAGGGAGAAAGAAAAAAACACCAGCCCTTAAAGCTTATCTTGACCAGTTCAAATGAAAAGAATTTAATAGTAGTTGTCACCTGGATGACAATTACAAAAAGCTCAAATCAGCTAGTCTCAAAACATAAGAAATAAAATACATCTATTTCTCTCTGTTATAATTCTATGCGATGATTATCACTTAAGTACAAGGAAAAAATAACTAAATCAGTTAACCTCACTGAGAAACTAAGTATAGTACCTGATAGCTTTGCTAGGCCCAGCGCCATGACCAGTTCCAGGTATTTTAAGTGAAGTACCAGGTCCTATTAAACAAACAAACAAAATCATGATATTTACAGATACTTCCCTATATATGTTTCTTTTCCCATTTATCTTTTGGTTCCCTCTCCCAGGTTTTTTTAAAATAAAACCCAAAGACAGAAGATGCAAAGTACAGACAAATAGTGAAGTGCTACAAATAAAATCTATTTGCTATTTTTTTTTGTTTAAAAATGCACTGCTTCATTTAATCACAACATCATAATTGGACCCAGAATCAGTCAAAACTGTTAAAGAGAAGGCAATCCCCTTATGCAAACAAAATGCTACTTGTGAAGTGCTGGAATTACATTCATAATAAAGTAATTAAAACTGGACATTTTAATTAGTGCATTGGGGATTTTTCTTGAAAATCAATTTCTTAGCTTGTTGCTGTATTGATCAAATACAAAGTATACATGAAGAGTATTTACTCACTAAAGACAACTGATATTTTATAGGCATATGAACGTTTTAACACAAAATGCAAGCTTGAATTCTAAAACTGCAGTATTAATTGAAATAAAAATATATTACTTTATCAAAACTGAAGATAATAATTTTAAAGAAAAGTAAATACAAGATAACAGTTTAACTGATAGCAATCACTCATTTCACAGATCAGCTTTAGGGGAAAAAGAAATGAACCACTGAAAAGGAATTTTGGTATCGTAGGGAGGGAATCATGAGTTGCTTCTTGTAATATATTTTGGAGCAAATATAAATGCAGCTTACGTGCAACTTGTGCAATTGCATTTTCATCCAGCATCATTTCAGCTATGCCTTCCTGATCCACTTCAATTTCATCCACATAAACCATTTCCGTTAATGCTCGCATTTTTAAACACCATGCAGCCTAAAATAAAGACAGAGAGGAAACAAAGCCCAGTAAACTAAAATATCTACAAAATACATTCAATGTTTTAAAATTCAAATAAAACACAACAGGCCAGCAGTAGATTATTTGACACTTGTGGGAAAAGAAAAAAAGCAAATGGGCTTTGGGATACTGAGGTCTTGGCTGCATTATAATCTTCAATGCAAGGCAATTATGTAGAAAACATCTCAGAACTACTAGAGAAATATGTGTGGAGGACCTCAAGAAGAATGCAGAGAATGCATTCACAAATGCTCAGCCACTCCCAATATTACAGTTGAAGGGAGAGATGCTTTTATCATGTACTCTACTTCCTCCCTCACCTATAAGTAATAGAAAGTGTTCCATTTCAAATTAGGCAGAATCTGTAGTTGATACTACTGAATATTTAATTACATATTGATAGGGAAATAAAAGGATTTGTGTAGCTGAGCAGAAAGTAAATGATGCTGGGTACAAGGCATAGGTAACACCAGGTTCATTTCTAGGTGCTCGTGGTTACCTTTAAAGCCCACCATTGCTTAGGACGAGGGTACCTGAGAGATCACCCTCTTCCAAGCATCTCTACCCATCCAACCAAGCTGAGAAGAATGAGCATGCTGCAGATCCTGTCAGCCAAAAATGTTGGCTGTGGGGATTGGAAGGTAAGCTTTTTCTGCAGTGGCCCCTGCTCTATGGGACATTCTCCCTCTGGAGAACCTTTCTCAAGGCCCTAAAAACCTGGCTATACAGGTATTCCTCCACTAAGTGAAAAATTTGTTAAGTGAGTTTTGCCCCATTTTACGACTTTTCTTGCCACATGTGTTAAGTGAATTGCTGTGGTTGTTAAATTAGTAATGTTTGTTAAGTTAACCTGGTTTCCCCATTGAATTTCCTTGTCAGAAGGTTGCAAAAGGTGATCACATGACCTCGTGACACTGCAACCAAAATGTGAGTCATTTTCAAGCATCCAAATGTAAATCACATGACCCTGCAACGGTCATAAGTGTGAAAAATGGTCATGTCACTTTTTTCAATGCTATTGTAACTTTGGTCACTAAGTGAACTGTTGTAAGTCAGGGACTACCTGTATTCCTAACCCTCAGGTGCTGAATGCATCAAGGGTCCCATTTCCTAGCTATATAGCTAGCTGGGCAAACATCTTCCTCATATGTATATTTAATTTGGATGTTTTAGAGTTGTTATTGGTCTTACTGTTTTTATTGTTTTGAAATGTTTTTAATATATCTAACTATCATATATGTTTTGAATTGTAAGCCACCAGGAGTCATTGACCGAGAATGAATTGACATAGAAATTGAATAAATATATGCATTTTAGAACTCCATACAAATCAGTTTGACTTTATGTTGCATGCTGCTGCTTCATGCAGCATCATGTGATCACTCCTAGAAAGCTTTTTCTCAGCAGCCAGATTCTGAAGCAATGAAGGCAACTAAGATCCCAAGTTGCTTCCTCCCCCATTCTTTCCATACATCTTCAGAAACAACACATCAATCTAGGAATAATATGCTGATCTTGTGCATTAATTTATCCTGGCAGTGTGGATGTTTATCTGCTTTAAGCACAAATAACAAATTTAATAAAGGACGGTTGGAGAAGAGCATATATTACAGGCCTGCTTTATTGTACTGATTCATTCACTACTTAAAATACAATTTTTGTATCACAATAAACTTAAGCTGAGCCTGTATGATATTTATTTTGTAATACAAGTCTAATTATATGAAGTCATTTAAATATGTCCAAAAGGTTGAGAGGATTTTAATAGATAGTCCCTATAAATATTATAACATTAATGATAGCCAAAAACCCTGCTTCCGTACACAGGTGAAACTCGAAAAATTAGAATATCGTGCGAAAGTTCATTTATTTAAGTAATGCAACTTAAAAGGTGAAACTAATATATGAGATAGACTCATTACATGCAAAGCAAGATAGTTCAAGCCGTAATTTTTTTTTAATTACATTTATATGCCGCCCTTCTCTGAAGACTCAGGGTGGCTTACAATTTTTTGGGATACAACCCAATGTGCTCAGCAATAGCCTTCATTCCATTGTATAAGCCTGCTTATTACTAAGTGGCATTTTTACAAGGTCAGCTTATTGCCCCCAACAATCTTGGGTCCTCAATTTGTCATAATTGTGATGATTATGGCTTACAGCTCATGAAAGCCCCAAATCCACAATCTCAGAAAATTAGAACATTACATGCAATCAATAAAACAAGGATTGTACATAGAACAATATCGGACCTCTGAATAGAATAAGCATGCATATGTACTCAGTACTTGGCTTGGGCCCCTTTTGCAGCAATTACTGACTCAATGCGGCGTGGCATGGAAGCTATCAGCCTGTGGCACTGCTCAGGTGTTATGGAAGACCAGGATGCTTCAATACCTGCCTTCAGCTCTTCCGCATTGTTTGGCCTCATGTCTCTCATCTTTCTCTTGGCAATGCCCCATAGATTCTCTATGGGGTTCAGGTCAGGCGAGTTTGCTGGCCAATCAAGCACAGTAATCCCGTGGCCATTGAACTAGATTTTGGTGCTTTTGGCAGTGTGGGGAGGTGCCAAGTCCTGCTGGAAAATGAAGTCAGCATCCCCATAAAGCTCGTCTGCGGAAGGAAGCATGAAGTGCTCCAAAATCTCCTGCTAGACGGCTGTGTTGACCCTGGACTTAATGAAGCACAGTGGACCAACATCAGCAGATGACATGGCTCCCCAAATCAACACAGACTGTGGAAACTTCACACTAGACTTCAAGCATCTTGCAGTGTGTGTCTCTCCATTCTTCCTCCAGAGTCTGGGTCCTTGGTTTCCAAATGAGATGCAAAAGTTGCTCTCATCAGAAAAGAGGACTTTGGATCACCGAGCAACAGACCAGGCCTGTTTTTCTTTAGCCCAGGTAAGATACTTCAAATGTTGTTTGTTGTTCAGGAGAGGCTTGACAAGAGGAATACAACATTTGAAGCCAATGTCCAGGATCCGTCTGTGTGTGGTGGCTCTTGATGCACTGACTCCAGCCTCAGTCCACTCCTTGTGAAAATCCCCAACACTTTTGAATGGCCTTTTCCTGACAATCCTCTCCAGGCTGTGGTCATCCCTGCTGCTTGTGCACTTTTTTCTTCCACACTTTTCCCTTTCACATAACTTTCTATTAAGTGCTTTGATGCAGCACTTTGGCAACATCCAACTTCTTTTGCAGTTACCTTTTGAGGCTTTCCCTCGTTATGGAGGGTGTCTATGATGGTTTTCTGAACAACTGTCAGGTCAGCAGTCTTTCCCATGATTGTGATTCCTACTGAACCAGACTGAGAGACCATTTAAAGGCTCAGGAACCCTTTGCAGGTGTTATGGCTTAATTAGCTGATTAGAGTGGGACGCTTTGAGCCTAGAATATTGAACCTTTTCAAAATATTCTTAATTTTCTGAGATTGTGAATTTGGGGTTTTCATGAGCTGTAAGCCATAATCATCACAATTATGACAAATCACAGCTTGAACTATCTTGCTTTGCATGTAATGAGTCTATCTCATATATTAGTTTCACCTTTTAAGTTGCATTACTGAAGTAAATGAACTTTTGCACGATATTCTAATTTTTCGAATTTCACCTGTAATGCTTTTTACATTTTTATCCTACCTTTATTTTTATAAATAACTCGAGGCAGTGAATATATACTAAAATTGTGAAATGGGAATCATACAGAATCCTAATGAATCTTGCTTCTTTTTTAAACAAAAGTATACCTAATATAAACGAAAAATGAAGAGGCCTTCCTTTCTCTTGGCAAAGAGGCAGCTTGATGATATATGCCTGTTATTTCTCAGTCTTAAGCCATAATGTGATTTATTTATTATTATGTGCAAACTTGGCCACTAATTTTTGTTTAACCAAATGTCCTAATTTAATTTTATATATAAACTCAGTCACTAAGTAACAATTATTGATTTATAAATTTTATATATATAGTTAGGCCTCATACATACTAATCCAGTTTTCCTAAAAATGGTTTATTGAATAAAACACAACGTACTGTCATAAATCATAGCTAACAGACCACAAAAGCTATATTCACATAATGAAAAATCAAACAAAAATTATATTTTGGCAAAATATAAACTCAGATGTAATGCAGTTTCAAATACATATATTTTGAAAGTAGTGTCATTATGTGGGTATGTGCATATTTTTTATTTATATGATTTATTTTGTCAGGTTTATGCAATGTGTATTGGAAGTGGTGATCCTTTGAGAGCTGTATGCAATGAAATTTCATTTTAATGTAGGCGATTAGTGTACATTCAAAGTGACAATAAAGTTATTCTAAGTCTAAGTAAACAATTTTAAATGTTTATATTAAATCAATGAAATATAATAAATGAAGCGCTTAATGTCATATTTTTTCCAGAATTTATTAGAAAATGAATACATAAGTTGTATAAATTACTATGTAAGTTTTCTTAAAATATTAGTCTGTCTGGAGGAACAAAGAAGTATCAAATTCATTTGCATGAAGTGCTCTGTAACCTATTATGACCTCCACTCCAAATCTCTCACAGGCTTATATATTTATTTAAAACATTTATGTATCTGTCCATTTTATAAAAAACTCTGGGAGCTCCAAATCCAAATTAAAATATGAAAACCATATTAAAATTATAAAAACCAAAAACATAAAAAAAACCTGGTACCAAAGTCAAGCTTCCAATATACAGTCACCTCATGTTATCCCAGTGCTTGTTAGAAAAGCCAAATCTTCAGATGGCTCCAGGGTTGACA
The DNA here is from genome assembly GCA_009733165.1 of Naja naja. Classification (NCBI taxonomy): domain Eukaryota; kingdom Metazoa; phylum Chordata; class Lepidosauria; order Squamata; family Elapidae; genus Naja; species Naja naja. Next base: position 327,361,216 of record CM019148.1, on the reverse strand, counting down.
CAGTGCTTTATGGAAAGCTGGGGAAGTAAACACCTGCCAACACTTCAGGTGGAAGTGTTCCACAGGGCAGGGAAGCCATAGAAAAGGTTCACTTCCTACCTCCCACAAGATGGCAATATTTAACCTAGCAGGATGGATAGGTATCCTAATGGAAAGGTGGTCCTGCAGATAACTAGGCCATATGTGGTATTTAATATTAATGTGATATTTACCTTAAATTGCATCTGGAAGGAAACTATGAGCTAATACAGCTCACACATCAGGGCAAACCTAAGGACACTCATAACTGCTGCCATGTTCTGGACTAACTGAAGTTTCTGGGTGCAATTCAAGGGCAGACTCATGCAAGACAGCATTGCAGTAATCTAAAGAATTTTATCGGTTTTGATAAGGGAATAAAATGCTGGAAAAATATATTTAAACATTTGTTAAATAGTAAAGCATTTAACTGTCTTTTATAAGAATGAAGATTTGTTCTCCAATCTTGTGGGTTGGTTTCCGAACATTTTGTTACCAGGTTAGGTAACATCTTCAGCAGAGTTTAGGGGATGTCAGTGTCAGTGTGCTTCTGTTTATAAGGGCTTCGTGTGGTCAGTAGGTCTTGTGGGGGTGTGTCAAGTGAGGGTCTGGTAATGCCTCTCCACCTTTTCACTGTATATTATTACTCATGTTGTCTTCAAAAGGCATGAAAGTAAAATCAGCAGTGAAATATTAGGATGAGCTAAGAAACTTTAAAATCAAAATCTGAAAATCAAAATATGTACATTTGCAAAGAAAACCATAAAATTATGCAATTCAACATAAATACTTCACCTATTTTTATTTATGTACTTCAATACTATAAATCAGTACTGCTTCCTGGTCTTTAAATTGACATATGGAACATAAAGAACAATAATCAGATTAGGCAAGCGATCAGGATGATCAACCAAGATAGTAGGACAGAAACATGTTCCTTTTAGGTCATGGTACAGTTATAAACAAAGAAGCTACAATGAGTTTAATAAGGTTAATGAAAGATTATTTCTGGCAGTAATAGCTGATTTAGATCTTTTCACAAAAATTAATTTTAAATAAAGTATGTTTACTTAAAAGGAAATCCTACTAAATTTCCTGAATCCTGCTCTCTAGTATCAGAAGCACTTTTAACTGAAGTCACAATGCACTCTTCAACATTATCATGGTTAAGAATGGATTCATATAGCTGCTTCTAGATGAGTCAGCCTTCTTTCTGAATGTCAGAAAGTAAAACAAAGAGGAAAACAACGCCTTACATACTGACACACTGAATTCTTTATTGGCTGAGTATGATTGGACACCCAAGGAATTTGTCTTGGTGCAAATGCTCTCAGTGTAAAGTGTAATATTTAAAGCCTTAATTTAAAAAAAACAGCAAAATGTTGACTAGGAATGTTATAAATGGATAAAGGGGACAGTATTAATGTGAAAGAAAGATAAATACTTTGGCAAGAGTGCTTTTGGTATTATGTGGAATAAAATAAACAGACCAGGCCTGTGTTGACTGTCTGATATCAAAAGGGGGGGGGGGAACCCAAAGGGATTTACAAAATAAGATCAATGTAATAGGACTATGTCATTAAAACTATGGAAAGACAAAATGGATTAAAGGTATAAAGAAAGAGAATGAAGAAAGAAACCCAAAAACCCTGCCAGACTATTCAATAAGGAAAAAATGGAAATATTCTTAAATATCCACAACAGAGATTTACCAACAAACAGATTGGAAAAGGTGAGAGGACTTAGCAGAGATGGCAAAATCGATTAGAAAAAGATCAACAATTATATTTATCAGTGACTGGAAATCCCTTATGGACTTTTTGCTGAAAATAAGAGATAGATAAAATTAGAATGTATAGTAAATACAAACAAAACAAAAAACAAAAGTGAATTAGAAAGACAAATAGCAAGTCTACATTAAAACAGTACACTTAGAAAAACCAGAATGCCCTTCTTTAGCAATTTCCTAAAAAGAAAGTGGTGAAACATAAGTATGCATTCTATGCATATAGAAAGGGTGATATACTACAACAAGAGCCATAGATTTAACATTGCTTTATCAAAAGTGTATAATCTTATTGTGTACAGGACAGGAATAATCACTGAATGAACACTAAGGCATGCTAAAGGCAGAGCTTTTGTATATGTGAGGGCAGTTTTGATTTAGATAGCTTGCTGGCCTAAAAAAGGAAGAAGATTACTCTAGGAAGGGCAGCTTAATCTCACTTTCTTTCCAAATTCATAATACATTACTTGGCACTAGGCCCATCCATAACCAATCATCAGAAATATATCTAGTGCTTTTGTTTATATTTCAGCACTTAATGCTCTGAAGATCCTGTAAGATATGTTCCAATTCTGTAGTATGGATAAGTCACTTATATATTTAAAAGAATTATAGTGCGGAACCAGTTTCTGCAACAAATAGCTTTATCTTTTCAGCAGAATAGTTTTAAACAGCGTTCTGAGGAACTGCCTCCCCCTTGTTACAACAGACTACCTCAAATCTCACAGAGAAGGCATGCTGCAGGTACCAACAGCTAAAGACCTACATTGATGAGCCCCAGGAGAAGCACCTTCTCTGTTGTTGCACCCACCTTATGGAACATCCTTACTCCCGAAATTAGATTAGCCACATCCCTCTTAATTTTTTGTAAGGCCATCAAAACCTGGTTATGCTGTTGGCCTGGGGCTCTTTTTAATATGGTTCTGCATTTCAGTTAACCAAATTTATGAGAATCTCTAGGTGGAAAATGACAACATAATCATAAACATATCGTTACTTTGGCTTTATCAATGTCGATGTTTGCTACAGATGTGCAAGTAGTTACCTTTTATCATATATAACAATTTAGTTATATATAACCGGAACTCTGGTTGGCTCCTGATCTCCGCACTTTCCACCATGATTTAAAGACCTGGTTATTTGCGCAGTCAGGGCTGTGCTGACCTCCTGGGGGGGGGTGTCGATGGTTGTTTTAACCCTGGGGTTTTAAATTCTGTATTTGACTTGTTTTTCGTTTAATTTGTTTTTAGGTAAATAATTTATTGCTATGTTTTAGTTGTGAGCCCAGTCCTTTTGGAGAGGGGGCGGCATACAAGTCAAATAAATAAATAAATAAATGAATAGTTTTAATTACATCATGAGAGATAGTTACCTATTTGCAGTTCACACATCAAGCTCAGGTACAATGTGATTGGTTTGGGTTTTGACATAAGATAGTATAAAGAAACTGTAATTCGTATGTTTTTAAAAACATTGTTTGTATCAGACTACTACAGTTATTAAAATTACAGTTAAATAAACCACCATTTAGCACTATTGCATAGAGGCCAGATAAGAGTTTTTGGTAATGCTCTGCTCCTATCTATGATCATCTGGATTTTTGCAGTTTAGATCTGACAGTCCTAATAAAGGCCTCTGAACAAACAAACTTCTTGGGATACAACAGGTGGGGCAATACTTTGCACCTGCCTTACATGCTATCCTTATTTATTAGATTTCCATCCCACCTTTATTAATTTACAAATAACTCAAGATGGCAAACATATTAATACTACTTCCTCCTATTTTTCCCACAGCAACCTTGTGAGATGGGTTGGGCTGAGAGAGTTACTGACCCAAAGTCATCCAGCTGGCTTTCATGCCTAACACAGAACTAGAACTCATAGGCGAAGAAACTATGGTATGTTTGTAACTTCAGACATGCCAGGTTCTGTTAATTTAGCCTCATAATAAAGTACATTTAGCTCACCTAGTTGTGTGTCCTGTCTGGTTTACATGGGATGGCTGACATCAGTTTTGCAAGTCTAAAAGTACAAACTTCCAGCAGACACTTTTAAGAGTCTGATCAATTGGGGTGGCGGTTCCTAAGTTTCTTTGTCTGATCATTAACTGATTGCAGGCTCCCCTTCTCTTATCAGATAGGCTGTATTTCTTTCCCTTGTCCCCCAAATTCATCCACACATTCCATTAACCATCATAACTCGGAACTGACATTGCTGTCACTAAGCAAGTCATAAAGCACATCACATGACCATGCTGCTTAGTGACAGCATATCTAGCATTTCCAGTTGCCATAGTTAAACCCTGCATCACTGTTAAGTGAGGACATGATGTGATTGATCATCATTTGCAACCTCTTGCTGCTGTCTGATTGCTTGTAGGAAGCCAGAAACCATGCGACCTCAGGATATTGCAACAGCTGGAATTTTAAGGACTGGCCATTTGTTCAGTGTCATCACAAGTTTGAACGGTGGCTGAATGAGTGGTTGTTAAAGGAGGGTCACCTGTATTGGAAATCATGTCACCTATTAATTGGTTTGTAACCTAATCTCAAAATTATCTATTAATTATCTATTAAATTATAACTATAAGCTATATTTTTTATTAAGTAAACTACAATCTTCCTTCCATTATGAATTGACATATTGGGAGGTAGGGATTCCAGTTATGAGCCCTGCTGGAGTTAAAACCCTCTGAATTATTATCTTATTCCAGCTAATTCGCCACACAGAATACGAAATGAAAGGAAGACACACGATTTTACAAAACGCTCGCGCCGCAAAGCAAAAAGGTCTGCAGATATACAAAAAAAGAGAGAGTAGTTAGTAAATCAAGGCATCCACCCAAGGCCCAGTTCCACATTTTTCCTGACCTCGCAAACATCACATCCACGCGTCCAGCTCCTGCCCTGTCTCTCCTCGTTACCTGATCGCCAGGCTCCTTTTCCAGCACTTGGGAACACAGATCCGAACAGAGTTGGAATTTTCTCCGCCTGAAATAACTCAAGGCGTGGAGCAACGGGTCCATTTCCAGCCCCATAAGCGAAGCAAACGACTAATAACGCCACACTAACACTCCCCCGCCGGCGTCTCAGCTTAGTTTTGCCCAGCAACGCTAATCGAGGTCCTTGGCGAAGCAAAGGCGACTAAGCAACTGCCTGAAGGGCCAGAGTGGGTGTTTCTCGCCTGTCTCGAAGAGAACGGGCCGGCAGGGAAACTCAAACATTTCAGCGTCAGCAGTCACTGCTGAAACTTTCCGGGGTTGCGGGCTACATCTGATTTATCTGCCTTCGTTCTTGATTCACTTCTTTTTCGGGAACATTAGGGGTTTCTGACTTGTTTCCTCTCGTTATGTGGCATGAAAAATGTTAAAGTAACAGGTTTTTTTTGCAGTTTTTTTGTAGAGTGCAGAACCAACAAATTTCATGTGTTGATGGTTCGTGATTTGAACTTCATAAACACTGCAGAGGAAATTACTTGGAGAAATAGTGTTAACATAATTTTATTTCGCAATAGCCGTTAATAATTGTCTTTGATTAGTCACAGGAAGATAAACGCTTTTTATTACTTTTACCTAAGTCAAACTTGTGAAACTAATTTATTGCTTGGTGTATGATATAAGAATGTACTGTGTGGTTAATTTGTGGTTCAGTGTGTTACACAAAATCCTGAAAATTGAGTTAACACTGGAAAATCTGGGGACAATTTTTCTCTGCTTAATGCTATTATTGTTGTGGTTAAAAAGGGGGAGTGGGAACCGAGAGAATACACCAAGCTGGCAAGAATAGCCAACACTCCAGAAGATAGGCTTCATATACAGAAGGATCTTGACCAACTTGAACATTGGGCTCTATTTAACAAAATTAAATGGACATTTAAATATGAGTTAATTTAAATATTTAACAAATATTTAAATATTTAAACATTTAAATATTTTAAAAAATTAAATGGACATTTAACATCAGTTAAATATGAGCCAGTGCTGCTTTAAGGGAGGGATAGAATCAAGATCATGTGAAATGTTAATACCACTTTATAACGCCTTGGTAAGACCACACTTAAATACTGCATCCAATTTTGGTTGCCATGTTGTAAAAAAGATGTTGAGACTCTAGAAAGAGTGCAGAGAAGAGCAACGATTAGGGGATTGGAGGCTAAAACATATAAATAATGGTTGCTGGAATTGGATATGTCTAGCTTAATGAAAACAAGGACTAGGAGTGACATGATAGCATGTTCCAACATCTTGGGGGTTGCCACAAAGAAGAGGGAGTCAAGCTATTCTCCAAAGCACCTGAAGGCAGGTCAAGAAGCAATGGATGGAAACTAATCAAGAAGAGAAACAACCTAGAACTAAGGAGAAATTTCCTGACAGAACAATCAGTGAAACAAATTGCCTCCAGAAGTTCTGAATATTCCAACACTGGAAGTTTTTAAGAAGAGATTAAACAACCGTTTATCTGAAATGGTACAGTTTTCTGCCTGAGCAGGGGGTTGGCCAAGAAGACTTCCAAGGTCCCCTCCAACTCTTTTATTCTGTTCTGAAACAGTCCTTTACCCCTACCTGAATCCTACTTAATAACTTAGTGATGTTTCACACATTAAAGACAAGTGCAATTTCCTTAACTATGATCTGCTAAAAAAAAAACAAGAATTGAGTTCAAAGAGTCTGTCAAACAGGATTTGGATTTAATCCTCCACCCCAAAACTAACTAAATTTATCTTTCTTTTCTTTCTCTCTTTCCTTCCTTCCTTCTTTTTCTTTCCTTCCATTTCTTTCTCTTTCCTTCCTTTTTCTTTCCTTTTTTTCTTTTTTCTTTCTGAAGGAAATACTGTATACATATGGGTGTATTTATATTTCCATATGTGAGAGATAATTGGGATCCATTGATGTTATAAATGGAGAATCTTATAGTTTCTATCTTTTGTCAGGTATATATAGACATGTGTATAAATGACACACAGGTGCATATGCGAGCATTTTTTGAAAAGGAAAAGCCATTCAGGACTTCTTTCAGCTGATGTTTGCAATCTTAGATTGACAAATTGTACAGGATTTTCTCAATATAATACTATATTCATGTTTATGATAATTTAGTACACGGATGTCAAACTTGCAGCGTCACCTTGCCATCACATGACATATTGAATGTTTTTCCCTTTCACGGAGCTGAGGTGGGCGCGGCCTGCATGTGACGCATCTGGCCACTTTGACAGCCCTGCATCAGATTAGTCTAGCAATCCCTTTTGGAATGGAAAGATATTCTTAAATTCAAGATCATTTTTCTTTGGGGTGAATAGAAAAGTGTGCATGTGTATCAAGCTGTTTTTGTCATTAATGATCACAGTTGTACTGAATACCTTAATGGTTATATTATTATATTAATTATAGATTGAATTTGGTTTGAACAATCAAGTGAAATTGAACTCATTCACTGGAAGGATTCTGGATACGTATCTAATTTACTGTGTTTCCATCAGCTGATTATCAACAGAATATGATCATATCAGCTGCTAAATTCTTTAGTAAAGTATGAAGACTTGTAAAATGATGTCCAAGTGTTAATTTGTTATATTTTTATTTTTTGTATGTGTTGTGTTCAGTATTACTTTTTATAAGTACCACTTGATTTTTACTTCATTACAGATTGTTGAGAAAGGATGTATTATATTTTTGAAATTCCTTCATATTTTAAGTAAAAAATAAAGATTTAAAAATTATTTCAAATGTATGAAGATAAGCAGCATTCAAATGGCCACTTTGTACCATAATACTTATCCATTCTTCCCTTTTTAACCTGTCCACTTACCTGAGTTGCAAAACTTCAGATGACCATTAAGTGGAATAATTATCTCCAGATTTTTGCAAGCCAGATATTGAGCCCTACATTTCCCCTCTCACTCCATCTCTGAAATTTTGGAATTTTTTGTTCTAGCAGTCTACTCAAGTATTAGGTGTTATTAAGAAATGTCAGCCAATGAAAGGAAATATGCATAGGATCTGACTTTGCATACTATGGTAAGCTATAATTTGTTTTCATTATGGTTGAACAAACAGTAATTGCTGGATTCAACTGAACACTAAGATATTAGTCATGGTTTATAAATAACATTATGGCTTAGCATGAGACAACCTGACCTGCTCTGTCTCTGTGTAAGGTATCTTACTCAGCAATCAAAAGCTAAACTGCTGAGATCAACATAGGTGGTCCTTCCTTGTTTATCTACTTGTCAAGCAAATTAGGCTGATAGTCATAAGGTATAGAACTCTCTTACTAGTATTGTTGTCCCTCCTCCCCAAGTTCCAATGGAATTACAGGCCTTCCAAGTTAGTCCTGAAATATCACCTCTTTACCTATGTTTATAAGTTTCAGTTAAAACTGACCCATCTTTGTATATTGACATTAAAAAAATAATTAACAAAGGAACATAAGTACCAGTAATAAAAATCTAGCACATCCATAGAATGTGTTTTTTTTTTTACACAATGACCTTAGAAAAGATGAAACGTCAGAATGGCATGCTATAAAATTATAACTATTATAAAAATTATAATTATTCTGGTTGGCCTGGGGACTCAGTGGAGGAGTACCATGCCATAGGTACTCTGCTATTCAACTAATAAGCATCTAGATTAATAATTAATTTTAATATAATAACACAATGTAAAATATGGAAAGCAGTTAAATCCGAAATACTGTAGCTAGATGATCTGTCCTTTGGAAATGTATAATGTACAAATAAATAAAATAAATAACTCAGGAATTTTGCCAGCTACTAATAGATAAAATATACTTACTTGGCTATATAGTCCAAGGATCTGATTTTCCATATAAAATCTTAATATATTCATATGCTAAATATGCATATGTAAAAAGCTTCTTAATCTTTTTTATGATTCTCAGTTGCAAAACAGATGGGGAATTAATTCTGTCAGGCAAAATGCAAGATATATTTTATGTGCTGATAGCCTGGGTTTACTGCATCAACCACCTAGAGCAGTTCCATGGTGTACAATGTATCTCAATCAGCTAATTTTAATGCAGCAAGTCTATCTATAGTCTAGCCATTCTCTTTACTTCAGTTTTTCTGAAAACTGGGAAAAAGTGTTGCCAGAAACACTATAGAAACCATTATTCTGGTAGTCCAGTTTAGTTTGCTATTCTACAGTTCAGAGCAACCATTTATACAGTTGAGATGGTTGGTGTCTACTCTTATTTGGTATCTGATTGATTCACTTCTAAATGGTAATGCCCCATCAAACAACGTGTACCCAGTTCCTTTCATCATTCAGAGCCTTGGTGGCTCAGGCTGTAAATGCCTGCTCTTAAGATCCAGCTGTCTACAATTACTGTAGGCTCGAATCCCACCAGGCTCAAGGTTGACTCAGCCTTCCATCCTCTTGGGGTAGGTAAATTGAGGACCCAAGATTGTTGGGGGCAATTAGCTGACCTTGTAAAAATGCCGCTTAGTAATAAGCAGGCATATACAATGGAATGAAGGCTATTGCTGTGCACACTGGGTTGTATCCCAAAAATTGTAAGCCGCCCTGAGTCTTCGGAGAAGGGCGGCATATAAATGTAATTAAAATAAATAAATAAAATAAATTCCTTGCAGGACTTGATTTCCTGGCCCCTCATTATATTGATAGCTCTCTCTGGAGCTCTGATTTGCAACCCGTGGAATTTGATACAGAATTCTAACTAGGGTAAATAGAGGGGAAATAGAGGTGTTAATCACTTATCATGATCTGGGGTCTACATTTCAAAATGACATTTGCCTTTTTAGCAACTACATCATATTCATGATTGGTTGATGGAATTGGTGTTTGGTGATTGGTTGGCTTTTTTGTAAGAGCCTGTGTGGCTGAAGTAGTGGCAGCCCACCACCCAGGTAGCTACAACACAAAAGGCTGAAGGACACACAGCCACTACCTCAGCCACACAGGCTCTTACAAAAAAGCCAACCAATCACCAAACACCAATTCCATCAACCAATCAAGAAGCGACAACACAGCGAAAAACACAGCCAACCAACCCGCTTACAGCAGAACCAGCACACCACACCTCCCCTCCAGTATTTATAGAGAGAAGGCAGCTCAGATCACGCTTTGCTGGCAGAAGCACAAAGCTGAAGACACCAGCCTGAAGATGGCAAGTGGGATAAACGTCGCCAAGGTATTCTCAATCTTACATGGGACAAGACCCGAATACACCAAGACCTACATACCTTTACCCGTGAAAATCTATGAAAACATATAATATATATATATAATATATATATATATAACAGGCCGCATGAACAGAAGTGACTCAACTCCAGTGTAGTAAAACAGCTCTTTATTAGATAGGGAAAGACTAAGGGAACACGCGGTGGGTGCCAGCTTTTATAGCCGGCGCTGTCCACCGCTTCAGCCACTGACAGGACTTTATTTTTCCCGCCAGTGGCTGAGCCAACGAGTGGAGTCTCCAGCCAACTCCTCTTGTTGGCCATATAAGGGCATATAGAACACCCCTCCCTTCTCAGTCCAATCGACCAATCCAGTGCTGCCTATCTTACGTAGTCCGCACAAGTAGTTTTTTTTTTAATTACATTTATATCCCGCCCTCTCCAGAGACTCAGGGCGGCTTACAATTTTTGGGATACAACCCAGTGTGCTCAGCAATAGCCTTCATTCCATTGTATATGCCTGCTTATTACTAAGCGGCATTTTTAGTCAGCTAATTGCCCCCAACAATCTTGGGTCCTCAATTTACCTACCCCGAGAGGATGGAAGGCTGAGTCAACCTTGAGCCTTGTGGGATTCGAGCCTACAGTAATTGTAGGCAGCTAGAACTTAAATGCAGGCATTTAACAGCCTGAGCCACCAAGGCCCTTAGTTGGGGCTCTTAGAGGCTTGACTAGACCTGCACATCTCAGACAACTCCTGGGCAGCAGCCCAAGTGGACAGGTCTGCTGCTGCTCCGGTCCCCACCAGTGGAAGCATCTGGAATCCTTCCACTGGCGTGGCAGGGACCGTCAAGCTTGAGGCCTGAAAAGAACTCTGCTGGATGCCTGCAAGCCATGGTAAGTGTTCTTGGTGTGTTTTCTTATAGTGCTGTGGGGGTTTTCGGTCTTGCGCGAGTCCTGGGGCCCGGTCATTCTGTTGGTTTTCCGTAGCCAGGACTTGGCCTTGGAGTTGGTCTATATGTCACTCCCATGTTTTCCCGCCATCTGTTTCTATGCGGTAGGACCTTGGACCGGTGCCTTCGAGGATTCTTGCCGGTACCCAGGTTGGTCCTCCCGTGTAACTGTGGGCATTGACAGGGTCCCCCAGTAGGAACTGTCGGCACCTGCCGGTGGAGTCGGGAGGTGTCTCTGAGCTATAGTTCAGGTGGACCCTATCTACTATTGTCTGAAGTTTCCAGCCCATCAAGAGTTTGGCTGGGCTCCTGTTTGTTGTCATGTGTGGTGTGATGTGTTGGGTTAGTAGCCACCTGTCAATCTTCTCCTGCCAGTCCCCTTTGCCCATTCTCTGTAGCGTGTTCTTGGTTGCCTTGACCATAATTTCAGCCTGTCCATTTGTCAATGGGTGGGCAGGTGCTTACAGGGCATGCCATATTCCTAGGCCAGCTAGGAATATTTTGAAGGTTTTCGCGGTGAACAGTGGCCCATTGTCAGAAACCAGAGTGTCCGGCAGCCCGTGGGTTGTGAAGAGATGCTTAATGCTTTTATGGTGGCCTCTGTTGTAGTGGACAGCATTAATACTACCTCCAGCCATTTGGAGTAGGCGTCCACTGCTATTAAAGTCTGTCCTTGGAAGGGTTCCACATAGTCGATGTGTATGCGGGACCAGGGGGCTGTCGGCGTCTCCCACTTCCTTGGTTTTGCTGCCGCTGGTGCTGGCCTGGACTCCTGGCACGGGCTGCATGTGGCGACCCAGGCTTCTACTTCCGCATTGATGCCGGGCCACCACACGTAGCTCCGTGCCAATGCCTTCACGCGCACCACTCCTGGGTGACCTTCGTGGAGGGCGCTCAGCATGTCCTTCCTCAGTGGTGGGGGGATTACGACCCCGTCTCCCCACAATAGGCAGCCCTTAAGCACAGACAGCTCTGTCTGTCTGGCTTGGTATGGTTTGAAGTCTCCCTCTTGTGCTGCCTGTGGCCACCCCCTCCATACCCAGTTTAAAACTCACACCAATGTTTTATTGCGGCTCATCAGTCTGGCGATTTCCAACGATGTCATCAGTCCCGGCCGAATGCTTTCTGTTGCCAGGACTGTTGTTGACGGCACTGAATCCATGGTGGAATCTGAAAGGGGGCATCGGCTGAGGGCATCGGCGTGGGTGATTTCTTTTCCGGGTTGGTACTTGAGGTTGTAGTTATATGCCGCCAAGAATACCGTCCATCTCAACATCCTCAGAGACAGTATATTTGGAGTTGCCTTGTCTCCTGTGAGGATGCCTAATAGGGGCTTGTGGTCTGTTATTAGGTTGAAATGTCATCCGTATAGATATTCATGGAATCGTTTGACCCCTGCTACTGCTGAGAGGGCTTCTTTATCAATCTGACTATAGTTTTGTTGAGTTTTAGACAGTGTCTTTGAGAAATAGGCAATAGCTTCTTCCATTCCATTCAGCAGTCTGTGGCTCAGGACTGCACCTATGCCATATGGGGACGCGTCACAGGTCAGCAATAGGTGTAGTGTCTCGCTGTATTGGATCAATACACAGTCTGATGTTAGCAGCTCTTTTATTCACTGAAATGCCTCTGTCTCGCGTTTCCCCCAGGTCCATGCTGCCACTTTATCCAGTAGCCTATGGAGCAGCTCGGCAATTGTTGCTTTCTGTGGTAGAAAGACATTGTAAAAGTTTAGTAGCCCCAAAAAAGCTTGCAGTTCGGTTTTGTTCTGGGGGGTGGAGGCCTCGCGGATAGCTCTTAGCTTTCCTTTGGTGGGTCTGATGCCAGTGCCATCAATTAGGAATCCCAAGAACTCAACTTGTGGGATGGCTATCTGGCATTTTTCTTTTTTTAGCTTCAGACTCGCCTCCTGGAATCTTCCCTTAATCTGTTCATCAGTTGCTTTTTGTTTGTGGCGGATACGATTACATCGTCAAAGTATGGGATTACCCCCGGAATGCCATGGAGTAGGCGTTCCATCACACTTTGGAAAAGTCCAGGGGCTATGCTGACTCCGAACTGGAGCCTTTTGCACTTGAATGCCCCTCTGTGAGTAATGATTGTCTGTACTTCCGCTGTTGCTTCATCAACCGGTAATTGTTGGTATGCTTGCCCTAGGTCCAGTTTGGCAAATATTGACCCCTGGCCCAAGGAGTGCAGTAGGTGCTGCATGACTGGTACTGGGTAGGCGCTCTGTTGTAAGGCCCGGTTCAGGGTCATTTTATAGTCAGCACAAATTCTGACTGACCCGTCTGGCTTTACTGGGGTCACTATAGGGGTCTCCCACTTGGCGTGGTCCACTGGCTCCAATACCCCTTGCTTTATTAATTTGTCAAGTTGTTCCTCGACTTTTGGCCACAGCGCAAAAGGGACTCTGCGCGGCTTGAGGCGAATTGACGCAATGTTCAAGTCAAGGCTAAAAGCTATGGGGGTCCCCAGGTACTTGCCTAGGTTTCTGTCAAAACAGCCCCAAACTCTTGCTCCAGTTCAGTGGTGTCTTCATTCCGGTCGAGATGGGAGGTTCCGGTTGCGTGCACTCCCGCAATTCCTATTTGGAGCGGTGCGAACCATTCGTGCCCCAGTAGGCTCGGGAGGCTCCAGTTGACCACAGTCAGGGGCAGCTCCCTGCTGAAATCCCCATAGGTGATGTGGACGGTCTTCTTTCCGGTGACTGGAATTCTGTGGCCTTGGTAGTCGCGTAGGGTGATATTCTGCTGTTCCAGCTGATCTCGCCATATGTGAGGGAGGATTCCTTTCAGTGTCTTCCCAAGAGACCATTGAGATATAAGACCCCGAGTCGACCTCCATTTTACATGGTTTTTGTTCTATTTGTTCGGTGGCCATTACTTTGCTAACCGCATACATGTCCGTTTTATTCTTGTTTGAGCATAGCTGATGGATGTATAGTATGTTTCTTCGTGCCTCGCCTCTTCCCACTTCTTGAATCTCCCGCACAGAGGGTTTTGCCCCCCCTTTGGCGGCCATATGACTTGGTGGGGGATGCCGTTCGCCTTTGTGTCTTTCTGGTTGGTTGGAGGGCTCAACATACCTCTGCTACATGGCCTCTCCAGTCGCATCGTCTGCAGATGGTATCCTTGAATTGGCAGGCTGCCGGGTGATGGTTTCCTCCGCAGCCGCTGCATTCTTTCGCTCCTGTGTTTCCGCTTGAGCAGCTTTGCCTCATTTGGTAGACTTCGCCCTCATCTCCGCCATCGCTGAATTCCGAGTCCGCCTCTACTGGTCGAGGTGCAGGGTCGGTCCTGGTGGCATGGACCTTCCCATTTCCCCGAATTTGCGCTGCCGAGTTAGCGGAGGATTCCGTGGCTTGGGCCTCGTCGACGGCTTCCTGAAACATGACTTCTTCTTTGGCGAGGAGCTTCTTTTGTAGCACAGGGTCCCAGTGCCCAGAATGATCCGATCCCGGATCATTCCCGCTGTGTCAGGGAACTTGCAGCTTTTGGCAAATCTGCAACAAAGGAGTTTATTGTTTCCCCGTCTTGCTGGCTCCGTGTGTAAAAGTTGTACCGGCTGGCCAGATAGGATGGAGAGGGGCCATAGTGTGCCCTCAAAGCTCTCTGCAGGTGGTCCCACGACACGGTTTGCAGATCCTCTGCCACTAAAGCATCGGCCATTTCATATATTTCAACATCACAATATGTTAGAAATAGCGTCTTCTTCTTGGCATCAGGGGCATCCTGCAGTCCGTTTACCTAAAGATGGAGTTTGAAACGCCCCATATATGACCACCATTTCTCTTTTGCGCGGTCGTAGGGAACTGCCATCAGTCGAGGAGTCATACCCGTGGATCGCTAAGCCATTTTGTTCAGTGGGCAGTTGTCATCTGCCGGCCAAAGGGTAGGCTACAGAGTCTCAGTTGAGGGTCCTTCTTAGGTGTGAAATCCCATCCTCGTCGCCAGTGTTAGATGGCTGCATGAACAGAAGTGACTTGACTCCAGTGTAGTAAAACAGCTCTTTATTAGATGGGGAAAGACTAAGGGAACATGCGGCGGGTGCCAGCTTTTATAGCCGGCACTGTCCACTGCTTCAGCCATTGAGGGGACTTTATTTTTCCTGCCAGTGGGTGAGCCAACAAGCGGAGTCTCCAGCCGACTCCTCTCGTTGGCATATAGAACACATGGGTTGACCAAGGAAGGAGGAACTTCTGAACTCGGGAGACTTGTCTGAAGAATCATGTGTAGTGTCATTGATTGCAACACCTTTCACAGCAAATTTCTGTATAATTGAGGCATGTTTGTGATTCAGGAACCAAGGCTTGGGTTGCACGTAAGTGCTACATTTTAACATGCAGTTAGGTAGAAAACTTGAAGTTACACATAGCTACAAGCCATTCTGTTTTGCATCTTAAACGTTTATCCACACTTAGGATGAAACTTTGCAGAAGCTTTTCAAAATCAAATGCCATCTCAGAACAATGAAATCTGCGTTTATGGACAATTTACTACTCGAAAGAGAGTTTCTGCCAAATTTGGAATAGCAGTCTGGTTCCTTACTTGGAAGGGTGCTTATTTTGTTGTTTTCAATTGACATACTTAGGATATTCTTTGCTCTAGAACCGCAGTCGTCCTCCTCCTCCTCATTTGCAAAGCAGCTTACTCTCGCCGCCAGCTTCGCCTCTGTTTCTCTTCCCCCGCCCCCACCCTCTTCATGTAGCTCGAAGGAGACACGAGGACTGGCTAGGACTACCCTGGGAATACCTGGCCGTGAAAGGGCCGCCAGCTGGAAAAAAAAATGAAGACCGTGCAGCCGTTCACCGAAGTCCCCTTCAAGGAAGCGGACGAAACTCATCACTCCGACATCCAGGCAGCCTTCGGGAAAAACAGAAGGGGAGCGCCGACCGCCGCCAAGATGAAGGGACTGCGCAGCCGCAGTGGAGAGACGGGGGCGGGGAGGATTGACATTGCGGGAGAAGCGCCCGAGGGTTTCGGGAGGACGGCGGCGACGACGACGCAGCCAAGTAGCCGCGCGCACCTCCGCGGCGGCGGCGGCGGCGACGGGCGCGCGGGTGTGTGTGTGTATCGGGGTGCTGTCTTCGCCTAGCCTTCCTTGCAGTTTCTGCCTCCGTCGCGCCGGCTGTCGGGCCCAGCAGGGGGAATAAGACGGTCGTCGAACCATGGGGGCCGCACTGCCGCCGCGCAGCCATGTCTAGCGGCGATAGCAGCAGAGGCGCTGCCCGGAGGAGCGCAGCTCAGCGGGGTGCGCGACCCTTTCTTTGAGGCGGGCGGATTGGCGGCGGCGGCTGCATGAGACGATTCCATGTTGGCGGTTCAGGATTAAGCGAAGGAAGACCCCGGTCGTGGCGCAGAGAGCCGGCTGAATTCTTCCTCTCTCCTTCCATTCCTCGGCGCTTCGGCGGGAAGGGTCCGTTCTCCAGCGGGGAACGGAGAGGCATGGCTGACCGAAGCGCCCCGAAGTGCCACTTGAGGCTAGAGTGGGTTTATGGCTATAGAGGTCACCAATGCCGCAACAATCTTTACTACACGGCCGCCAAAGAGATCGTTTATTTTGTGGCGGGAGTTGGAGTGGTCTATAGTCCCCGGGAGCACCGGCAGAAATTTTACCTGGGGCACCAGGACGACATCATCAGGTAGGATGCCGCTTCTTCCTCCCCAGCCTTCCTCCCTTGTTCTGCTCCAAGTCTTCCTTGGAGCCGTCCTTGCGGAAATTATCGCAGGACAACCGCCGAGTCCTCGCTTGATTTCATTTCCTAGAAGCGTTGTAGTAGCTGGGATTCTTCGAAGCTCTCCTTCTTCTATAAGACTTCTCTTTATCTGTTTTGTTCCAAAAATTAAGGTTTGGTTTCTGGTCATTGCAGTTCCTCTCTTTTTCTAAGAGCCACTAAAATAATATCCTGCAAAAATCTTCAGTTTATAATTAAACTTTTAGCAAATGTAACTTCATTTTCTTGAGAATGAAACAGAGGTTTTGAATGCATTTACTTTTGGCTAGTGTGTAGAATTGGAATTCGCATAATTAATACTGTATCTCTGATTTTGATTCACACTCCACCACTTTTTAACCTTTTTCCATAGTCGAGTTGAACTGCTATCCACCCATCTTTGATTAAGAGACAACTACAACTACAACTACAACTACAGTATCTTTACATGAACTACTTTGCCAATTGCTAGCCTCCTCTATTGCTTCTTTTCCATGTCAGTAACAAAAATTGACTTTCCTCTAAGGCACAGGGTCATAAGCCTAATAGATTTTACACACCATGAATCTGGCCTCGGATGGTATAGGTATAAGATTTGATACTGGTACGGACTTAAACCCATCTAACTTGGCTTGGGACAAAGTAAGGGTTATATCATGTGGGCATGCCACAAAAAAAGTTAACAGGGTCTATTGTCAATGAAAATTGTCAGTCATGGAGGTAGAGTTGTACAAAAGTCATCTAGCCACAGCACCAACACACCCTGATGTCTAGAAGTTGAGTCATGGCAAATGGACTTCTTTTCTTGTTGGTTTAAACTTTGAAATGTTTAACTGCTATCCAAGTAGTTTGGATGACTAAAGAAGCTACGTGGATAAGCAATGAAAAATTTCAAATCAAAAAAGAAAAAAAATCCAATTGCCATGACTCAACTTCTAGACATCAGGGTGTGTTGGTGCTGTGGCTAGGTGTAAGTAAGGAAAGATCTTCAATTTCTCTCTTTGAAAAAAATCTCATCTATCATCAGTTATCTTTATGTACCCTTGTTAAGATCAATTGAGGGTGCACATCTAATATACCAACGTGCTGTTTTTTTTGCTTCTTCAATATTGTTGAAGGGATCTGGAAAGACATAGTGCTTCTTCTTTTCCTTTCACTGCCTTATGAAATTGTCTACATTTAAGCAATTTGAGCAGTGTAAGTTTTGAAGCATTGTAATCTTTATGAGTGACTGATTGGAGGATAGTATTTATCTTGTCCTGAACAGGTGTATTTTTTTCATTCCTACCAAGTTATACTTTTTTAGTTAAAATAATATCTAGTTTTATTATCCTTCATTGATTAATAAACAAATGTGACACATTTACATGACAGAAAACTATTTTTTCTCTGTCATGGGCAATGGATTTTTATGATTCCTCCCATTAATTCAAATCATCAAACTTGCAGAAGTTTACTGTTGATGTATTATATAACTATGACCCATTTCTTCAAGCTTTTGAATATTGTTTTGTGCTAGTAGTACTGTATTATATGAATAAATAGAATCACACTTTTATATAACTGATGTGGGCAATCATAGCATAAGATTGGCAAAATCTTGGAAAATAATATTCAAACATTGTTTTAGAATTGGTTTTCACTTAGGATTTAATTATTGTGTATTGCATTTAAAAATATATATATACAACTTCCCAAGTAGAAATCAAACAATACTTCTTACTGAATTCTGAATTTCTGACGGTCTTACATTTTCCCTTAAACATTAATCTTCCAAGCTCTAAATAAATGCTTTAAAATCTTTCATTAACTTTTTTAGAACTATCAGTAAAAATAAAAAATATTTTAAGGATATTAATTTTGAGATATTATTTCAAATACATATTTTATTTTTATTGTATCACTGTTATTTTAGTTCATAATTACATATAAATAAAAGTATATTTTCACTAGAGTATACCATTAATTGAAGCATTAGTGTCAAATAGATATTATAGCTGTATTTCCAATAAAAACATTTGTTCTTTATAGTATATTGTATACTATACAATTATTGCTATTAGCATAACTCCTATTCTTTTTTATAGTAAGTGCATGTCATGTGGAATTAGTTGCTTTTGTATTCCAGCATTAATATACATTAACTTGAATTTCTACCCTGTTTTTAAATGTGATACTGCTATCATGTGCAGAAATTAGTAAATGAGATTGTGGGTCTGTATGATTTTCTCTGGAGTAAAAAAATAATCCAACAGCTAGGAAATGAAAAATTTATTTTAAAACAAACACACTTTTATTACTCATAAAGCTGTAAAGATAAATTTGATAAATCAACATATCTAGGGAAACCTCATAAGTCAGTGAAGGACTTAGTAGGATGTTCAGTGGTGGGATTTGAGCATTTTTCATACATTACTCGTAAGAAAACTGAAGCAAGCATTCTGTTCAGCAGTTGAGATTTCAGTCTTGTTGCAGCTGTATAGCAGTCGCGGATCTTACTGCAGGAACAGAAGCAAATTTCATGAACAGCAGGGGAGCTGTCCAGCACGAAGTGATACCATTCAATGTAGAAGGAAAACAAGCCAAGGTTCTTGTCAAAACGGGAGCTGTCCAGCTTTGTTTTTAGATATTGGGTGGAGAGGTGAGAAGAATTACAACAGTTTTAGCGTATTTCTGGATTCAGAGAGTTCCATGGCAAAGGGTTCTTCAGACTTGTTTAGCAAATACCAGCAGAGCATGTATAGTTATCCAAACTCTTAAAGATGTAGAGAACCTTAAATTTTATATTCAGCAAGAAAGGATGTTTAGAATGAAAATCTAAGACATATCTTATATAGTAATATATCAATATTTTGTTGGAAAAATTCTAAACACAGAAAGCAGCAGGCCACTATATTATTTTGTATTATTATAGTATCAGCTTATCTCCACATTACCCCAATATTGCTATATTACATTGCTGTACATTATTTTTGTGTACTTAAAAAACGTAATTTCACAGATATTAGATTTGAAAAAAAAATCAAACATTAATATCTTTAGCCACTACATTTGGATATAATAAGACTAATGATGTATGGATTCATAGTCATTTGAATCTGGAATGTGGTTGAAAGATGCTAGTTTCTAGTAGAAAGATGTCCTATAATATCTAGCTCTCTGAAAATCTTTGCTAATAGCATATGAAAATGAATTAAAGAATACATGAACTTTTGAGATAACTAGCTTAAAATATAATTATGTAGCATCTGTTTTTGTCTTCATATATATTCCTGATTTTTTCTGTGTAAAATTTTCTCATTTGAATTGTTCAGGATATGGGTATAGCTACTTTTCTCTTTGCATGAGGTAGTAGGAAGCTGCCTTATTGTCAGGCACAGTAACTGAAAATGGAGTTGTAGCTCAGATTTATTGCTCTTCTACCCAAGAATCTGGTCGACTAATGGTCAGCATGAAATTGGCACTAGATAAAGGTCAACAGAATTCAATGGGGGTTGTGGCAATGCAAAATTGATGATGTGTTTGACTCCACTCTTCAGCTCTGCCTGCTCTTCTTCTATACATATACAAAATAAGGCCACTGATTTATTAGGTCACCATAGTCATTGCTGTCTGGCATTAGCTGTTAAAGATTTCACTCCAACTTCCCTCCCAGCCCTATTTGGTGATTGAACCAGATTTCTTTGTATCTACTCTACTATGAAATTGTTGCTAAAAACAAGGCATCCTATTTCCTGTTAAAAATGATGTGGTTTTATTCTATATCAGATTTTTATTTTAAAATATTTACAATAGATTAAAATTTAAAAAGCATTAAAATGTGTAGTATGTTTAGAGTTACTATGTCAAATCAACAGGTTGAGGAGCTGAAGGCATAAGATAATTTAAAGTTTATTCTTTACATGTAGGTAAATTAATGGATTAATTAAACTATAACAAATTTTGCAGCTTATTTTGAAAATCAACCATATTTTTGTTGCTAAACAATGAGCTGTAGACACAGTGACATTTAGAATAAATACACTAAGATTGATACAATGTATTTTACAGATTGATATTTGTTAAATGATTGCAAGATGACTCACTGCATCTTCCTAAATTAGCAACAATAGTTTTACAGATGGGACATAACAAAGGAAAAAAGAAATCTGACTTCATCTGATCAGACCACTGGTTTCTGATCCTTAAAATTGATTTCACCAGGGATTCTCTACCTTTTTGTTCTTGAACACATTTCAAAATATGAAAAACTATCATGCATCCCACCCATATAATTGGTCATGAAGTCCTCCCTAGTCACATAAACAAATCCCTCACTGAAGAAACTGAGGCTAAGTCAGAGCTTTCAAACCATTTTCTTGCTTTTGTAAAGCATTGAAAAATCATTTCCCTAAAATATCCTCAAAACCTAGTGGTTTTCAAAAATGCATTCATATCCAACAGTAACATACAATTTCACAAATTGCACAGCAATTTGGGGACATGTAGCAGAGGGAGAAGAGGGGGAAAGCAGAAGAAGAGAAGCTTGTTTGATTTATCTATTTCTATGGGCTTCTTCCAATGCCACTTCACTTAGGTGGCCAGTTGGCAAAATGAGTGTCTCCCTTTACTATGTCAGAGCAGGTTATGGCTTGCCTGTTTTGATATAGTGGGGAAGCCTTTGAGTAGCTTCCTTTCTCTAAAGAAAAGTGGAATCATTTTTTTTAAAGAAGACTATCTGAAAAGTGGACCATTTCCAGCTTTCTTTAGGATGGTCTTCAAGGGCTTGTTGTGGAATGGGAACCTTGACTTGGAAGACCATGCCAAATTTTCAGTATATCTTTCATTACTTGATCAATTGCATTTAAAACTATAAAGTCCATTCTAGCCAATAGAAAGTTCTTAAGAACATTCTTCTTTTGCCAGAGGTCAGCAGTGACATGTCCGCTTTTCAGCATCTGCTGTGATAATTTGGATGGGACTTCCAGATATGTGGCAGATTTCTAAGCATATTATTATGGTTGTCATGTTATTATGAACTGAACATACATAATTGGTTCTCACACATAAATGCTATGTAGTACTTTAAAATTAAAAAAACATATTTATAACACATATGCCAGCAATCAAATGTGTCTATTCCCATGGTGAATAAGTGGAACTTTTAGCTTTGAAAGTAAATAATAAATTGTAAATCCACATTAGTTTCTATGTACTATGAGTCTCCAGATGATTAAGAACAATAAGTGATAGCAATTCATGTGATATATCTAGAAGCTCATGCGTGAATAAATCCCTGCATTCTTAAGTGAATTATTTGTTATCCTTGGATTATATGGATTACAAAAGATATTGACAGGATGTAGTTTACAAATAATGGGTTTCTTCCATGCTTTTGCTCTTTGAGGTGCTACAGCTCTGTTCAACTAGAAAGTTGTTTGAGAAAAGATTCATAGAGCTTGTTACACTGAAGTTCAGAATAATAATTTCAGATAGGTCTAAGACATGCAGTGAAATTCAGACTATAGATGACCTGTTTTGAAAGTTGTTAACTTTTGTTTATGCTTCTTTTTTTCCCTAAGCCTTGCTTTACATCCTGATCGAGTATTGGTAGCAACAGGTCAAGTTGGGAAAGAACCATATATCTGTGTTTGGGACACTTATACTGTACAGACTGTATCAGTAATGAAAGATGTTCATACACATGGTATAGCTTGCTTGGCATTTGATGTAGATGGTCAGGTATGTATATTTATTAAATATTCAGTTTTAATATCTGCATAATTCACTGAAAATACTTCTGTATAGACTAGCTTTGGATGATACACTGAGATATTTAATTTTTAAAATAAATATATAGAAACGTTCGTAAACATGCTGAGAAAATTAAGGCTTACTTACATAGTTAAAAATGGTCTATCAATCTAGTAGTTAAATTGCATTATATAGCAAATTACTGTGTAAATTCAGCTTTTGTAAAGCTAAAAGGAGTCCCTGTGGATTTTATTCCACTAATCATTACCAATAATAAGGAGTGATGCTCATCTCCATTTCAAGGCCATTGAGCCAGCGCTGTCCGAAGACATTTCTACGGTTATGTGGCCAGCATGATATCACAAAGCACTGTTATCTTTCCACTGTAGTGGTACCTATTTATCTACTTGCACTTGCATGCTTTCAAACTGATAGGGTGGCAGGAGCTGGGGCAAGGATGGGTGCTCACGTAGTCAGGTGTTGCTCAGGTCTCAAACCTTGGTTGCTGGTTTTCCAGCTGACAAGCCCAGCGTCTTAATTGCTGAGCCACCATGCCACCCAGGTTAGCTTTTATATAAAAGTGAAATTCTGAATTTCACAGCTTCATAATTCTGTAGAAAAACTAAGCTCCTAAAGTTGTCCTGAGGCTTTGGAAGAAAGACTGAGCATGACAGTTAAAGGTAGTTCTCAGTTTATGATCAGTTGCTTATTGACTATTTGAAGTTTTGACAGACACCCCCAAAGATGCTTACAAGCTGCTTTCAAAGTTCCAGTGGCCACCCCCCCTTGCAATCATATGACTGTATTTTGGGCACTTAGCAACTGATCCACATTTACAGCTGTTTGCAATGTCCTGTGTGGGTCACATGACAGTGATTTACAATGTTTTTGCTGAAAACCTTTCTTTAGTTCCATTTTTGGCAAAAATGCTCTATAATGAACAATGAGTTCATTTAGCGACTGATGTTCACTTAATGACTTTGAATTCACTTAATGACTATGGTGATTTCTTAATAATCACTGCAAAAAAAAGGTTTAAGTCTCTAGTCAATGCTCTCTAACCTTAACGGAAATAATAAACATAAAAAAATATTTTTAATACTGCAAAATCTGCACTCACTCATTCATATGTATGTGGTACCTTGTTTCACAGCAAACTCTCATTCCCTCCTCCCAAAAGCCACATACGAATATTTTTATTTGTTTGTATACCACACATGGTTATTTATGGTGCATAACAGATTTAAGAAAATAACATTTGATTTTAGATATATTTTCCTGTTCAGCCATCTGGATTTAATTTAGGCAAGTATTATGATTCTCCACTGATATAATTTACACTGTAGTTTAGAAGTGTTACTTTTAAAAGGCAATGTTTATTTTAAATAAATTGCTGAAACATACATAGTGTTATCCATATGGAAACACTATGGAAAATTTTCATTCATCACCCATTTCTGTCACTCCCATATGGCAGTAGATATGAGGACAAATACCAGTTACTGGTTAATATTAAATATATTTAATATTAGAAAATATGCAGAAAACATGTCTGTCTATCGATTTTACTCTGAAACTCTAGGAAGTGCATATAATTTCTCTAAATGAAAAATTGAAGAACCAAGGTTATGACACTTAAAATGCTAAATCCAAAATCTATAGCTGCATTATTTCTGTTTTAGTCAGGATGATATTGTTTAAATGTAAGATGTAGACATACTGAAAATCACTGAAACTTTCTCCAAACTTTTCTATTGTGCTTAAATACTCAATTTATTCATTTATATGAGACCTATTTTTATCTATCTTCCAGACTGATTACCTACTTACAATTTTCTTCTTCTCACTTTTTTACTTTCTTTAGATTTCCCATTAGAGTGCCTTTTTAGAATGCATTTTGCCTTTATTGTCCTTTTCTTTTTTGTCCTGTGTAAACCATGTTTCTTTGCCTTTTAACCAGGGTCAATAATGTCAAAATGGTGGGTATGACAGCAAAGAAGAGTCTGCCCTGTTTTAACAGGCATGATGTGGTGGCCTAGAAATATTTTTCTTTTTAAAAAATATTCTCAATAACCAATTAAAAAGAGACGGAGCTTTGAACACACAGTTGCACCCACCGTTTTGTTGACCATTCCTCATAGTCATGTCTTTGAACTGTGTTTAAAATAAATATTTTAAATTGAATCATGCATTAGCCACTGGTCTGATTCAAATACATCCTAACTGGTTTTAGACTGAGTCAGAGCTTCTCTGATATGATTGTAAACCCAGAAGAGAAGCTCATTTTGAAAGTATATCTGTCACTGATCTCTAGTAGCAATCTTTCAAGGTCTTCCACCTTTTTTCAGTCCAACATAAATTAATTGATACCAACATTGATAAAATTGGGAAAGGAAGTCTGTCACATTTTAAACCTGTAGAAGCAGTGGTTTATGTCCTAGGTATCTTTACATTTTGCTACTTAATATAAAAAGTTAACATTTTTTATTTCTTGGTGAAATTATACAAATGTTTATAAATATTATTGTTGCTTGTAGGATCCAGTTTTGCAAAGTTAATTATTAATAGGCTGAAGGGAAAAATGTACAAGAATCTAAAATATTACTTAACTTCTGTGGATTAATTACAACTTGGCAGTCCAAAAGGCAAGGTGGTGGCTGTGTCCACATTATCAAATTCCCACCCTTTTTAAAATTTATGTCATGCCTTTTTAATTTCCCCCATGACTTTGTTTCTTTTAAAGGGCATTTGTTTCTGTTTTGCTTATTTTGTCAGCAGCATTTATGAAAATGACATATGAAAACGCAGTTTTGGAATGCATATCTGAAAGTTCAGAAAGATAGTAGTGTTATTCCAATAGAAATATAAACTCTTCAACTTTGTGAGTAAAATGAAGATGATTCACTTCTTCGTCCTATCTTAGTTATTGGTTTATTTTGGAGATAGTAATTTGCATCTATGTGGCATACATCATAGACATGTAAATATGGTTAATTAATCTCCAAATAATTTCATTTCATAATTAAATTTATTGGGAGGTATAATTAATAAAAAATATGTAAGAGTCTCCCAACATACTAAATTGATAGCAAAGTCATAGCATGTTTAGTAGGATATTTAGTGAAGATGAATGTACAGCAGAGAAGCAAAAGGTGAAGATTCAGCATTTTCCAAGTTAACATACTACATTGCAATCCTTTATTCCCCCAAAAGAATCTAATAGATTCTAATAGAATTAGAATCTAATTCTAATTCTAAAGAAGAAATAAAAGGCAGTGAATTCTAGAAAAATCCTACATTAGTACTCCTTTCCTTGAACTTTGTGATAGCAAATTTGGGGTTTACGCCATTCAAACTGGAAGGCTCAATTACAAAACTGCATCTTTTCAACCTGGAGTATCTGTTATATGTGATAGAGTTTTAAGGAAAAATGTGTCAAATTTTGCAGATTAATTCTCTTTCTAGAAAATTCTCTCTCTCTCTCTGACAATTTTATAAGGTTCAGATCATGTTGGATTTCAGAAGAATGATTTGGGTACCCCTGAAATTTCTGATTTGGGTACCTTCTGAATCTATTTAAATCAACTAGATTTGGGTCAATATTTAGTGAAACCCAAAGCCTAATTCTAGTTGAAAACTTTATAATCCAATGTTTTCAAAAGCTGCAGAAGAGGGAACCTGATTTATCACTAACTGTTATTAGTAGGTTTGCCTTATAACTGCATCAAACCTTATAATACAACTTCCTTTCCCCCTCTTTGTAAGGTGCTGAAGGTTATTCATCGATCTCCCCATTAGAAAACATGGCAAATGATTCTGAAGAGGGCAGAAGCAATATAACATTACTGAAGCTTCTCCATGTAGTTCTTTGGATTTTACCTTATTTCTTCAGAACTCTGTAATACATTATTTAATTTTTAAAATACTGCATTCTTGATATTCTCTTTCCCCCACAAACTGAAACATTCAAAATGTATTTTCATTTGAATATTAATGTTTTCTTTTCTTCTCCTTTAATATTTTGGGAATTGTTAGCGTTTGCTTTCAGTTGGTTTGGATTCAAAAAATACAATCTGTGTCTGGGATTGGAGAAAAGGAAAAATGCTGTCCATGGCTCCTGGTCACACTGACAGAGTAGGTATAATTTTATTTACTTTCTATCGATATTTTAAGAACCTTTTTCTGTGTCTGGCACATTTGATACAACTATTTCTAGTGGCACCAGAAATAAATGACAATGCATAGTTTATACTTCTGATTCTGTATAAGGCTTTTTACACTTATTTGCTTAGGAGAAAATTACAATGAATTAAATATGGTTAGTATTATATTTATGTATCATATTTCTTGCAAAGAGCCTTGATTGGCTTTCATAATCATTTAAATTAACAAGCTTATCTGTTTGTATTATAAATCTACAAATATTTAAGAAGTTTAAGACATTGGACAAAATATAGACAAGGAGATATGGATATATTTCTGTAAATATGTTTGCTTTTCTCTATAATTTTCAAGACCAACATTTTTTCGTCTGTCCCCTGTTCAGATATTTGATATTTCTTGGGATTTGTACCAACCAAACAAACTTGTTAGCTGTGGTGTAAAACATATTAAGGTAAGAATACATATATTTCAGTTCTGCTTCCATTTCATCACAACAGATCTTTTCTATCCTTGTGTAATGTACTTTATTTTTAATTGTTTGGTCTTTAAAGGTTTTCTGGAAGCCCTTATTCTTCTAGGAATTGAGTGGTCTCCAAATGTAATGCTAAAAAATAAATAAAATAAACCTTTTTATATGGACAAGATAGGATACTTCAGGGATGAAATGAAGATGGTTTTATTTAGAACTGTCATGACTCAGTGGTTAGAATCCAGTATTGCAGACTAATTCTGCCAACTGCCAGCAGTTCGATTCTCATTGGCTCAAGGTTGACTCAGCCTTCCATCCTTCCAAGGTTGGTAAAACGAAGACCCAGATTAGATTGTTGAGGGCAATAGGCTGACTCTGTAAACCATGTAGAGAGGACTGTAAAGCACTGTGAAGCAGTATATAAGTCTAAGTGCTATTGCTATTTTTTTCTTTATACAATTTATAGACCACCATTCATTCATTCATTTATAAAATTTATAGACCACCAATCAAGATGACTCTGGATGGTTTATCATCATTCAGTGATGCAGTAATAAGTTTAACTCCAGTTGGCCCTGTTGTGGAAATGTCCTTTCCCTGTCACTGGACACTCCACCTCCTTGGCTACAGTATTTGTCACAAAATTATTTAAACTGAAATCTTATTAGTAAACATAATCAGTCTCATTCTTGTCAAAACAAAATAAAATTAATTGATAAAAGCTAAGTTATTTCCAACTGTTCTTTAATTGAGTTACACTGAGTTGAACAGAGTTGTCCTAGAAGAAGCTCTTGGTATCTTCTCATTTCTAGAAGTGAGTGGGGCTGAAGCACAGAGGTAATGCTTTTATGTGGCAATTCCTGTGGTTTGGAACAGCCTTCCAGCCAAGATCAGAAGGTTTCTCTCTGTCTATTCATTTCAGGAAATATTGAAGATGGAGCTGTTCCAAAGAGCTTTTGTGAACTGAGCAGCTGTCATCAGGGGTTTTTTGTATTGTTGTTGGTCTTTGGTTTTCATTGAGTGATCATTATTAATTTATTGGTACACTATTAATATTTATTCTGGATGTTTTTGTTATGAACATTTTTGGTTAACAAGCTGGAGTGCTACCAGATTACAGTGATTACTGGTTGAATGAATAAATACATAACTATTTATAAGATTATATAGAAAATGCTATCCAATATTCTTCAACACAATGCTTTATAGAGCAGAAATCACAACAGAATCAAAGCTTTTCTGAATGAAGTTATGTTTGCTGTCCATCCAAAATCAGGCAATGGTTGTTTCTAAGGACCCCTGGTTGATGCAGTGGTTAGAATGTAGTACTATAAACAAGCTCTGCCCACAGCCTGGAGTTCGATCCTGACAGGGCTCAATTTAGCTTTCCATCCTTCTGAGGTCGGTAAAATGAAGACCCAAATTATTGGACATACTATGCCGATTGTGTAAACTTCCCAGAGAGTGCTGTAAAACTCTGTGGTGCAGTATATTAGTCTATGTGCTATTGCTTTTGCTAATATTAGTACTTCAGGAAGCCATTTCAAATTTTGGATACCATGACTGGAAAAAAAATAGAATTATCCTGCATAATCAGATAACAGATAATCAGAGTTGGAAGGGACCTTCTAGGTCATCTAGTCCAACCCCTGCCCAAGCGGGAGACCCTACACCATTTCTGACAAATGGCAGTCCAATCTCTTCTTGAAAGTCTCAAGTGATGGCACTCCCACAACTTCCGAGGGCAAGCTGTTCCATTGGTTGATTGTTCTCACTGTCAGAAAGT
This sequence comes from Naja naja, assembly GCA_009733165.1. Classification (NCBI taxonomy): domain Eukaryota; kingdom Metazoa; phylum Chordata; class Lepidosauria; order Squamata; family Elapidae; genus Naja; species Naja naja. The sequence continues at coordinate 327,332,423 of CM019148.1, read as the reverse complement.
TTCTCCTTATTTCCAGGTTAAATCTCTCCTTGTTCAGTTTCCATCCATTATTCCTTGTCTGGCCTACAGGCGCTTTAGAAAATAGCTTGACCCCTTCCTCTCTGTGGCAGCCCTCAAATATTGGAAGACAGCTATTATGTCTCCCCTGGTCCTTCTCTTTACTAGACTAGCCAAGCCCAGTTCCTGTAACCATTCTTCATATGTTTTAATCTCCAGTCCCCTAATCATCCTGGTTGCTCTTCTCTGTACTTTTTCTAGAGTCTCAACATTTTTTATATAATGTGGTGAACAAAACTGGATGCAGTACTCTAGGTGTGGTCTTACTAAGGCTTTATAGAGTGGTATTAGTACCTCCCTTGATTTTGATTGTATCCCTCTGTTAATACAACTTAGGATTGCATTAGCTTTTTTGGCTGCTGCTGCACACTGCTGGCTCATATTTAGCTGGTTGTCCACTAAGACTCCAAGATCCCTCTCACAGTTACTGCTATTGAGCCTGGTTTCACCCAGTCTGTATGTGTACTTTTGGTTTTTCTTGCCTACTGTATGAGAATCAACTGTATGAGAAGAGAAAAGAGATCATCCGCCACTCAGCATGCCATCTGGGGGGTAGGGGTGGGGAACTAAGGAATAGGTCCTGTAAGGGAAAAAAAAGAATATATAACAAGAACATTATAAGTGCTTGAACTTTCAGACAAGGTTTGAATTCTTTAGGAAAGTATTCAGACAGAAAGAGTTAATAAAATATATTGCTGTTATCAAATCTGTACCTAGAAATATTTCCAAACTGTAAATATATTATAATCTATTCAGCATAAGGTGAGTGCTTGATTGAAGAATATCACATCATATAATATATAAAATAATAGTAATTTATTAGCTTGAGCTTTATTTTAAACTGCTGCTACATATTTGCTTATAGCCTATTGGCTTTAAAAAATTTGGTCTTGTCATGTGGATGCCTTGACTTACAACTGTCATGACTTAACAATGGAATTTCTGGGCTCCATTACAATTGTAAGTGGAGGACTACGGGTATTGCATAAATATTTTCCAGGTTTCTTTTGTGAGTCATCTGTCTGTACCATGAAAGCTAATAAAATGCTGCAAAGCCAGGAGTTTCATCAAGAAGAAGAAGCAATGAAATTTTTATCGGGTGGCTTTTTTCCAAATGCTTTCCTTTCTAGAAATGCAAGGGTTATGTTTACAGAATTGGAATACTTCAGATATGGACAAAAATTATTTTCAGATTGTCATCAAACATGGCATGTTAGGTGAGCAACTTATATAGAAACAAGGAAGCAATAGTTCAATTGCATAGCTTGTCTTGAAAACTGAGCATTAAAACTATAATTGGTTAGAAAAGATCATTGACTGGGTCTGGATTGTAGTCAGCCATAAATATTTTCCACTTAGCTAGTTATTTCCAACCATTAACTCTCATTGGTTCTTGCTAATGGTGAGAATCAATACCAAGTAGTAATGCATGGTTAATGTTGTAGGATAGAGTTAATAAGAATGCAGCCTTAACTATTTTTGTATACCAAAAACAAGCTGTGGGCCTTTTCCTTCCTGAAACAGACCACTGCATTATTTGGAAAATCTTATTGTATATGGGAAAAAATGGAAGAATTTGTCATGTCGGATCTTAAACAGCTTACAGAGGAAATATGAATTATATTTTTCTCCTTCTTGGAGATCAGCTACTCCATTTCCATGAAGACCATTAAAAAAGGACAGACAGCTGGCTGTCAGACAATAGTCATACTATTACAGACTATTTTTAAACTTATTTTCTTTTATTTTTATTAATTTTCTTTTCTACTGGCAAAAGTGCAACCAGTAACTTTTCAGGTGCCTTCACTGGAAATTCTAGACTGCTGTCCTCATTAATCTAATTATTATTGACACTATATATATAGAAGTAGTATTTTATGACACACTTTAACTTATTTTAGAACATATTACAGAATTCATTAAAAGAATTTAAATAGGAATTTGTATCTCAATTTTTAAATAGGTCCGATTTTTTAAATTTTAAAATTAACTTAATATCAGTTTTTTTAAAAAAATCATTTTAATCCGTTCAGATCACAAAAGAGAATGGAGCCTCAATGTTTGCTTAGTCCAAAGTGCATTCCATAATGCATCTATAAATTATTTTAAAGGCCAGAGTCAACCCTCTTTATTAAGACAAGTACTTGTTCTTGCCTAAGATTGCAGAGTCAATCTTCCAATAAAAAGATTCTGCTAACAAACTTTTACAGAACACTTTGTCTGTGATAAACTTTATTGTAGGTATGAGCAATTTTAAAATTTATTTTCTTAATCTTTTTAGGTGTAATGAGTTTCTGAAAGTAGAACAAAAAACAGGACAATTTGGTGTGTCTCACTACAGTGAGAAGGCTAAATGTATGTTTTCTATCTGATTTTATTATTTAAATATGTGGATAGTAAGTATATAATTTTGTTTAATTGTATATAATTAGTTGCTATTGCTCTCTCATTTATATAATATACTGTTTCTGTGTTGGAGTTCTATCAAAGCCTATTCATTTGATAAAATGTATTAATTTTAGGTAATACCTTTAAGTTTGATTTATTTTTATTTTGTAAAAAATATAGTGTTAAAATTGTTCAAGTCTTAACTGCTTTCTGTTCTAATTCACACTCAATCATTCATTAGCTCATACATATCATACCTCAACAAAGTTGATCAGGTGCTGGTTAAGGTTTATTGGGAATGCATAATACTGCACATGGACAACCTGAAGTCAAGAATCTTTCATTGGGTCTCAGGATTCTATTCTCTATTAATCTTTCAGTATGGCCAGCATAATTTCACATAATTTATTTCTGAGTTAATAATTTCTTCCCTTGCAAAATGTATTTGTCAAGGCTCCTTTTTTTTAGTTGACAGTATTATTTGTCCATTTGTCTTTGAATGCAAACCCCAGGTTACAGTGGAATGGAGTGTTATTTCTAAATACCTATTTCCCTAGACTCCTTCTGGTTTCTTAGAATGACTGATCTTCTGTTGCTGTAAATTGATGCCCATCTTCCCCAAACACAAATAGTATCTCAAGTTATTTATTAAAGTGTATGATACAGATGGCAATCAAGAATCATAAAATTTAAATTGGCTGTTAAGAGCACTATCACAGTGCAGGAGTTAAAACATTCCTAAGGGAGAGAGTTGTCTAGTCTTTGCTTGTGCACATCTCTACTTTTCTTGGCAATATTTATGTTGTCAAAATGTTCTTATACTAAGCATGAGGACAAAGTTGGTTTCGTGCAGGTGACTGGTGATATGGGAAAAGTGGGAGCATATAATTCAGATGCATTGGCTGCTGAAACCTGAATGGAAGGAGGACATGTAGAAATGCTAACAGCCAGCCACCAGCAGATGCAGATAGTCCTTGACTTACAACCACAATTGAGTCCAAAATTTCTGTTCCTAAGTGAGATAATTGAGTTTTGCTCCATTTTATGACCTTTCTTACCACAGTTGTTAAGTGAATCACTACAGATGTTATGTTAATAACACAGTTGTTAAGTGAATCTGGCTTACCCATTGACTTTGTTGGTCAGAAAGTTGCTAATGGTGATCACATGACCCAGGTCACTGCAGCCATCATAAATATCAACCAGTTGCCAAGCATCCAAATTTTGATCACATGACTATGGCGATGCTACAATAGTCATAAGTGTGAAAAATGATCATAAGTCATTTTTATCAGTGCCATTGTAACTTTGAATGGTCACTAAACAAATGGTTGTAAGTTGAGGACTACCTTTATTAAACGTTTCCCTTTCCAGCTGAAGACCATGAGACAAGGAAGGGAGAAAAGAAAGAAAGGATTATATGGAAACTCGTCAATACACCTGAGGCACAAGTCCCTGAGCTAAACCAAAAATATATATCAAGACTATCCATCTGCTCCATCAAAGATTCAATTCCATCCATAGATTTACTCAATTTCTGAATCCATGAGATGCCAATCCACATTACCTCTGAATTATCAGTTTATTAGCTTTCACGCAGCCTGTAGCTTATCCTTGAATTTTGATGAGAGGAAAAAATAGACCAGGTTGCATATTGGCAGCCTCCAGTTTGAAACCTCTGATGTTTTTATTTAGTAGCTTTGAAGAAGTATCTGCACTCTCTTTGGTATACAGAGTAATGCTATATTCTTCTCTCTCCTTTCTGGATAAAATGTATGTCAAGAAAGGACCAGATTTAATTTATTTTCCTCATTTCATCAAGATTTATTTATTTATTTATTTATTTTTATTTGACTTGTATGCCGCCACTATCCAAAAGGACTCAGGGCAGCTCACAGATAAAAAATATAGAACAATAAATTATGTAAAAAGAGATTAAACCTGATAAGCCAAAGAACAAATATAAAAACCAAATTAAAATCGAATTAAATCCCACCCTCTCCCCCAGGAGATCAGTCCAGCCCAGCCTGTAAAAACAACCAGGTTTTTAGATGCGTCGGAAAGAGGAGAGATCGGGAGCCAGCCGGAGCTCAATGGGTAGTTGGTTCCATAAGTATAAAGTGATCCATTATAGTGATGTTCTTTTTAAAAAATGAAGTATTTCAGCCTTACTTCTAATGTGGTTTGGAGATGCTTAACATTTCCATTGGAAAACATTTTTTTAGGGGTTCTGGCCTATATGTATCTTTTTCTGTTGCCCATTGGGCTTTTTGATTCATTGTGGTTTTTGTATATGCTTATAATTATTTCTGTTCTATCCTTTGGCTATTTTTGTCTGAATCAGATATTTTCTAGCTGTTGTCAACTTTTCACATATTGCATTGCAAGCTGTTGAACAAACAAGCTGTCAATCAAATCAGCAGCAGCATACAAATACTGTAAATAAATCAAATATTTTAAATGAAAAAGCTAGTAATTCACATTAGAATAAAACATCAAGCCAATATTCATATATGGAGTTCAAACAGATGAGATATCAAGCAGTTTCAGAGTTAAAAGAGACCAAATCAATGAGTTTATTAGTAAACTAGGTTAAGTAAAAAAAAAGTAACACAAGCATGAAGCCCAACCATTAAGTTCATGAGATATTATTTTCTGTACGAGCCACTTAGATTTGACAGTTTATTAATTCAGAGTGGCTTGGAGCTCACTTGTGATCCAGTTGCTAGCTGTTAACATTAAAAAAAAACCTTACATGAAGAGCATCAGTCCTTTATTTGTCATGGTCTAGGAAAACTTCAAATTCCCAAATATGAACAGAATATAGGCTTATGTTTACCAAGCCCCCTGTATGTTTCTGAGGGGAGACATGTAGAATTATTTAACCTTGCCTCTTAAGGAACAAGGTAGCTTTGGATTCAGAGAATATGTAAAATTTTAACTAAATTTTTAAGAAGGTTAGGGAGGAGGGTGGGTAATGATTCTGGGGATGTGGGTTGCAGCCCGGTTCGTGGCAGGGGGCAGGGGCTGGGGGCTGGCGGGGCCCCAGGGTGTGAGGTGGGGACTGCGATTCCCAGGGTGGTTGGGATTGGCAGGAGATGATGAGGCACAGGGCCATATCATGTGTTGGGAGCGCGTGCCCGCCACCTTCGGGGTGACACACTCTGACCCTATGGCCCCCTCCCTTGGGGGCATGGGAACCAGGACCCCTGGGCTCAGACTGGTGTATTTTAACTCCAGGTCCGTGGCTAATAAATCTTCCCTCCTCCATGAGGTCATTGAGGAGGAGGCTGCGGACCTGGCTTGTATCACCGAGACCTGGTTGGGGCCGGAGGGAGGAGTCCCTCTGGTTGATCTATGCCCCCCAGGTTTCTGGGTTTTGCACCAGCCACAGGCCCAGGGGAGGGGTGGTGGGGTGGCTGTGGTTATTCGGGAGACCCTGATTCCAAGGGAGGCCATTGTCCCAGAGATAGGCGGGAGTGAGACCCTTCTCCTGAGGTGGGGGCCTAGTGGTTGGGTGGGCTTGCTGCTGACATACCTTTCTCCCAGCTGTGTGGCAGCAGCCCTGCCTGGGTTTCTCGATGTCCTCTCGGGGGTGGCGGTGGAGTTCCCAGGGCTTACAGTCCTGGGTGACTTCAATCTGCCTTCCTGGGGGTCGGGTCTGGCCCAGGAATTCATGGCCTCTATGGAGGCCATGGGCCTGACCAAGTTAATTCAAGGCCCGACTCATGAGGGGGGAAACACTCTCGACCTAGTTTTTGTCTCGGAACAGTGGCGTAGTGACAGAGGGCAGGTTAGTCTTACGACACTGCCCATTCCATGGTCTGAACACTATCTCCTGCGGCTGGTCTTCCAACGGGCTGCCCCCCAACGGGCTGCGGCTGCTGGGATCAGGAGCCACTTAGATGGTTCCGCCCCAGACGCCTGATGGACCCTGAGAGGTTCCAGGCGGAACTAGGGTTTTTTCCCTCTTTCCTTGCCCACAGCTCTGCCGAGGATCTAGCAGCCGCTTGGCAACTGGCTGCTACAGATGCCCTCGACAGGGTTGTCCCCATGCGTCCCCTCACACATCGTGGATCCCGGATGGCTCCCTGGTATACTGAGGAGCTCCGGGGGATGAAGCGCCGTCGGAGGGGTTTAGAGAGCAGGTGGAGGTCCACCCGCTCCCAGTCCAACCGAGCCCAGCTAAGAGCCCATATTAGGACTTATCTGGTAGCTGTGAGGGTGGCAGAAGGTCTTATCTCTCCACCCTCATAGCATCTGCAGATAACCACCCAGCCGCCCTGTTTCGGGTCACCCGCTCTCTCCTACGTCCGGGGGAGGCGGTGGACCCATTGCGGGGAAGGGCTGAGGAATTTGGTCAATATCTGTCGGATAAGATCGCTGGTGGGTTGTGCTCCAATTTGCAGTGGTCTGAGGAACGGGGTGCAAGTAGTCTGGCCGATGTGATCTGGGCTGAGTTCGATCCTGTTTCCGAGGATGAAGTGGACAGGATTATGCGGCATCTGAGTTCCACAACATGTTTGTTGGACCTGTGTCCTTCCTGGTTGGCTTATGCCTCCAGGGAGGCCATCTGCAGTTGGCTCCGGGCAGTGGTCAACGCTTCTTTAGGGGAGGGTGTTTTTCCCTCCGCCTTGAAGGAGGCGGTGGTGAGGCCCCTCCTGAAGAAGCCTGCCCTGGACCCGACTGTGTTAGACAACTTTCGTCCAGTCTCCAACCTTCGCTTTTTGGCAAAGGTTGTTGAGAGTGTGGTGGCTCAGCAGTTTCCATTTTTCCTGGATGAAGCGGACTACCTGGATGCGTACCAATTGGGCTTCCGGCCCGGTTTCAGCACGGAGACGGCATTGGTTGCACTGATGGATGATCTCTGGAGGGCTCAGGACAGGGGTTTTTCCTCTGTCCTAGTCCTATTAGATCTCTCAACGGCTTTCGATACCATCGACCATGGTATCCTTTTGTGCCTCGGGGGGTTGGGAGTGGGGAGCACTGTTCTTCGGTGGTTCACCTACCTCTCAGGGCGGGCGCAATTGGTGTTGGCAGGGGGGCAGAGGTCGGCCCGAGGGCGCTCACTTGTGGGGTCCCTTAGGGGTTGGTCCTCTCCCCTCTTTTATTTAATATCTACATGAAGCCACTGGGTGAGATCATCCGTGGCTTTGGGGTGAGGTACCATCAGTACGCTGATGATACCCAGCTGTATATCTCCACCCCAAACCAGATCAGTGATGCCCTCTCCGTGATGACCCATTGTCTGGATGCGGTACGGATCTGGATGGACGGAAACATGCTTTGACTCAACCCGGCCAAGACTGAGTGGCTGTGCATACTGGCATCTCGGTCCAGTCAGGAATGTCCATCGTTGTCCATAGGGGGAGAGGTGTTGCCCCCTGTGGATAGGGCGTGGAATCTGGGGGTCCTCCTGGATGCACGGCTCCAGTTGGAGGAGCAGGTGGGGGCCATCGCCAGGGGGGCCTTTGCCCAGGTCTGGCTGGTTCATCAGCTTCGCCCGTTTCTGGACCGAGATGCCCTGCGCACAGTCACTCATGCCCTTGTTACCTCCAGACTTGACTACTGCAATGCTCTCTATTTAGGACTGCCCTTGCATACCATCCGGAGATTGCAGCTGGTGCAGAATGCGGCCGCGTGAGTGGTGATGGGAGTTTCCCAATTCTCCCATATTACCTCCTCCTGCGCGACCTGCATTGGTTGCCGGTTGCACTCAGGTGAGATTCAAGGTTTTGGTTTTAACATTCAAAGTCTACACGACATGGGTCATAATATTTAAGGGAGCGACTCCTGCCGATATCGAGTGCCAATCGCCCTGTGCAAGCAGACAGGCAAGGGCTTCTCGGGGTTCCGTCAGCAAGCCAATGTCGGCTGGCGGTCCCCCGAGCCTACTCTGTGGCGGTCCCGACCTATGGAACCAGCTACCCCTGGGGTTACGTCTGGCCCCTGACCTTTGCACCTTCCGCCACGACCTGAAGACCTGGTTGTTTGACCAATCCGGGCTGTGACTCCCTCCCGGGGGGGGGATGGTTCTTAACTTATTTTAAATTTTAAATTTTAGATTAGCTATTATTGGGCTTGTGATTTGTTTAATTCTCTTTTTAATTATTTATTGTTGTTGTATGTTTTAGTTGTGAGCCGCCCTGAGTCTTCGGAGATGGGGTGGCATACAAGTCCAAATAATAAATAAATAAATAAATAAAAGATCTATTAATATTATCTATATTAATTTATTAATATATAAGGAGACACAGAGGCCTAATGGTTAAGACACTTGGCTTGTTAACCAGTAAGCTGACAGTTTGAGACCCAAGTACCATGTGATGGGATAAGCTCCCATTCTTGCCCCAGCTCTTGCCAATCTAGCAATTTGAAAGCTTGTAAATGCAAGTAGATCAATAGGTTCTACTTTGGTGGGAAGATAACAGCATTCTGTATGCTCCTGTATAGACATGCCGGCCATATGACTGCAGAAAGGTCTTCAGAAAATGCTAACTCCCTCACCTATGAAATGGAGATGAATACCGCCCCTAGAGTCAAACACCACTTTGTAATATTTGCATTGTTTGTTCTTAAAACCTAAATATTTTGTCTGTCAGTAGGATTTATTCTGTATTGTTCACAGATATACATGGTATGTTTCTTGCAAGATCACTTTAGATTTCAGTAGATTCACTAATACCAGTGGAACTTCTAATCCCATTGATTTAAGTGGCTCGTCCTGCAGTATGTGTAAATCTGGATTTACTATATAGATTTAAGAATAAATAATAGTGAATTCAGCAGTATTCTCTCTCAGAGAAATAGGCATAACATTAAGTTCTGCATATTCTTTTATGTGGTTTGAGGAAATGGAAAACAAAATGTGAATCTGTTTTACTAGAAATGTGCAGTTATAATGATACAACTATGTCTTTTGATTTAATCTTTCTCATGTAATATATGTGATTACATCAGCATACTTCCATATTTCCTGTCTCTCTCTCTATAGAATAAAAATGACATTGAAGTACATTGGCATCATATTGTAAGCATTTATTTACTTAAATATATGACAGTGGAAGAAAAAAGTCAAAATTTGGAGCTTTGCCTTGGCAGCCATCCATCTCAAAAGTTTGTGTTTTAGTGGCTTAAAATATTCCATGAACAATGTTACTAAAGCAAATAACTTTTATGTCACAGTTCTGGAGTCTGTGTGGAAATTCATTGACACCAAAGCGTGGTGTATTTGGTAAGACTGGTGATCTCCAAACTATTTTGTGCCTCGCCTGTGCAAGAGATGAAATAACGTATTCTGGTGCACTTAATGGAGATATTTATGTATGGAAAGGAATCAACCTTATACGAACCATACAAGGAGCACATGCCGTAAGTACAATTTTGATAAGGCAGTCTTTTATTTTTTCTAAGTTTAAAAAAACAGGCAGGACAAACACGTGTTTGTAAATGGATTGCAGTAAAATAGGTATTTTAATACTTTAAAAATATGTTTTATCCTGCCTTTATTATTTTCATAACTAACTCAAGGCAAACATACCTAATATTCCTTCCTCTCTTATCTTCCCCATTACAAAACCGTGTGAGATGAGATGGGCTGAGAAACTGGCCCCAGATCTGTCAGCTGGTTTTTATACTTAAGGTTGGTCTAGAACTCCCAGTTTCCTGGATTAGCCTGGTACCTTAACCACTAGACCAAACTGGCTTTTAACTTGTTAACAACCAGAGTTGCTTGGCATGTGGATGGCCATATAAATTAAATAAATCTATAAATAGTGTTATGTATGTAGGTTTGAAGTCATTGGTTTAGTTTGAACTGTTCTTGTAAAATGTTGGAAATGATTGGTTTAAAAAGTGCGGGAAAACCCTGCACTCTGATTGGCTGGCAACTGCGGCTGCTGGCTATAAGTAGCAGCCGCAGCCCAGCCAAATTGGGTTCGTTCTGAGCTGTAGTCACTAATAAACTAAGAGCTTGAAGCACTCCGCGTCTGTCTCTTCATGCAAACTTAACAAATAGACTTGAATAATTTCATTATTTTGATTTTTTTAATCATTTAGAATTAAATATCAGCATTTTTGCTTCTGTTAATGCCTTATGTAAACTCTCTTGCACACATAATTATAATAAAGCTTGATGAATATTCCTCTCCAAATTTAGCATACAATACAACACCCCCCCTCCCAAATACAGTCTATAGGAAGGGAAATATGGTTATAGACCAAGTTCATTACCTGACTTGCAGGAGAAACAACTGCTGTTTTCTTTCACTGGACAAGCTGAAGGATGCTGCATTGATTCTTCACTGAGTCTTGCCAGAACTGCAAGCTTTCCTGGAAAGAAGAGGGGCTTGATAGCCAAGCAGATGGCAGAGAAGGGAGAGTAGCAATTTGATGTTATCCCACTGTCATGTCCACAGATGCTCTCACTTTGCACAGGTTCTGTGCAGCAGTGTTCAAAATTCATTGGATGATGACCGAAGTTGTAAACCAGACCTAATCATCATCCAGTTCACCATTTTTAGAGTGCTTTGTAACTTGAAAGATATAATTTTCCACAAACTAATTTTTTCCACTCCTCTGTATCCATATTGTTATGTATTGTATATAGTGTATAATTGTCAGTTGAAGTTCTCATTCTGGTCCTCTATTGGAGTGGGAAAATACTCTCTCCTGATTGGTTGTTTGTCCATTCAGTTTCATATAAAAGGAGCTGTGTCAGCCAGGGAGCTCAGCTGCTTCGCAGGCAGGATTGAATAAAGAGCTGTTAGAAATCACTCTGGCCTCACCTCCATTCTTCGCCCAGGACTTAACACATATAATGTTCCTACCCCTTCCTTCAGATTCTTGATCTTCATATATATATGGTTAGATTTTAGTGCATATCTTTTATTTCTTACTGCTTTTCATATTTTATTTTAGATTTTTAACTTTGATTCTTGAGGTACTTTGATTCTTATGCTTTTCTAATTACTGTACGCACCTTTCTATTATGCTAGGTTATGACCATTATAAAAAGTCTACTTTTATTTGATATGATTTGACAGCTCAAAATGTAACCCTATTCACCTTTGTCAAAGGAAACTGAGATATGCAAATGTATTTAAGGTATTATAATTTTGAAAGCTGGAATGTTAAAGGTGATATAAGAACAAAAGCTTTTCAATAAGACATAAACTTTCAAACAGTCAAGTGCATCTTTTTAACTAATAAAATTAATCAGTTAATTAATGGTTAAATTAATAATCTCTAGTACATATTCTAAGATAGTTCGCTGCTATATTATGCTTCTTACGTTCCTTTGTGGATGTATGGGTTGTCATAACTGAAAATGTAGGTTGTTTAGATTTGAAAGCATTCTAATTTTCTTGTGGTTGTGATACAGTTGTATTATCTGCAATTTGTTTTTCCCTCAGCATTGCTGTTTTTGAGCTGTTATGCATTTTATATGTTTTTGCATAGGATAGAACATGTTGGGACAGTTCCTTAATTATCAAATTTGCCCTGATATGCTGTTCTCAATAAGGACATTTTTGGTTGCTTCTAAATGGATTTTGCAGTTGGCTCAGAGGAACAGCTTTTCTCAAGAAGTGTGTTGTTGAACTTGTAGTGTTAGATATAGTACAGAAAAGGACTATCCTCTATCAATAGTTGTATATACTGTGTAAAAGATAATTTGATTATAGAAGTTTTCACTTAGGAATATATGTGTTGCTAGTACATAAAATCTATTATCTAAATATAAAGAACTCATGCAGTTGTAATTAATTGATCTGTGATTAATTTCCCTGTCTAGTTATTGTAACCACAAAAATTAAAAAAAATTGAGCTACTGAATATATGAAACTAAAATAATTGGTTTAATATTAACTTAAATGAAAAAGGTATGATAATAGAAAGTACTACTTTGCATATTTTTATTTTGGTTAGCAGATTATTCAAGAGTTATGGAAAGCTGTCAATGGTATGTAATGCAGTTGCATTCAAGGAAGGATTTTCCAGAAATACCAACATGCATATAATTGTTATTTTCTATTTTAGGATACAATATCTGTTATTAGTTTAATTATTCTGAAACATTATAAACAAAAAAGCATTTTATCTTATTTGAATAATTGTGTTCCTTGATGTGAAAGGGACTCTACTTTTTAGAAGCATTCTCTAATTAAATATATGATTTTTTTCTCTGCTAGGCAGGAATTTTCAGCATGAATGCATGTGAAGAGGGCTTTGCCACTGGTGGCAGGGATGGCTGCATTCGCCTTTGGGATTTAAATTTTAAACCCATTACTGCGATTGATCTCAGGGAAACCGACCAGGGGTATAAAGGTAAAAAAAAAAAAGGAAAGAAGAGTTATTTAATCATTTGATTTCAGAGGTATTTTTTCTTAAATGTGAAGTAGAAAAAAGCAACAACAAAAAATGTTCCTACCTAGTAATGCAGATCGTGTTCCAAATGAGTAACTTTCAGAGCTGGAGTTGGGCAGCAGAATAGTGGCCCTTTATCATCAATAGGTAGTTCTACTGGTTTTTCTTTGTACTCTGATAGAAGAATGGTTCCTAGCCCTGATTATAGTCAACGTGGAGTATGAACATTTAATAATGAAAATCCATATATAATATATAATTTATCTATTTGCCAAGCTGGGAATGCATCTGGAGTAATAATGAGACTGTGATACATTTCATGCATGAAATGGTTTTGCCACTTGAGTTTAAATCAATGTAGTTATAGTTTTGCTCATATTTTCAATCTGCCTCCTCTTCTCCTCCCCCTCTCATGTTCTTTAAAATTATTATACTGCAATACTATTGTTAGTGAGTCATAACAAAACATGCTTACTAATGCTTTTAATCACTGAGAAACTGTGGAGGTATGATAATTGGAATATGAAGAAAATCATGAAGGGAACATTCTGTTTGATGGATTATGACTTTGGTACAATTAAGCTAATTACATAAGGCAAATCCTCAATAGGATTCTCATTAGAAGTCTGCCAAAATATTTCTACTAGGTTTAGCCTTTTGACAGAAGGCTGCAATAATATACATAATTGTAATGAAATTTGTGTTTAAACAGATATCAAGTACACATCCTTTTGTAATTTAACAAGCTACTTGGGGTAAAAACAAATTAATGCAACTTTGCTCAATCATTTTGAGCATATTTCATAAGTTTAAAAAAATTATTTCCTCCTGTAGAACAAGCCATTTAGTAATCCAAGCTGGCTGCCAGTCTACATTCTTTAGCTCAACTTAGACTTCCTTCTTTGCACCTATTGATGCTGATTGTTGTATCTTTAATTTCCTCTCTCAGTTTTCTTCTGTTGACTATTGGAACATTTTGCAGACAAATTTTGGAGTCTAAATTAGAGCCTTGGAACGGGAATACCTATACAATCACTTTGGACATATTGTTAAATGAGCAAATTTATTCTCCAAATATATAGGAGTTTAGCTCAAACAAGGCTTCTTAGGTTACATACATATGTACTATTCTTACTTTGGTGTGAATTTTGAAAAAAAGTGCCATGGTTTTAAAAGTTGCATTAACTTTACTGAGTTCATTCTTTAAAGTAGCACTATATTTTCTTCAGGTGTACGGTAGACTGATAAAAGGCAAACTATTTGGATGAAAAGCAAGTTTTGAGACACATGCACTGCTGTAATACTCTCTGCTATCTTGAATAGCAATTTTGAGGATCTAATAGTAATTACATTGAGTATGAAACCTATGATTGAAGAATTGTTTTACTTCTTCCTAGGACTGTCAGTGAGGAGTGTTTGTTGGCGAGGAGATCACATCCTAGTTGGAACACAGGACAGTGAAATTTTTGAAATTGTGGTGCATGAACGCAATAAGCCTTTTCTTATTATGCAAGGACACTGTGAAGGAGAGCTTTGGGCCCTGGCAGTTCATCCTACAAAACCATTAGCCGTAACTGGAAGTGATGATCGATCAGTTAGGTTAGCTCCACGGATTTCTAAAAAGATACAAGATTCTATAAAGTGTTATTTGAATTCTAAAATACAAACTAATTATATAAATCATTATACATTATACAGTTATTATAATGTATTACAAATTACTGCCCAGTAAAATTATTGCTTTATTGTAAAATCAGCTTTTGATGTCACATTTGGAACCGAATGCTCATAAAATTAGGTGAAATTCATTTAAAGGTTCCTATATTGTACATGTTTAACAGACTGAATCAGATAAAGATGTATGCCATATTTCTTCCTTTTCTTTCCAATGGCTCACCCACATTCATTCCTTATCAGGTTAATTCTTTACATGAATTGTACCTAGTTGTGTGTTACTTGTAAATGTATTATGCAGCTGGCTGCCTAGTAAGTGGAATAATTATATAATTGCTACCTGACATGGCAGATAGATTTTCAATATGTGGTAATAAGAACATACTGTTAATATAATTTTTATTGCTTTTAAATAATAACAGAAAAGCAAAAACAAAAGAAACAAAATATAGATACATACGCTATCAAAAATATATATAACAAGTGCTTAAAAATTAGCAAAAAAACTACCACAACAGAAAATAATATAGAGTATGACAGCAAATATTTGCAAGGACTAATGTTTTTAGAGTGGTAATAATAGTATACCTAATTTGAACTGAGTAAAAATTGATCTGCAGTCAGAAAAAGCAATTAGATAATAACCATACAGCCAGAGAACTATGCAGTACAGCAGGGGTCCCCAACCCCCCCCTCCGGTCTGGGCCACAGCCCATTCAGTACCAGGTCGCAGAAGTGGTGGGTGAATGCATGCGCATACATGCGCAAAGCCACATTTGTGAAAGTGGCACACATGTGAAACCATCTCCTCTCCCCCCACTTTGCCGCCACCACCTATGCTGGCCTGCCGAAATGGAAAGTTGGGGACCTCTGCACTTCAGTGCTCGAATATATTTTGAGATGGTAGGAATAAACTCTCAATATCAGTCTGATTTAGAAGACAAGGAAAAAAATTATCTGGTAGTAAAGGGAAAATCAGTTCTATTTTCTGCTGTATAGGCAATAATATATTGTTTGCATGAAATACATTTCTTATAGAATATGGAGCCTTATAGATCATGCACTAATTGCACGGTGTAACATGGAAGAACCCATTCGTTGTGCAGCTGTTAGCACTGATGGAATTCATCTTGCTCTTGGAATGAAAGATGGTTCTTTTACAGTACTTCGTGTTAGGTAGGTTATACATTTGGAGCTTTTAACATAAAATAAACTTTGCTTTCCTCAATAAATAGTAATTTCTTACCCCTGCTGGCTAGCTGCATGACATAAGTAATAAATCCATTATTTTTCATTTGTGCTCATTTTTAATGCAATTGCTTAAAATGCCCATATGTGCCACTGTGGAATGTAGAACATTTTTTTTTCAGAAAGTTTTTTGTTGCCTTGATTAGTAAAAAAAATCTTATTTTTCTGCAAGATCATCACTTTTATGCTTTATTAATATAATTGTTCCATATATTTTATTTTTAAACTATCCAATAGTCAAAGATGTTAGGTTAAAGTAAGTATGTGTGCACACATGCGCACACTGCATGCACACACACATGAAGAAGTAATCCAGTTCAACAAAAGATATACAATAAAACCAAATAAAATTCAAGGTAAAGACACTATATAAACTAGGCAGCAGCAAGACAAATAATATCTTAGGACAATATAAATTAATACACTGTTAATATATGATTAAAATACTATTAAACACCTGGCACCAGTCAAATCTTTGTGGGGACGGCATTTCAAAAATACTCAGATCAGTATGTATAGTTGTTTAGAATTCATGGCAGGCTTTTATATTTTTCTACTTGGGTGAAAGGCTTAATGAGAGTTTTATGGGGAGTAAGGAACATAAGAATTGTTGTACTAGATCATGGGCAACTGTTTAATCCAACTTTCTGTGTTACACAAAAACCAACTAGAAGTGCAAGGAAGCTCACAAAAGGTGATATAACCCCTTTCGTTGTCACTTCATGAAAGCTAATACTTAAGGTATCCTGCCTATGATTAAGTAAATAACAAAAAGCTATAGAAATATCCCAAAAGTCAATGGCAAGCTACTTCCATATTATTGTAGTACATAGATATATCATGAGGTAACAAAAGAGTTTAGCTTCAACAGAGATTAATCTTTTTAAATGTAGCTTTAATCAATATTATCTATTTTCTGTGTTACAGAGATATGACAGAAGTTGTTCACATTAAGGATAGGAAGGAAGCTATTCATGAATTAAAATATTCACTAGATGGAAATTTCCTTGCAGTTGGCTCCAATGACAGCTCTGTTGACATTTATGGTGTTATTCAACGATATAAAAAGGTTGGAGAATGTGTTGGATCTTCAAGTTTTATAACCCATATGGACTGGTCTTTAGACAGTAAATATTTGCAAACCAATGATGGTAGTGGAAAACGTCTTTTTTATAGGATGCCTGGTGAGATATTTTACTATTGTTGTATAATCCAAGAGAAAAAGAAGTGAATTGTGTGTGTTGGGCTGCCTAATATGCCATATTCCTAGTGGAATATTCATAGGAACTTTAATGATTATTACAGTTGTAATGATTATTAATGTTGTAATGATTATTCCTATATTCATAAAGCTTAACCTTATTTGAGAATAACAACTATAAAAGCATAAATCACTCCATTTACTGACTAATTTTATGATTCATAACAGAATAGCTATGTTCAAAAAAGTATGCTAAACTTTAAACGTGTTAACAAAACAAAATTCCTGTGCTTGAACTGAAACTCAAATAGGTTGGAGGTAGCATAAATTTTGTAATACCTTAGGCTACAATATTGCATAAGTATTTCTTGGGAATAAGCTGTATTGGCATCTACTTCCAATTCAAATAATATTAAGTTTACACAGTTTTAGTTGTTCTTTCTTCCTGTTTAACAATGTTTTTAATATTCCCACTATCTTTAACAAATGTGCTATTTACTGTTGTTCCTTTCAGTGTTCTCTTATAAAGAGAAAGAAGATCCTTTTCTCAGCTTGGTTAAAACCTCATTAAGGTTTTTCATGTGAAATAAATCAAGTCTGAAATTCAGAATTTACTTAAAGTAATTATTTTTTTTAATAATTGACAAGCATCATTAAGTGCTGGTACTCACCTATAAAGCCCTACATGGCTTAGGACTGGGGTATTTGTGGGAAACCCTGCTGCCAGCAACGACTTCCCAATGTCCCATGCGCTCCCACAGACAGGGCCTCCTTGGGGTGCCGTCGGCCAGACAATGTCAGCTGGCAACCCTCAGGGGCAGGGCCTTCTCTGTGGGAGCACCCACTCTGTGGAATCAGCTGCCCCTGGAGCTACGGGTGGCCCCTGACCTTCAATCCTTCCGTCGTGGCCTGAAAACATGGCTTTTCCAGCTTGCCGGCCTGGACTGATGGAGGGGATGGGGTTTTTAGAGGCAGTTTTATCAATTTTAATTGGTTTATTGGGATATTGTTTTAATTGTTGTTTAATATTTGTATTGTATCTTTTTACCGTTGTGAGCTGCCCTGAGTCCTTCAGGAGATAGGGCAGCATAGAAATTCCAAAATAAAATAAATAAATAAACTAGGTATCTTTTTCTATTTAGGGGGAAAAGAAGTGATGAATAAAGAAGAGTTAAAAGGTATCCAGTGGGCTTCATGGACTTCAGTTTCAGGCCTTGAAGTTAATGGAATATGGCCTAAATATTCAGAGATCAATGATATCAATTCTGTTGATGCAAATTTCGTTGGTCAGGTTCTTGTTACAGCTGATGATTATGGAACAGTAAAACTTTTTCGGTATCCATGTATAAGAAAAGGTAACTTTTTTTAAAAGTAATTTTAATGAAAATAAGTTTCATAAGGTAGTAAACGAAAGTAATGTCTTTTCAAGAGATTAGTTCTAACTAAAAGAAATAAGTGCTTGTGGGAAAGGAGGTAGATAAGACATTGTCATTTGTGTTAGCTGAAGCACACACACATCTATAAAAGATACAGGTTTCACAACATGTTACATCAGGGTGATACTCCTAAACAGTTTTCAAACACATTGGATCCAATTGGAGTTTAAAATAAATCCCCTTACAAGGCTCAGAGAGGTTTGGATGCAGCACAGATTCAATCAACCTAATGTAATCTTTGTGGCTCATTTACTAAGGAATTTAATTGTTAAACTAGCCACAAATTGATTGGACATATGCAAATCTCTCTTGATAATAGGTTGTATAATTTTTAGAGTTCAGTATTTCTTGAGATTCTATAGTATTTATTCATTTAAGTTACTTGCCTCCCCAACTCCAGCAGACTATATTAACACTATACATGCTTAAAATGGAAGAAAGAAAAAGAGACTGATTGTTAAGATAGTTTTTTACTCAAATTTAAAGAGACTGAAAGCCAATCCAAAGGTAATAATTCCATTATAGGTCATGTAACATTAATAAAACTTTGTGAAGAGGGAAAATATGTCCCTGATGCAGAGACTAGCAATTCTTATCACACAGTGATGAACTTTCAGAGTGGCCAGAATTTAATTTACTAGTCTCAATTGTGATTGTTAAGTGAAAATTACCCTTACTGCTTTTTGTGGTCTTAAATATCTGGATTATTGCAATGCACTGTACATGGAGATTCCCTTGAAAAGTATTCACAAGCTTCAATATGTTGGATATTCGACACATGTAACACTACTACTGTGTGAGTTGCATTGGTTGCCAGTGTATTTCCAGGTGCAATTCATGGTGCTGGTTATTGGCTTTAAAGCCCTTCATAGCTTGGCATGAGGTTGCCTGAGACAACATTTCCCAGTTGTTTCTACCTATCTCATTGAATCCAGCAGGTGGACATGTTACAGTCCCATCCATCCAGGAATGTTGGCTGGTGGGGACTAGAAGATACGTCTTCTCAGACATAGACCTGACTTCTGGAACATTCTTCGTTTGCTTGTTTGTTTGTCTGTTTGATTGATTGCTTGGTTGCTTGCTATAGCTGCCCATCTCAGCAAATGACTCTGAATGGCTCACCATTCAAAAATATATATTACAATCACCCTTCAGAGATCAGGATGAACCTGATTTTGCTGACCTTTTGTAAGGCCATGAAGACCTGGTGGTGTGCCAAAGCCTGGGTCCCAAGTCTGTTAAGAACCCCATTTGAGAAACACTGCATTATATAAATTGTGTGAACTGTACTTCAAAATGTAATGAACCTATATTTTTTAATAGGGGCAAAGTTTAAGAAATACTTTGGCCATTCAGCACATGTGACAAACATCAGGTGGTCACATGATTATCAATGGGTTATTTCTATTGGTGGAGCAGACCACTCTGTTTTTCAGTGGAAATTTATTCCTGAAAGAAAGTTGAAAGATGCTCTTCACATACCACCGCAAGGTGAGTGAATATATACAAATTAATATGATTTCAACAATAATGTATAATATTGCTAGTAATGATTTTGACATGAATTTCTCTTGAGATGGGCAATATTTCAGTTGATTCATATTTTTTGAGGTTTTACCCTAAGTTTTGTTCTTTGCTATTTTTTATATTTGTGTATCATTGGTATTTATTTATATAGACATGTCTTTTGTCTCCCTTCTATAGTTGGCTAATGACAAAATATTTTAAAAGTCATATTAAATGCCAGGAATAGATTATAAAAATGAGTATAGTACTAAAATATTCCAGAAAGATATGGAACGATGATTGAAAATGTATCTCATAAATGCTAAATATAGACTTCTGATTTTTATTTCCAGTGAATTGGATTTGATCAAGATTTATTAAAATCTTAAAATCTTTTGTAAGTGTTCTGGACTGTAATTTGCTATTTCTTTTGATTTCTCACCAGATTAGATGATTCTTATTCTTGTCTTGGTTCTTGTTTTCAACCTTTAGGAAATATAGTTTATCCAGAAAAGAGTGGCTGTGTACTGGCACTATTATAATGAAATAAGTTTTAAACACTATCCTTTTAAAGATACTTTAATTGGCCTTTCTTATAAAATACAGAAGCAGTCCATTTTCATCTATTTAGTACAAGAAATTGCAATATTCTCATATTCATAGTCTAAAATGAGGAAAAGTAATCTAATCTAATGGGAAACTGTTGAGCAGAGGGATTTTATTAACTATAAGAAGTGCCAGGTTTGCCATCATTAATCAATTCCACCATGTGATTTTGAGTTTCGCAATCTCATCATTTAGTGATGGAAATTCTGGCCCCAGTTGCTGTTGTAACTTGTTTATAATTGTTCCTGCTGGGTTGCAACTTAGTTCTGATACTGACGGAAAACTTTGGAGACTTAATTATGGTCAGCAGTATTGCCAAGCATGTATAGATATTGATAACTGTCAAGGGTGAGCTCGTCTTCTGTAATGAGAATGGTAGTAAAAGGAAAATTTAGATCTGAGGGTTATGTATCATTTGTAACATTTAAACTTCTTTCCTCCTGCATGCTTACAAGCAGTCATAAATTTACTACAGAAAAATAAGGGGGGGGAGGTGCATGTTATCCTTTGAAGAAATTCTCTACCTTGGAGAACAGTACAGAATCCTGGAATACTGGCCATCATCTTCTATCTTTTTTTAGTTTAACAGCCATTTACTGTAGCTGCTTGTTTCCCAACCTTTCAGGTTTCTATTATCTTACCCCTTTTTCTCATGTGGGAACATTATGTGCATAGCTTGAAGGCCCTCCATAGAATTTGCTTCTGTGGGAATATGTATACCTCTTGACTTGAATTTGATTTTACTATTTCAGTATTTTCTCTATATTTTATTTGCATTATAGAAAGCATGATTGACTCGAATAGTGAAGAATCAGATTCTGATCAATCTGATGTTCCAGAGCTGGACTCTGAAATTGAGCAAGAGACTCAGATCACTTATCGACGACAGGTATTATCCTATACATTAAGGAATGGACTAGAAACCTCCTAGATTGATTCTGCTTGTCCTAATAATCTTGGATGCATCTAAAATATTAATACCACAATGCTTGAGTTACTTTTCTGTCATGGAATCAACTGTCTACCTATTGATTCTGTATAGTCTGAGGAGAGAGGGGGTGGAATATGGAAAAGAAGTTGATTTTGGAGATGTTGGGCATTAGATTTTCTTACTACCTACCATATGTTAATAACCAAATGTCACCCAGCATGAGACATACAAAGCAAGATTCTGATAAGCCATGAAAAAGGAAGAAGAGTCCAATTTAAAATATAGAAGGTATAGGAAGGAATAACATTATCATATTGGCAGAGGTTAATCAACTGCTTTAAATGGCTTTGTCCTAGTATACAATAAAAGTTCTTATCTAGCTATGTCATATTGAGTCCTATGGAGCTTCTTCCAAATTCAAGACAATTAAAAGTAGGTCTCTGAGATTATGTCCTCTGAAGTAGTGTATCACTGGATAAACTTTTTGCTATCATCACAAACAGATTTTTAAAAATGGAAAAATACATTTGCTACATACAGCTATTTTAAATGTATCCCAATTACTGACTTTTAAAAGTAATTTCAGCTCTTGCCCCAAATACTTAATTTTAATATTCCTTTATTTCTTTGTTTTTAATTCCACCTTTATTATTTTTATAAATAATAACTCAGGCCATGGACGTGTATAATGTTCCTTCCTCCTATTTTCCCCATAACAACCCTATGAGATGAGATTGTCCCAAAGTCATCCAGTCAATTTTCATGCCTAAAATGGAACTAGGACCTTTCCACTAGTTCAATATCTTCATTTTCAATTCTTGAGCAGATTGTTGTGGTCTGACCCTTGTATTATATTTAATCTTAACCTCAGGAGTTTTTTTTAATGCTTTTGACCTTCATTACTAGGACTTGCAAACCATTTGCATTTTCAGCTTTCACAGTAATTACTTATAATTCTTTACTCTAATAATTTATTTAATTGGAATAGCTTTTTAACAATGTTGCAACTATATCCAATATATGATGTTCATATAGAAAACTTATACTCCTTAGAGAGGTTGGTTTTTCTAATATGCACAATGACAGAAAATCTTTGTATTTTCTGCTAAGGTTTACAAAGAAGATCTACCTCAGCTTAAAGAGCAATGCAAAGAAAAACGAAAAACTGCAGCCTCAAAAAGAAGAGAGAGGGCTCCCATCAATAGTATAAGATTGCATTTTGTTCACGGGTGTGTAAATCTTTTCTTTTCCCTTTCTTTTTCTCTTTTCTATGTTTTCTTTTCTTTCCTAAAAGGAAATAATACATATTATGTATTTATCCAGATTTATCCAGATTTGGACTCTCAAAAATGAATTCTACAACTGACAATTTTGTTTTTAATTAAAAGCAGCTTCGTGGGTTTATTTTGAATGGAATTATACTACTGGGAGAAAGTATTGTTTTTCCTGAGTATAATTTCTCAGGTTTCCTCTATACGTTTCTTCCTATACATACCCAATATAACAATATGAAGGAAGCTTATATGAATCATTGGGCAAATGTACTGTGTTCTCATGTTTCTTCTACAAAACAATAGTTTTTTTATATATATATATGAGTTATTGTTAAAAACAGGTCAAGATAGTGAATGTTGTCCTAATAGTTAAAGGGAAGTAGGCCTAAGTTGAATGCTGTAACTTAGCTAATCTTTTTAAACAGGGCAAACAGTTCAAAGGGAAATTACTGATATATGTTATTCTGTGAGACATACCCAATTTGGTATATAGGAGTAGGGGCACAGTGACTCAGCAGTTAATGATGCTGAGCTTAGAGAGCTGACAGCCCTAGTTCAAGACCTGAGCTCTGTGCCCCAGAAAGAAACACCAGATTTATAGTGAAACCTTTAGTTTTTGTATATAGGAGTCTGCTTTCACCCACTTTATTACATGGAGAGTGGGATAAGCCAGGAGAAATGTGTGATAAAACGAAAAGAAATATGGTCAAGAATGAATGGTAGATAAATGAAAGATAAATCATTATGGACCGCATACAAAAATTGGAGTGTTATGAAAAAAGAAAGAACAATTTGAGGGGAAGAGGAAAACTGGGAAAGCTGTGTTTGGATGAAGTTGATGAGATCTTCAAAAAGAAAGAGGGAAGAAGCTTAGCGAACAAAAGACAAGGTATGAACCTAGTGAAAGCAAAAATAGGGATAGAAAGGTATGAACAATATTGGTACAAATTAAGTTTAGTTAAATTTCCTTTTCTTCTCTCTTCTCTCCTACTTCTGATTATTTTTTTTGCGTTTAAATACAATGTGGCTTATGTTGAAGAAGAATAGCACTCTCCGTGTATATATGTATTGCATTAAAATACATGTTACTTTAATTTCATGTTGTTTTATTAGTTACAGAGGCTATGACTGT
This sequence comes from Naja naja, assembly GCA_009733165.1. NCBI lineage: Eukaryota > Metazoa > Chordata > Lepidosauria > Squamata > Elapidae > Naja > Naja naja. The sequence goes on along the minus strand of CM019148.1, from coordinate 327,308,605 downwards.
CGGAGTAATTTATTTTACACTCAGACTGGAGAAATTGTGTACCATGTTGCAGCAGTGGGTATAGTATATAATAGGCAGCAAAACACACAGCGCTTTTATTTGGGTCATGATGATGATATCCTATGCCTTGCTATTCACCCTCTAAAGGACTATGTGGCCACAGGCCAGGTAGGTTGTATGGAAGAACTAAAGATCTAAAGTTGTTTTTTCAGTCCAGTCAGGTTATAAAGGATATTTAATATCCCTGTCAATATTCTTGTGCTGTAGAAAATGTGTTTGGGCTTGTTATGCTACATGAGAAAAAAATAAATAAACATGAGTCTCTTGGATGATTCTTGGGCTATATAAGAACAGGTGTGTCTGGAATTCAGAAGCATATTTTTCCTGTAAAGGGAAATGTTCTGTGTATGTGCGGGAGCTTTTCCACTGCATGCTTTACACTGAAAAACACTAAAGCAGCTGGATACACAGAACTTCATAAAATACATGGATACACCCATGCTTGATCAGAACCAGTAGGTTGAATCCATTGCATATATCAGAGTGATTGGATCAAAGGAGGTAAAAGGTAGCATCTACAGGACATCTTGATCCTGATGTAAATGATGAAATTTATATAGTGGCATCATATGTTCTTACATAACAATGCCATTTACATTATTATGTGCTGAAAGTGTCACAATTTTAATATTATTTTGTCTTGGATGCCTATAATCAAATGGAGTAATTTCTGTTTTATAAACAATTGTTAGAAATGGTTAATTTAGTGGTTGTTCAACATAATATACCTTACAAAGTTTATTTTCAAAATTGTACAACAATAATTTATAATGACAGGCAGAATCATCCCAAGAAAATACAGTGCAGTGTTAGCTAAGCTAACATTTACTTACTTATTTGCACAATTTATCTATTACCTTATTCCAAATAGACTCTAGAGAATGTAGAGGTATTGACAAATTGAACACATTGTGACGTAAAATAATAATCATAAGAATACAGAATGCAAGAATTAATGCCAGAGTTATGGCCCCATATGAATAGAATAGAATTCTTTATTGGCCAAGTGTGATTGGACACACAAGGAATTTGTCTTGGTGCAAATGCTCTCAGTGTATATAAAAGAAAAGATACATTCGTCAAGAATCATAAGGTACAACACTTAATAATAGTCATAGGGTACAATAAGCAATCAAATCATACTAGGAAACAGTCAATAATTAGACTCAAAAGGCCTTCTTGAGCAGCCAAGTTTTGCAAGTTTTCTGAAGGACATGGAAATAGGAGTAAAATACTGTAATACAAATGTCTGGCATGGTTAGAAATTGGGTATAATAAAAAAACTAGTAAGTTAGTAAGCATATGTGTTCAATCTCTTATATAAGGTTGGCCGGGATTGCTCAACCCATGTTTGGGATACAGAGACAATCAAACCACTGTCGGTATTAAAGGGCTATCACCAGTTTGGTGTTTGTGCTGTTGATTTTTCAGGTATGTATGGTTGCAATATTTTTGTGAAAGTGTAGGCTACATAAATGTGATTTATTTTGTTAATACTAAGGGCAGATGTGTATTTGATGGTGTGTGAAGGAGAAATATTATTAGAATGTTGTCTTTTGTATCTCTGTAGTCATTGGATTCTGTTCAGCCATCTTATAATGAAATTAAGTCAATTTCTCACTGCCTATCCTTATGATGCCCATCTCTTCCTAAAATGTGGGTGTTTGATGGCCGAAGGAACAGAATCTCCAATCCTCAAGTGGAGACAACTGCCTGCATAGAAACTAATTGGGGCAGATGTAGATAATAGCATTGGTCTTAAGTTGGTTAAATGTTGAAAATAAGTTAATAACCATAATAGTTGAGAATGATGAATGAGCCAATGCCAATGAAAAAGCATCATTTCTGTCATATATTTCACCACTTGATTTTTTAAAATTTTTAATTAGTTTGAAAAAGTATATCTTTTAAAAACAAGCATATGACTGAATTAAAGAAATCATTAGACTTCTAAACTGTATCTTTAAAGTAAGTGTCACAGATCTCGCTCACAGATCAGAAATGCCTGCCTTTAAATTTCATCAGTTATTATGTGAGGTATTCTTCAAAACGTTTACATTTACTGTTAGATTTGCATGAAGAGTCAGACTTGGAGTGCTTCAGTGAAGAGTTTATTAGTGACTACAGCTCATAACAGACCTGATTTGGCTGGGCTACGGCTGCTTCTTATAGCCAGCAGCCGTAGTTGCCAGCCAATCAGAGTGCAGGGTTTTCCCACACTTTTTAAACCAATCTTATTTGACATTTTACAAGAACAATTCAAACTAAACCAATGACATTCAAACCTGCATACATAACACCCCTCCCCACTAGGTTCAGTCCATACTCAAACCCCAACCTATCTAATGTATTCTTTTAAATAGGTGGGGCTCTTACGTGTACGTTGAGACCTTCGTGGTTCAGAAGTTTTAACGTTCTCACCCCGTGAGAGGGGAAATGTGTCTGTTGACATTTCCCTAGTTGGACTTCCTGTAAAAGAAGACCCTGTTTATTATTTATTTATTTATTAATGAGACTTGTATTCCGCTCCATCTCCGAAGACTCGGGGCGGCTCACAACTAAAACAAGAAAACAATAAATAATTAAAAAAGAATTAAACTAACAAGCCCCATTAAGATACAATTACATAAATACACGATAAAACCATAATAAACCCCCCCCCAAAGGGTCATAGCCCGGCTTGGTTAAATAAGCAGGTCTTCAATTCACGGCGGAAGGCGCGGAGGTCAGGGGCCAGACGGAGCCCCGGGGGAAGCTGATTCCAGAGGTCAGGGGCCGCAATAGAATAGGCTCGTCGTCGGGGGACCGCCAACCGGCATTGGCCAGCCGACGGGACCCCAAGGAGTCCTTGCCTATGTGATCGCACAGGGCGGTTAGTGCTTGATGTCGGCTGGAGTCGCTCCCTTAAATATTGCGGACCCATGTCATGGAGGACTTTGTATGTTAGTGTTAACACCTTGAATCTCACCGAGCACAACCGCAGCCAATGCAGACAGCGCAGGAGGGGGTAACATGGGAGAACCAGGAAACTCCCATCACCACCCGCGCCGCCACATTTTGCACCAGCTGCAATCTCCGGATAGTATGCAAGGGTAGTCCTAAATAGAGAGCGTTGCAGTAGTCGAGTCTGGAGATAACAAGGGCATGAGTAACTGTCGCAGGGCATCGCGGTCCAGAAAAGGGCGTAATTGGCGAACCAAACGGAGCTGGGCAAAAGCCCCCCTGGCGACGGCCCCCACTTGCTCCTCCAATCGAAGCCGTGCATCCAGGAGGACCCCCAGATTCCGCCCCTATCCACAGGGGCAACACCACTCCCCTATGGTTAAAGATGGATAATCCTGACTGGGCCGCGATGCCGGTATGCACAGCCACTCAGTCTTGGCCGGGTTGAGACGAAGCATGTTTCCATTCATCCAGATCCGTACCGCATCCAAGCACTGGGTCATCAGGGAGAGGGCATCACCGATCTGGTTCGGGTGGAGATATACAGCTGAGTATCATCTGCATATTGATGGAAACTCACCCGAAACCACGGATGATCTCACCCAGCGCTTCATATAGATGTTAAATAGCAGGGGAGAGGACCGACCCCTGAGGGACCCCACAAGAGAGCACCCTCGAGGTGGACCTCTGTCCCCCGCCAGTACCGACTGCGACCGCCCCGAGAGGTAGGAGGTGAACCACTGGAGTACAGTGCCCCCTATACCCAACCCCGCCGAGGCGCAGAAGGATACCATGGTCGATGGTATCAAAAGCCGCTGAGAGGTCTAATAGGACCAGGACGGAGGAAAAACCCCTGTCCCGGGCCCTCCAGAGATCATCCATCAGTGCGACCAATGCCGTCTCCGTGCTGAAACCAGGACGGAAGCCCGATTGATACGGATCCAGGTAGTCTGCTTCATCCAGGAAAAGTGGAAACTGCCGAGCCACCACACTCTCAACAACCTTCGCTAAAAAGCGAAGGTTGGAGACTGGACGAAAGTTGTCTAACACAGCCGGGTCCAGGGCAGGCTTCTTCAGGAGCCAGCCGCAGGTGACCTCTCTGGCGGCATAAGCTAACCAGGAAGGGCACGGGTCCAACAAACATGTGGTGGAACTCAGGCGCCGCATAATCCCATCCACTACATCCTCAGAAACAGGATCGAACTCATCCCAAATCACACTGGCCAGACTACTTGCATCCCAATCCTCAGACCACTGCAAATCAGAGGACAACCCGCTCCGAATTCAAACGATCTTATCCGACAGATATTGACCAAACTCCTCAGCTCTTCCCAGAACGGGTCCGCTCCCTCCCTGGACGAAGGAGAGAGCGGGTAACCCAAACAGGGCGGCTGGGTTATCTGCGGACGCTATGAGAGTGGAGAGATAAGCCCTTCTCGCCACTCTCATAGCAACCAGGTAAGTCCTAACATGGGCTCTTAGCTGGGCTCGATCGCCTGGGAGCGGTGGACCTCCACCTGCTCTCTAAGCCCTCCGATGACGTTTCATCTCCCGGAGCTCCTCCGTATACCAAGGAGCCAACCGGGATCCACGACATGTGAGGGGTCGCATGGGGACAACCCTGTCGAGGGCATCCGACGCAGCCTGTTGCCAAGCAACCACCAGATCCTCGACAGAGCTGTGGGCAAGGGAAGGGGGAAAAAACCCCAGTTCCGCCTGGAACCGCTCCGGGTCCATAAGGCGTCTGGGGCGGAACCACCTAAGTGGCTCCTCCTCCCAGCAGTGGGGGGCGGCCTGTTGGAAGACCAGCCGTAGGAGATAGTGATCAGACCATGGAACGGGCAGAGCTGTAGAAATAGCCTGCCCTCTGTCACTTCGCCACTGCTCAGAGACAAAAACTAGGTTTGATTGTTAGACTCTGGTCTCTCCTCCCAACCCATCTGCAGCCCAATGTCAGCACCCAAGTCAGATAGTGATGTGCAATCTTCCACTTGTAAGGATGGATTTTGGCATTGTGACAGGTTTTGGGATGGTTCCTGTCGTAATGGCTCATTACATGGGGTTGATTCTTGTTTGCTGATTATCCTCATGTTCCTCCCTCTCCCCCCTAGAAAAAGCATTAGGTATGGGAACTAGAGAGGAACAATGCGATGTTCCTGAGGTAACCTGGATCTAAGCTGATCAATGTGCCTGCTCCAGAGGACTCCATCCTCTGTTTGTACCCTGTAAGAACGAGGGCCTGTGATTTGAGTTATTTCAGCAGGAATCCATGAAGGCTCACCCATAAGGTTCTTAGCATAAACAGAATCACCCACACTGAACGTGCGAACTTTGCTAGTGGAATCTAGTGGTGCGTTGGGTGCGTAAGTGGGATGAAGGCGGTCAAGGGAAGACCTAAGTTTCCTACCCATCAACAACTCTGCTGGGGATAAGTTAGTTGATGGGTTAGGAATGATGTGCTGAACACTAAGAAGTTTTTCAACTTTCTCAGTGATGTCCCCAGGACCCAATTGCTGAAGCATTTCCTTGGTAAAACGTACCATTCATTCAGCCCGGCCGTTAGCCGAAGGGTGCCCAGGGGCTGTCAGGGCATGTCTGATACCCAGTTGTGCTAGATAGGATTCAAAAGGGTTGGATGTAAATTGAGGGCCGTTGTCAGAGACAAGAACATCAGGTAACCCTGATGTTTGGATGCGGTACGGAACTGGATGAGCGGGAACATGCTTCGACTCAACCCGGCCAAGACTGAGTGGCTGTGCATATCGGCGTCTCGGTCCAGTCAAGATTATCCATCTTTGGCCATAGGGGGAGAGATGTTGCCCCCTGTGGATAGGGCGCGGAATCTGGGGGTCCTCCTGGATGTATGGCTCCGGTTGGAGGAACAGGTGGGGGCCATTGCCAGGGGGGCCTTTGCCCAGCTCCGCCTTGTTCGACAACTTCGCCCTTTCCTGGACCGAGACGCCCTGCGCACAGTCACTCATGCCCTTGTTACCTCTAGACTCGACTACTGCAATGCGCTCTATTTGGGACTGCCCTTGCATACCATCCGGAGACTGCAGCTGGTGCAGAATGCGGCAGCGCGGGTGGTGATGGGAGTTACCCGGTTCTCCCATACTACCCCCCTCCTGCGTGGCCTGCATTGGTTGCCGGTTGCGCTCCGGGTGAGATTCAAGGTTTTGGTGTTAACATATAAAGTCCTTCATGACATGGGTCCTCAATATTTAAGGGAGCGTCTTCTTCCAATATCGAATACCGGTCGCCCTTTGCGAGCCCATAGGCAAGGACTCCTCGGGGTCCCATCGGCGGGTCAGTGCCGACTGGTAATTCCCCGACGATGAGCCTTTTCTGTCGTGGCTCCTGACCTCTGGAACCAACTGCCTTTGGAGCTCCGCCTGGCCCCTGACCTCCACACCTTTCGCCGTGAGCTAAAGACCTATTTATTTGACCAACCCGGGCTGTGAGGGATGGTTTTTAAGGGTTTTATAGTGCTTATATTTGGACTTATAATTTAATTTAATTGTTTTTAAGTATTTATTGTCTCATGTTTTAGTTGTGAGCCGCCCCGAGTCTTCGGAGATGGGGCGGCATATAAGTTCAAATAAATAAATAAATAAATAAATAAATAAATAAATAAATAAATAAATAACCCGTGGGTTACAAAAAGCTTTTTAAGCTGCTTGATGACAGCATCAGTTGTGGTGGATGCCATAGGGATTACCTCTAGCCATTTGGAATATGCATCTACTATAATAAGGAAGGTGTGCCCTCTGGCAGGGCCAGCGAAATCAATGTGAATCCTAGACCAGGGGCCCCTAGGACATTCCCATTCCTGTTTGGGGGCGAGAGGTGGGGCAGGCCTGACTACCTGACAGTTGGGACAAGATGCAACCCAGTTTTCAACCATTATGTCAATACCTGGCCACCATACATAACTCCTGGCCAATCCCTTCATCCTTACAATACCAGGATGACCCTCATGTAGCATTTCCAAAACCTCCCTTTGCAGTTTTGCAGGAATAACTACCCTGTTGCCCCACAAAATACATCCTCTTAATACAGATAATTCAGTTTGCCTGGATTTAAAAGGTTGGGCAAGGTGAGGTAGATCTTGAAGAGGCCAACCTTTCTTAATCCAGCCTATAATAGGAGCCAATAAAGTGTCTTTGGCAGTCTCTCTGGCAATTTCAGCAGCATGTACTGGAAGCTTGGCAACAGTTTCTCGAAAAAAGGTGTGTGCCTCAGGTTCAAAGTCCTCCTTGTGACAAGGAAGTGGGCAACGACTCAAGGCATCAGCATGTCCAGTGTCCTTGCCAGGCTTGTGGATAAGGTTGTATGAATAAGCAGCAAGAAATTCAGTCCACCTCAGCATTCTTGGTGACAGGATAATGGGTGTAGGTTTGTCTCCTGCCCCAATGCCTAACAAAGGTTTGTGATCTGTGACAATGGTAAATGTTCTCCCATATAAATACTCATGAAATTTCTTGATAGCTGCAACAATTGCCAATGCTTCCTTGTCCAATTGGCTGTAATTCCTCTCTGCTTTGGTCAAGGTGCGAGAGTAAAATGCAATAGGGGCTTCCCTCCCGCTGGGAAGCCTGTGGCTCAAAATGCCCCCCACTCCAAAGGGGATGCATCACAAGTCAGTACAACAGGTAAATTCTCAGAGAACTGTATGAGTACAGCATCAGATGTGATTAGTCTTTTAATACTGTTAAATGCTGATTGTTCTTTCCTGCCCCAGACCCAAACAGACTTTTGTCAAGCAATCTGTGTAATGGTTCTGCAATGGTTGCCTTCTGAGGTAGGAACATGTGGTAAAAGTTAATAAGTCCAAGGAAAGCTTGCAAATCTGTTTTGCATTTTGGTCTAGGGGCTTCTTTGATTGCTTGAACCTTGGCATCTGTAGGGTGGATGCCATGCTTGTCAATCATATAGCCCAAGAACTCAACCTTGTCAGTTCTAAGAGTGCATTTTTCTTCCTTGACTTTTAACCCCGCTTTCTTGAATCTGGTAAGGACTTCTCTGAGTCTCTTTTGTAATTGAGTGTCATTTTCAGCAGAGATTAACACATCATCAAAGTAAGGCACTACCCCTGGCAGTCCTTGGAGCATCCTTTCCATAAGGCTTTGGAAGATGCCTGGTGCCACGCTTACTCCAAACTGTAACCTTTTACATTTGAAGGCACCTCTATGAGTCACAATGGTTTGGGCCTCTGCAGTGGCATCATCAACTGTTAGTTGTTGATATGCCTGGGCCAGATCCAATTTGGCAAAGACTGTACCCCTGCCAAGTGAATGTAATAAATGATGCACCACTGGAACTGGATATGCGCTCTGTTGAAGTGCATGGTTCAATGTCCCCTTATAGTCCCCACAGATTCTCACTGACCCATCAGTGTTGACTGGTGTGACTATGGGTGTCTCCCATCTGGAGTGGTCAGTGGGCTCTAAAACTCCTTGAGCTATTAGTTTATCTAATTGTGCATCAATTTTTTCCTTTAAGGCAAATGGGACCCTTCTGGGCTTTAAATGAATTGGGGGCACCTTGGGATCTAGGTTGAAAGTGATAGGGGTCCCCATATACTTGCCCAATCCGTCGCTGAAGACCTCTGGAAACTCAGACTTTAAGGCTTCCTCCCATTCAGTGTTGCTCACGTGATTGATGCCAGTCACCTCAATGCCTAGTGGATTGAACCACTCAAGTCCCAGCAAGCTTGGGTGGTCCCTGTCCACGATGGTCAGGGGCAAACGTTTGGTGTGGCCTTTGAACTTCACGATGAATTCTTTTGTTCCAACTACTGGAATCTTGTTCCCTTGGTAGTCTTTAAGAGTCAGTGCTTGCTTCTAGAAATGTTTCTTCTGAATGTTGGGAAGTAGCCTGTGAATAGTGTCCCATGACACCATAGATAAATAGGAGCCTGAGTCCACTTCCATTTGGCAAGGCCTTCCTTCAATGAGTACCTTCACATGTACTTTTCTGCTTCTTAAGGTTGAAGAATGACCAATGGTGACTGTTTGATGAGTTCCATTCTTCCCATTTGCTTCTGTATTGCGCCCCATTTTCTCACTGAAGTTGTTAGGCTTGAAATCTTTGTTAGGAAACTTCTTTCTGCTTGGTGGAGTTCTGGATGATTTGCAGACTCTTGCTAGGTGACCTCTTTTTCCAAGACGGAGACAGATGGTATCAAAAAACTTGCATTCAGTGCGGGGGTGGCCTCCCCCACAACCTCTGCAATAAAAGTTTTGCCTCTTTCTTCCAAGGTCTTTCCTTTTCTTCTCCATTCTGAGTCTATAAATTCCTTCCTCCACCTCGCTACAGTCTGAATCAGAATCTAATTGCTCACAATGGGTTGTTGTGGATTTTTCCACATCAGGATGGCTTGCGGCCTTGTTAATTTTCTTCATGGCTGCTGCTGAGGACTTGGTAGCTTCCGCTGAAGAAGCTTCTTTATGGCCTCCTTAAGCGTGATCTTAGGTTTCATAATAATTTGCTCTGCAAAACCTTGTCTTTTAGGCCTAGAACAAATCGATCGTGCATGGCCTCTTCTAAGTTAATAAATTCACATGCACCCCCAATGTCCCTTAAACTTGCCACAAAGTCATTAACGTTTTCGCTTTCCCCTTGATCCCGACGGTAGAATTCGTGTCTCTTAATGAGGCACGATACTTGTGGCGCGTAATGGGCTCTTAATAACTTTTCTAAATTGGGCCAGTCCATTACCTTCACATCTGCAGCTCCCGCCAATGCCTTCACCATCTTTAAAATGGCCGGACCGCAGTGGGTGAGAAAGACCGCCCTCTTCCGCTTGTCAGAAATGTCGGCGAGATCGTTTCCCTCCAGATACATTTGGAAACGATCTGCATACGACTCCCAGTCTTCTGCCGTCGGATCGAACAGGGCTGGGGGGGTGTTCAGCACAGCCATCTCTCTCGGCTTCTTCTCCGCGTTGTCTTCTCTTCGGGAAGGATCCCACCTTCGTCGCCAGTGTTAGATTTGCATGAAGAGTGAGATGCGGAGTGCTTCAGTGAAGAGTTTATTAGTGACTACAGCTCATAACAGACCCGATTTGGCTGGTCTGTGCTGCTACTTATAGCCAGCAGCCGCAGTTGCCAGCCAATCAGAGTGCAGGGTTTTCCCGCACTTTTTAAACCAATCATTTCCAACATTTTACAAGAACAGTTCAAACTTAACCAATGACATTCAAAGCTGCATATATAACATTTACATTCCTTAAATATTTGTTTGTTAGGTGCAGCACAAAGCCTATGCCATCATAATACGTTTTGAAATGTGATTTTTGTTTTTTGCTACTCAATATTCATCTATTTTTATTGAGTTTTTTGTATGTTGCAATGATATTAGCCATCCTTGACACATAGTACTATTGGAATGTATGAGGTTCAGGAAATTTGATAAATAAGCTACATTTACGTGAGAAATACAGTATATGCATTTTAATAGCAGAATATGATTATTATTAAGTTACTAAAAGTATACGGAGGTTAATCTGGAAAATCAAGCAGCCTGTATGCAAATGACACTGACCTTTTAGGCCTTGAAATAATGGAGAATGATTGGGAGGGGGGAGTGCATATTTGGAGTCAAATAGCAATGATATACAAATATATGACAATGAGATATACAAAGCGCCCCCCCAGTATTTATTGCCATAATTTTTAATATTGCTGTTAATAAAACAATGCTTTATACTTTGTTCTATAGCTGATGGCAAACGTTTAGCTTCAGTTGGAATAGATGACAATCACACTGTTATTCTTTGGGATTGGAGAAAAGGAGATAAGCTTTCAGCAGTAAGGTAAAAAGACACCCAGTTGTTTTATTATAATCCTGTGTTATGATTATATTGAAATCATAGTAAAAAGCAGGACATTTGTGGCCTTGTTTGTATTGATGCCTAATGTGCAATGGACTGTCACATTTCTTGGGTGGATGTGGATGAATTGTACAAATTATATCCAATCTGCTTTATTGTGTTTATATTACTAGGCCTTACATATACTTATATTGTCCATTTGTAAAAATTTAGTAAGATAAAAGGAAGATGGTATAGAGCAGTGATGGCTAACCTTTTCCACATTGCGTGCCGAAAGTGAAACCCATGATGCAATGCGCATGCAATCCCCCACTCCAAAGTGCATGCACATGCAACCCTCTGTGTGTTCTCCTTTGCACATGTGCATGCATGTCTCCTGCACATACGTCTCCCCCGCATATGCGTGGCAGATACCTGACAATCAGCTGGCTGTCGGGGGACGCACGCACATGCGCAGTGGGGCTCTTCCAGGTGACCTCTTGCATGCCGGCAGAAATGGTTCTGTGTACCACTTCTGGCACGCATGCCATAGGTTCGCCATCATGGGTATTGAAGATATTATACCACAGCAAGAAGAATTTTACATTGGAGATAATTATGCAAAAATCTATATTTTTTATTTTGTCATTGAAGAAAGTAAAATGGAGAATGTCAAATTCTAACCTTGAAAGATAAATGGACAATTCATCTACTAATCTTAAAACAAAATTTGGATTTTTATATTGCTATTTGAATATAAATAATTGTTGAAGTTGTTGTTTTGTCAAAGTTTTGTTGTATGGAGAAAATATTTTCCCATATGAAAGTGAAAATATTTTAAAATTTCTTTTAGGGGGAGTAAAGACAAGATCTTTGTTGTTAAAATTAACCCTTTTATGCCTGATAAACTAATTACAGCTGGAATTAAACACATAAAATTTTGGCGAAGAGCAGGTAAGGCAATATTGTTAAAATTACTTTGAGTAATTAACAAGTTACTTCAACCATATTTTATTTTCCCCTTTTATGTGACACTGTACTTTACAGGGGTGTGAGACTAAATGAAGCTAAATCCAATAGTAATTTGTTACTTTAGCTTTTTAACATAATTTGCTTTTGATATAACAGATGACCCTATGATATATTTTGTAATTAATAAAAGAAAGAAAAAATTAAAGTAGTTGTGTTGTTGTTAAAAAATTCTGTGCTCATTTAGAAACACATGTTCAAGGTCAAATATAATAATTTGGTTTTATTTGAATTTAAGGAGGTGGATTAATTGGAAAAAAAGGTTATGTGGGTCCAGTGGGAAAAATTGATACAATGATGTGTGTAGTTTATGGCTGGACAGAAGAAATGGCATTCTCTGGAACTGCAACTGGAGATGTGTGTATATGGAGAGATATTTTCCTTGTCAAAACAGTGAAAGCACATGATGGCCCATTGTTCAGTATGCATGCATTAGAAAAAGTGAGTAACTTATCATTGAATATAAATTGATTTTATTTCATTCAAGCCCAGAAGTTAGATTAGACATGCCTAAAGGATTTGGCAAGCTCACTATTTTTCATCTTTTTCCTCCTTAACTCAAAAGTATATAACAAAGATTATAATTATGCATATAACCAACAGTGCACACATTACAAATCAAATCAAAATCAAATCAAACCAAACCAAACCTATACTGTCAATGCCCAACATGTGTACAATGAAATTCAATGAGCCTCCCTTGGTGCAGCCTCCCCCAAAACATTATATTATATTACACCGGTATGAACATGTTGCATGTTGCGCTGGCCCTGCTCCACAGAAGCAGCCAGGATATTCCTCATTGTGTTTTGGCTTACTCTTAGTCTCTTGTGAACTCTTCTCCAATCTCCACCCCGTGGTGGGGTGGGGAAAGAGTGGAAAATGAGTCTATCACAGGAGAGATTGCATAAAGAGATTTCTTTTTTCATTTCCTCCCCTCCTCATTTAAGCAATCTCTCTGCTCTGGGTGGTGGTGATGGACAACCAATCTTTTTAGAATCTACCCTTTCTCATTCAAAGCCATCACTGTCTTGGCCCTTTTAATCTTTTCTCCATCACTAGATGCACTTTTGTTTGAAGTCAAGGGCATTCACTATAAGCACAATAACATTTTAAGCACAAGTAGCCTTGCACATACAAACACAACAAAGTTCACAAGCCATCTTGCTTAGACGATGCTCATTGTGAAACTGTGTCACCATCATTCAAGGTGAATGTAGCATGAAACAACCACATTTTTATAATATAAAGATTGTGATCTGTGCTTCAGAAACACAAATTTATGAATATGAATGATAAATATAGAAATTTGAGTGTAAAGTTAGTTAATTAAAATAGCTGCAGAAATGTTACTTAGGGTTGTGGCAATGGAATAAAATATGAATGAGTATAACATATAAATAACTTCTCAATGTGATTTAGAATCAAGAGATATAGAATATGTTTTATATTCTCTTTCTCTTTAGGGTTTTGTAACTGGGGCAAAAGATGGAATTGTTGCTCTTTGGGATGATAGCTTTGAACGGTGTCTGAAAACATATGCCATCAAACGAACTGCATTAGCCCCAGGCTCGAAAGGTAAGTTTGAAGTTGAAGTTTTCTTAGATTATTATACTATAAACGTATTTTCTATTGTTTTAAAATAATGATCTTTTTGTGAGCTGATTCACATCTCAACCAATTTTGTGATCTGATTCAGCTGAAAATTTTTGAAGAGTTTGAAAGCAGGGAAGAGAAACAGATGGAACTTTTGAGTAGTTGAGAGCTTTTCATGTAATTCCCATAATGTGCTATATCTGCTTTTGGGCAGTAAAAGGGTTTGTATTAGAACTGAATTTTACTATGTAATTTGAGATGAATAAAACAATTCAGAGATTAGCAGAAACCTTTTGTTATAGAATATAAGAGAATCTTGAAAACCTGCTGGAGTATCACTCAGTCCTCTCTTATACCAAAGAGAAACCATATGAGTTTATTTTGATTCTCTTTTTCATGCCCACTTCCTTTTCAGGATCAAATTGTCATTTACTTTTTTATAACAGTTCTTGCATTCTTTATTCAAAGTTGTCTCTGAATTCCTCTACAGCAGGGGTGTCAAACTCACATCATCAAGGCAGCGTCAGGACTTCCCCTCCTTTGTTAAATCGGGCATGGGCATGGCCAGCATAACGTATCTGGCCTGCGCGCATTGAGTTTGACAGCCTTGCTCTACAGCAGCCTTCTCCCACTGAGGGGGCAGAACCTGTGCTGTCATTGCCATTTCTTCCTCCTTCACTTCAGCTTGAACTCAGCTATATCAGATGGGAGGACTTCTTGGTCCATCCATGCCAAGGTGGCTGGTGAACACATTAGCAAAAGGGCTACCTGAGAAGATGGGGAGCACTCATAAAAGCAGCCAAACAGAAGATTGCTCTCTCCCTCTCTTTCGTGGGCTAGGTAGATATGTTTCTTTTGGGGACTATGGACCAGATGATTTTGGGTGGCAGGTCACATCTGGGTATGGATGGCCAATCCCTGCTCTGCATAACCAAAAGATTATAAGAGTCACTTGTATTCAAATATTTTTGCTTTATTCCCATTTTCTCATGCTGCCTGAATATTTTATGCAGATACAGAAAAACAATACAAAAGCTTAATTTGCAATAATAGTTAGAAAAATCACAGCATATAACAAATATTATATATATCTAATTTGTGATTTTTCTATACACACACAAACTCACACAGTCAATTTCAGGATGGATATTTTCATAAACAACAGTTAATTGGACGTTTTATCCAGTAGATACTAAACTGTATTTATGTATCTATTTATTTACTGACCTGTCCATCACAGAGCATGATTAGAACAAAGTACCAAATTAAAGCATATGATACCCTCGTTAAAACAGTAACCCCACCCCACCCCCCAAACAAAAAGCCACATCACCAGCAGAGCTCCCTAACTTCCTGACCCAAATGCCTGGGTCTTACTACACAATCAGTACAAGTTTTGAGTTGTAGTTTAAAACAAAGAAGATCAGTTCAGAATTTTACAAAAGGTTAATAAGGTCAGCATTCATCATTAATTATTCAGCTCTCTGGTGGAATTCTGTTGCTGAGGGTAGCCATGACTTGAAGGTCCAATAAAATGGCATTGTTTGATGATGGAAGAGACTCAAGAGCATGCCCTTCTTGTTAAATCTGATGGCGTAGGCAGAAACAATTATGCAATTGTGCTAGGCATATATGCATAAATATGTCCCAACGAGTTCATTTAGACCAATTCACAGTCAACAAGCACTGGATTATCAAAGGTAAATAAAATAAAAATATATTTTCTTCCCAGCAAGGATTATGTTAAACTTTAGGAAACATAATATGATGTTCCAATAATAATTGCTTTTATTTATACTGTGATTGTTCAAATATAATTCTTTATTTTCTTTTACCCATTTAGGTCTTCTTTTAGAAGATAATCCTTCTATCCGTGCCATATCTTTAGGACATGGTCATATTTTAGTTGGAACAAAGAATGGTGAAATATTGGAAGTTGATAAAAGTGGGCCAATAACTTTACTAGTTCAGGTAAATATTAAAATATCTCTTATTTTAGTGTACATTTTGGAATGCTAAAATAGTGAAGTAAAATTGCAGTGAATTAGAAATAACTTTTTAAAAAATAATAGTGATAGTGATAGCAATACATATATTGTCAAAAACGAAAAAGAACATATAAAAATGCTGTAACAAAAAGTAAAAAAAATACAACAAAACTCCCATATGTCGTTATAACAATAAACAGTTATTATTCCATATATACTGTTGTTGTTTAATGCAAACATTAAGCTTTTCTTAATCTACTGTGTTTTGTATAAATGAGACCCATATTTCATTTTATAAAATCTACATTTACAGACAATCAGCTCATAGATGGCAATCAAGTCCATTGAGTGAAAGTGGACATGAATTTATCTTTTAAATTCTACAATATCAGTCTTTTGGCAATATTAAGGGCATGGAAAATTCATTTACGTTGTCCAGTTGTCTAATTCCATGTACTGTAAAAGAATATTATCCTTTGAAAAATTTAGCTTTTGTTGCACTATCATATTGATATAATCCACTACTTTCTACCCATATTTGGTAAATACAGGACAATGTAAAAAAACATGTCTTTTAAATATGTGTTATCCTTATTATATCTCCAGTTAAATGCTGTTTTCATCAATTTACACATCCACCCATTTTCCCAGTTGTGGCTTTGGGCAGCACACATAAGACCAAACAAACACCCCACCCAAAGAACCTCCAAATAGACAAATAATACAATAAGAACCTAATGGTGCCCGGATCTATGTAACAACAGCTATACTAAAAAGTCACATTGAAAAATTGCATTGACAGGATCAACCATGTCTTGCTTTTCCTTTCATGCATTATCCTAGCAAAAGAAAGAAAACCTGTATATTGAAGATGGGAAGGAAGTGGGTTTCTGATGTCTTAACATCTTGCACCCCAAACATGGTATTTGCACACAGTGTTACTGATCACAAATGTCAAATTATTTGCTTCATTTGATTTTTTAATGTTAATTTAATTTCAGAATAAATAGCTATGTTACAAAGCTAAGCTCCAACCGCAACTATTTCTGACTCCAAGAAATATCCCAGAGGTATACTTGGAAAATAAAATTAAAGATACTTGTTTGATGTATGCCATTCTACCAAAAACTAAAAAGATTAAAAACACTTGGGAAATAGAGGGAATAAAAAGGAGGAATCTTACTAGTTTTCCCTTTACTAAGTAGATGTTTTGTGATTGGCCAAACTAACTATGATAGCCATTTTGACAGAATGTCTAAAACATGATTAAATATTCCAAAAATGTTCAATGCTCTTTTCCAAAGCTCTGTGTTGTAATTGCATCATTATCAGTTGTTAACTTGCAGAGTAAAATTTGTTTTTACAGGGTCATATGGAAGGAGATGTTTGGGGTTTAGCTTCTCATCCTCATTTACCTATTTGTGCCACTGTAAGTGAAGATAAAACCTTAAGAATATGGGATCTTTCACCAAGCCATTGCATGCTAGCTGTTCGAAAACTGAAGAAGGGTAAGATTATTTTTGTTTCCTTTTCCAGTCTTACCTACATCTTTGAACTTTTCCAAGATTCCAATTAAGTGACATATGATAATTTGTTAAGTATTAATAAACAAAATTAATTTCAATTAAAAAATGGAATCAGATTGCTAGAACAAATGAACTACCTTTAGTAGAGTTACCAGGATAATTACAAAACAAATTTGCATGAAAACCCATTTGTGAAGAGGTCAATTCTAGGTATTTTTCCCATTGCAATGTTTAGATTTATGGAAGAAATATTTCTATGTTTTTGCAACACAATAAAATAAATTAAGTAGTCAAATTCCAGAAATAACTGGTGGGATCCTTTTATTAATAAAGTTTCTCTTACATATAGTGACAGTGTAAGACAGCATGTTTGGCAGTGAGATATCAGAGTCACCATTAGACAAGAAGACATCTGAATGATATGTTGATCCTTAGGTCTAGGGAGCAAGGAAAGGTTTGATGTGTTTTTCAAGAGAGATCTGTATCATCATAGAATAGTAGAAGAGATCTGAGTTTGCTGAACTCTTGAGGGATAGAGATTAGGAAGTGGATTTGAGGCCTTGCAGCAAAAGGGGATGGAACAGTGCAAAAGTTTTGAAGGTGAATGGAAAAAATAGAGTGCGATGAGTGGATATTGGAGATGCATGGAGAGTTCTGGAGGAGAGATGATGGAAAGGATTAGATGAGTACAATTATTACACAGGAGTCAAAAAGAATGGGATTTGGAGTGAGGTGATGCTGGAAAAAGGAAAGAGGATGAGGATTGAATGACAGCAGAGGTACTGTAGAAAGAAGTCAAATCAGTATCACCATTCAGGATAGTGTGGAGCTGAAGATTAGGATCAGCAGCATGTCTTTTTGTATTTGGCAGGGGGAAGATGTTGCTCTTTTTCACCTGATGGAAAAGCATTGGCAGTAGGTCTGAATGATGGCAGTTTCTTAATGGTAAATTCAGATACTTTGGAGGATCTTGTTTCTTTTCATCACAGGAAAGATGCGATTTCAGAAATACGATTTTCTTCTGGTAAGTAATTGGTTTCAGATCAGAGACGCCTGATAATAATAGTGCTTTATGTTCAGAAGAATTAAAATGAACTTTTATAAGAGTGCATTTCACTACAGAGGCAGACTGCATTCTGTATGCATGAGGATCTATGCATATAGTAAAGCCTAGTCAAAAACCTTAGAAATATTAATATTCACACCTTTAGGAGGAAACATTTGAGTTGATCCCATACTGTTAGTGGAGCATGCTAAAACAGATCACAAGTTGATTTAACGGAGTCTTCTCTCTAAGCCAATTATGAGCAATTCCTTTTTCTCAGCCTAGAATTACATTGACTTTTGTGTGGTATGTGAAGAGTTGTATTGAAATAATAGACATATTAATTTTCTATCCGTAATATGATTGAAATGACATTTTAATTATTTTTCTTTGAACAGTTAATTCACTGTACCCAAGGTAGAATGTAGCATTCTCACAATTTTTGGCCTTTGAAATGATTAAGAAATGGAAATCATCTATTCAGAGATCTTTCTTACTACAAGTAATTGTGATATTCTGGAAGTACTAGAAATAAATTAAGGAAAACAGAAATTTTCTGTTTTGATGTGACTTGATAACAATCTTCCAATATTTAAGGGGCTGCTGCAGAGAGGAGAGGGTCGACCTGTTCTCTAAAGAACTGGAAGGCTGAACAAGAAGTAATGGTTGGAAACTTTTCAAAGAGAGATCCAACCTAGAACAGAGGAGAAACTTCCTGACAGTGAAAACGATCAGTGGGAACAGCTTGCCTCTAGAAATTGTGGGTGCTGTATCACCAGAGGTTTTTAAGAAGAGATTAGGTAGCCATTTGTATGAAATGGTATAGGGCTTCCTGCTTGAGCCTCCAAGGTCCCAGGTCCCTTACAACTCTGTTGTGCTGTTATTGTTAAACCAGAAATGTTCAGCAATTAATGAGCTGTTATGACACTTTATGTTTATTTCATTAAATTAGTCACATTTGTATTTTAGAACTAAATATTTTAGTTGCTAATAGAAAAAGGAAAGGGAAAAGAAAGCCCTGCAGGGACAGGTCCATGAAGTCATCAAGAGCTGAAGTCCACAAAAAGGATTTTTTTTCATGAAATACTTATTAAATAAGGAGTCATGTTTGTAAGATTAGTGGACATATATATTTGATAAGTAAAATAAAATACTGCTAAATATTTTAAAACTCAAAGGGGAAAGTTTTTTGGTTCTATGGGTTGTATGGTAAATTATTTCTAATTTAGATACGAAGGTATATAGTGCTGTTAATATTAGAAAGGATGTATTGAACTGGTATGGACTGTTATAATTTTATATGAATTTTGCTAAAATTGATGGTTGCAAATAAACTTATAGATTATTTTGTTCACTCTTCTATCAGTGCTAATTTTTTCATACTTCAATCTACGCAAGGGTCCGCTTTGTAGACTTCAGTTCAGCATTCAATACATCAGTCCAGACATTCTTCTAAATAAATTAAACCAACTAGCAGTATCTGAACACACTTGTAAGTGGATCATAAGCTTCCTAACAGACAGGAAACAGCAGGTGAAGCTAGGCAGAATCACATCTGATACCGGTACAATTAGCACAGGGCCCCCCTCCCCAAGGCTGTGTGCTTTCTCCACTTCTCTTCTCCCTATATACTAATGACTGCATCTCAAACGATCCATCTGTTAAAATATTGAAGTTTGCTGATGACACAACAGTGATTGGTCTCATTCGAGACAACGACGAATCCGCATACGGACAGGAGGTTATACAACTTGCCTCATGGTGTAACCGGAACAATCTGGAACTGAACACACTCAAAACCGTAGAAATGGTGGTAGACTTTAGAAGAAACCCTCCCATACTACCACCTCTTACAATACTAGACAACACAGTATCAACAGTAGAGACCTTCAAATTTCTAGGTTCTACTATATCACATGACCTAAAATGGACACCTAACATCAAAAACGTCATCAAAAAAGAACAACAAAGAATGTTCTTTCTGCGCTAATTCAGAAAGCTCAAAATGCCCAAGGAGTTGCTAATACAGTTCTACAGAGGAATTATTGAGTCTGTCATCTGCACCTCTATAACTGTCTGGTTTGGTTCTGCTACCCAACAGGACAGACACAGACTTCAGAGGATAATTAGGACTGCAGAAAAAAACAATTACTACCAACCTACCTTCAATTGGGGACCTGTATACTGCACGAGTCAAAAAGAGGGCTGTGAAACTATTTACAGACCCCTCACATCCTGGACACAAACTGTTTCAACTCCTACCCTCAAAACGATGCTATAGAGCACTGCACACCAGAACAACTAGACACAAGGACAGTTTTTCTCTGAAAGCCATCACTCTGCTAAACAATTCCCTCAACACTGTTCAACTATTTACAAAGTCTGCACTACTATTACTGTTAATCTTCTCATCGTTCTTTATCACCTATCTCCTCCCACTTGTGACTCTATGACTGTAACTTTGTTGCTTGTATCCTTACGATTTATATTGACTGTTTCCTAGTATGATTTGATTGCTTATTGTACCCTATGACTATCATTAAGTGTTGTACCTTATGATTGACTCTTGACAAATGTATCTTTTCTTTTATGTATACTGAAATATTTGCACCAAGACAAATTCCTTGTGTGTCCAATCACACTTGGCCAATAAAGAATTCTATTCTATTCTATTCTATTCTATTCTATTCTGTGTACATCTCCTAGAATTGTGAGAGTTTCAATAACATTGCAGTTCTGAATCCATGCACTGATACAGTCACCATTAATTGTAGGGTAATCATATGGAAGGGCTGCTTAAATGTATGCTAAGAATGCTTAATCAAATTAAATGCAATCCAATATCCTCCCCAACTAAATTAATGAAAGAGTAAAAATTTAATATAGATTATTATGATTTGGGGAAGAGTCTGTTAAGGGTAAAAAAAGTCTCTTTAAGGATGCTTTACTTAATAACTTCTTCATGAACACATCCCTGCAACATTCTTGGCAACAGATGTGATTTGTCATGTTTTTCAACTTCCTGGGTTAACCTGCATTTCTGGTATTCCCAGTGGTCTCTCATCCAAATACTAATCAGTATTTGGCACAGCTTAATATCTAATACTAATCAGGCACAGCTTAATATCTTAGTCCCAAAGGTGCTTTTTCAAGAGGCAACTGGACTTCCTTGTTTTTCTTTCTCACTTCTCATCCAAGAAGCTTCTTCAGTTCTGACTGGATGGTGGGGAATGGAAAGATTTATGTTCCATGCAGATAGCTGTTCATTTGCATTCTTTTAGAGAGTCACTGAGGCCACTTGGAAGTTTATCTGTGTCCTCAGGGTCACCTGAATAGTACAAATGGGTATGGAACCTTCTTAGAACTGCTGAAAGGACTGGTTGGAAGACTGCATCATAGAAGGCATTCCTCTAGACCAACAGAGGCTGATCTTTGCTGGAAAGCATCTGGAAGATGGACACAACCTCTCTGACTACAACTTGCAGAAGGAGTCCACCCTGCATCTTGTCCTGCATCTGAGTGGTGGGATGCAGATCTTCGTCAATACCTTAACTGGGAAGACCATCAACCTGGAGTTGGAACCCAGTGACGCCATTGAAAATGTCAAGGTCAAGATTCAGGATGAGGAAGGCATTCCTACAGACCAACAGAGGCTGATCTTTGCTGAAAGCATCTGGAAGATGATTGCATCCTCTCTGACTACAGCATCCAGAAGGAATTCATCCTCCATCTTGTCCTGCATCTGAGGGGAGGCATTTAGGTGTTCTGAACAATTTTCAAGTTGCCAGTAACATTTGTTTGCACTGTAGCAGTATAATGGCTTAATATTGTAAGGTTAATGCAAGTTTCCAGTAACTGCTAGACTATTTGTATCAATGCTAATAAAGTTTTCTGTTGCGCATTTAAAAAAAAAAAGAACTGCTGAGATTACTGTGTTGTGGAACTGTGCTGAACACAGGTGTTGGGGATGACTGTGTTGTCTTCATTTCAAACTGAAGTGAAAGTGGTTCCTGTAGACTGCAATTTTTTAGAAATCTGTTCATACTCCTGCACCATTCAAAGGGTTTAATCCCAAAGTGCATAGCGAAATGTCTATGGAGATTCTCATGGTTGTTCCAAAGGTGCTTTTTTTCAAGAGGCAACTGGATTTTCTGGGTTTTTTTTTGAAGATGTTTCATTTCTCATTCAGGAAGCTTCTTCAGCTCTGAGAAGAAGTCCAGTTGCCTCTTGAAAAAACACCTTTGGTGTCTATGACCTGGATGACTGAGAATCTCCATAGATGTCTAAGTCTAGATAACGTGATCCAAATGTTGGCATCTGCTGAGGGCACTTACCAGTAGAATACTGAAAATGATATGAAAATACTTACCTTCTTATAATTGTATTGCAGGTGCTGGAAAATACCTAGCTGTAGGATCATATGATAGTTTTGTAGATATCTACAATGTAATGAGCAGTAAAAGGGTTGGAATCTGCAAGGGAGCTTCCAGTTATATAACCCATATGGATTGGGATGTAAGAGGTAAGGAAATACAATTACTGTAAAATGATTATTTTTGGTAGCTGCTGGTGGGGTAAATGGCTACTAATGGCTGGCAAAGCCAAGTTATGTAATTGATGGAGCCACTTAAATACAATTGTCTACCATTTTCTTTTGAAAAGCACTAAGAATACTTAAGGACAGTAAATTAAACTGACTCTAACTTTTTGAAACACATTCTATAACAAGGCTCGCCAATGAAGCCTTTCTTCCTCTTTCATTCCTCACTATTTTTCCAGTGTGATGGGAAATCCTCATGGGGAGTTTTATCACACAGGTTTTATAGCTCTTGGGGAGCCAATTTTAGTTGGAGAATTTAGCCAAATACATAAACTGGAAAGATGTTTGAAGCTATTAGTGTTTGGAGCAAAATGAACATTCCCTGGGAAGTTGAAACAATTCTCTTCTGTGCTCCTTAGTCCACAAAGTACATAGAATTCTGATGACCTGGGTGGTTTGCCCAGATGCTGAACTGCTGATTACTCTGTGGGCATCCTTTGTGATTTGTCAAGGAGCTGCTTTCTTCTTAATTGGCTTTTGGAGTCAAGTGTGTGAAATGGACGTCTGATCTCTCTGCTGCCAATTTTCTTGGTGAATGTGTGGCAGATACACAACAGCAGCAGTGTTCATACAGTCTACTGATTGCTGCTGAATACTGCTATGGCCTGGGAAATTGCAGGTGTCACAGCTGTTGAAAGAAGTCTCTGTCTGCCACTCACCCTGATTCCAGGCAATTGTCCCCGATTACAGTTCTACAATTTAGAAAGTGTCAAGCTATACAGGGTAAGTTTCTGATAATTCTGAAGGTTTCCTAAATAATTTCCAAATAGTAGTGATAAATAACTCCCAAAAGCCCTAAATAAATATCATAATTTAACATTCTATGATCAGTCAAATGTTCAGTAAGATAATCAGTGAACTGTGTTTTTGGGGGTTTTTTTTCAGGCAAACTTCTACAAGTCAACACTGGTGCTAAAGAACAGTTATTTTTTGAAGCTCCACGGGGAAAAAGACAGATAATTTCTACTGCACAGGTAAAAAGATACCCATTGTTTTGTTTTGTTATGTTTTATTTTGTCATTTACATGATCATTGGGTATTTTTTCTACAATTAAATTTCAGATAAGAAGAATAGAAATTTTTGTGATTTGAATGGCACTTCTCAGTATTAAAATGAAGTAAAACATGATGCTTGCTTGCTTTTCCTAATTTGCATAGAGGCCAC
Source organism: Naja naja (assembly GCA_009733165.1). Classification (NCBI taxonomy): domain Eukaryota; kingdom Metazoa; phylum Chordata; class Lepidosauria; order Squamata; family Elapidae; genus Naja; species Naja naja. The sequence continues at coordinate 327,284,840 of CM019148.1, read as the reverse complement.
ACCTTAAGTGGAATCAGGTTATATCTTTTTATAAAAATAAAATCCATTAGGTAATGTCTTCATATAAATAATGATAAATGATAAAGAAAGCAACTTACTGCAAAGATTTGAGGATTTTTGATTAATATATTTTTTAGGAGACTTAGATGTTAAAAATATATAGTTGTAGAATATTTAAATTGTTTATGTATCATATTAGTTAAGTTTCACTGGATCTTGAATTTTTTGGGATAATTTGCTACATCAGGATGTCACACTGGATTTCTTCAAGGGCCAAATCAGCATTGTAGTTCTCCATGGGCTGGCTGGGGTGGTTTGGTCGGCAGGGTGCTGCAGGAGGCTGTCCAGGCCAGCCCTATGGGCCAAATTTAAGCACTCCATGGGATGGAACTGGCCCATGGGCCTTCAGTTTGACACCCCTGTGCTACATTGAAGCTCTCTTAAATGCCACTGAGACTGTGGCAAAATAGTGGCTATGAGGAGCAGCGGTGCTCCTGGAAAAATGTCCTCCAGATCAGTGGTCATCAACCAGCAGCCCACAGCCCACTGGTAGGCCGTGAGAAAATTTTGGTGGACGACAGAGAAATCTCACCCCCAGAGCACCCCCCCACAAAGCAATTAATCCAGGCTGCGCAGAAACACAAGGCTGCCCCGCCCACATGGCCTGCAGGAACCCTCCCCGCCCACTCACTCCTTACTCGGCAAACTTGCCTGCTAAATTGCTATTTTTCCTTTTTCTGACCATCAGGTGTTCTGCTGTGCCGGGAGATTTAGATTAGCTAGGAAGCAGGAAATGGTTGGTTGTCTTGCTTTCTAGCTAGTCTTTAGATCCTCGGCTCTGCTTTTAAGCACAACCGAACCTCCCTTAGGACTGATCAGTGCAGACTCACGCAAGCAAATTTGAGAGACTGAGCTAGCTGAAGGCAGATAGATAGATCACTGAATGATTCTGTGAGCAACTCAATCTGCCTGCCTGCTTTGCCTGATTTTGGGTAAAAGTTGCTCTTTTTTTATAAAAAAAAATCAATATTTATATAAATATTTGTAATATTTACATAAAAGCCATGCCCAGCCAGTCACATGACCACCAAACCACACCCACAAATTAGGCCATGCCCACAGAACCAGTTAGTGGTCCCTGGGATTTAAAATTATGAGTTTGGTGGTACCTGAGGTCCAAAAGGTTGGCAACCCCTGCTCCAAATTCCCTTTCATGAGTTTTTTAAAAAGATGCTCATTTTTTGTTAACGAAAAGCTAATTATTTTATTTTATTTATTTTATTTAATTAAACTTGTATGCTGCCCAACTCCCAAAGGACTCCAGGTGGCTCACAGCAAAAAAAACAAAAAACAAAAATAAAAAAGAATTACATTAAAAAAAATTAAAAGCAATTTAAAAAACAACAAACAACAGAAGGGCCAGATCTCGCTAGATCTCAGTCGCAAGATCAACAGCCCCATGCCTGCCGGAAAAGCCAGGTTTTGACTGCTTTGCGGAAGGCCAGTAGGGTGGAGGCAGTCTGGAACTCAGGAGGTAGCTGGTTCCAGAGAGCCGGAGCAGCCACAGAGAAGGCCCTCTCCCGTGGGCCCACCAGCTGGCATTGTTCAGCTGACGGAACCCGGAGGAGTCTGTGGGATCTTATAAATTACAAATTATATTTGTAAGAATGTCTCTGATTTTTCATGGCTCCCTTTTTGTTCTTAAGAAATAAAAATGGTGAATGGATATAGCCAGTCTTTTGTTTGGAAATATATCCTTCAGTCCCTTGCAAAAGAAAAAGTTATCTAAGCTTGTAGGCTACTGGGGCTCTACAAAAGGAGGTGGGATGTAATTATATATAATAAATAGGTGGTTTTGAATAACCTTATCCTTAGTGGCAGCCATAATTAATAATGTATTTTCTCTCCTTGGCAGCCATTTCTTGACCACATGCAAATTATAGTCTCATAACTTCCCAAAAAAGGACTGTCTATTTTCTAGACAGGGTACTGATTCATATCTACTGTGTGATTATTTTATGTCTATAAATCCTGAAATTGTTTTCTATCATTAAATAACTTTTCTTTCCATGCTTAATTAACAAACTTTGATTGTAAAAAGCGTTCAGTATTATTTCCTCCCACAAAGCTAGCATCCCTACATAATATTATGGTTTGCATTGCTGAAATGACACAATAGTCAATGGAAACAAGCCATTAGAAGCTATAAATAAGCAATTAAAGAAATTTAATAGAACAGCATAGAATAGCAGAGTGAGTATTGCTGTGTTGCCCTTTCAGGGGGACTAAGAAACTCATCTCTATGAATTCAGTTCAAATGCTACAAGTATGATTTACACTAATCACCAGCAAGACACAGGAAGTCAAGGTATGTCCAGGGAATCTTTATGATTTCCATATAAAAAAGACCTTCCCCAAATTTTCCTGCAAACGGATAACAAGAACATAAAAACAACTGAGGCTGCAATCCCATGTGCATTATATAAAAGTAAGCTCTGGTTAACCGAGTAGGGCTTATTTCCAAGAAAACATTCCCTGCAGATTTGTTTCCTCTGCAGTTTAGCTTCTGTCATTCAAGACAGTCATGTAAGCAGCAAGTTTTCATTGTTGTACACAGTGGCAATGAACCTTTTATGCACAGCTTAAAATAATTATAATTTTGTAATTGAACCCATTATATATACATGTTAGCTGTAAGTCTTTAAAAGTATTAGTTAAAATAAAGCATTGGTCCTCTGTTAAGTATTACAGCTGAAAAATCCATTCAAATATTGTTTTGCTAAAATTAAAATAGTATTAATGATCAAAACAATTGTCAGGCGTGTAAAGATATGGTTTCATTTGTAATAGTTTGATATTTTAAACTAAAATTCAGTTTAAATTAATATATTGGATAATAATTAGGTATATGCATCAGATTTGACTAAATCGCGATCCCTGGAAAGATGGATTAATTCAGAATGGATGTTTCTTAAGATGGAGTCAAAAAATCTAAACCAAATTTCTGGTTTTGAGCCTCAAAGAAATTTCAGTCCTTATTTCTTATTTCTCTGGAAACATCGGCACCAGAAAGAAAAGGACTACAGAAGCTGCAGCCCATAAAAGAGACAAGTGTTTGTCATATATGATAATGGGGAAAAGAAGGAGGAATATTTAGTGTTAGTGACTGACAAGAATCCTTCTAAACCAGAGTAATCTTTGTGATCAGGTTACTATCTTTGTAGGCAGAAAAGATTTCTTGGGCATCCTGGACGAGTGTTTTAGGTACCTGCTGTGAAGGAATATGGCCAATAATTGGAGAAGTCACAGATGTAAGTGCTTCATGCCTCAGCAGCGACAGTACAGTCTTGGCAACAGGAGATGATTTTGGATTTGTAAAACTTTTCCACTTCCCTGCCAAAGTAAGTAAAATTAATGTCTGCATAATAAAACAAGGCAATCCTATAGTTTTTACATTTAGCAACACACTTATTAGGAGAATCCACTATATTTATGTGATCTAGATCTATCTATCATCTATCTATCTATCTATCTATCTATCTATCTATCTATCTATCTATCTACTTACCTACCTACCTACCTACCTATCTATCTATCTATCTATCTCTTCAGTATATATGATATTAATAAGGATAAACCCCTGGTTTAACTTTCATTTTACTTTTGTCAAACCAGTGTTGTTTCAGAATACAAACGTTCATTTTATCAAAATATTAGAAACTGCATGTATTAGCCAAATTAGAAAGTAGAATGTACAAACTATTTGAGAATTTATTTCCTGTTTTTATGAGAGAGATTATAAATATTCAATCAATTAACAATTTTAATGAATTAAAAATCCAGGTCTCAATAAACATACTACAGTTTTCAGCAAGTTATACTTCTTAATTATACTTGTCATCTTTCTCATATGTAACCTGCACTCCAAAGCATGTGAAGGGCTTGTTTCTTGACTTTATTAACATCCATGGTAATTTTTTTACTTGGTATTAATATATATTTATTTGATATTTTAATTTTTTTATGTTTTATCTATACTTCCCAGAGTCACTTCTTGAGATGGGCAGCTATAGAAATCAAATAAATAAATAAAGCTTGCATAATCATCCTGTCTTCTCTACACCTACCCCAATTTAAATCATATATCTGTTGAACCATTCCATGCATCTAATGTAGTAAGCTTAGTTCAAAAAAACTTTAAATAAAATTTGTTAGTCTGAAAAGGTACTACAAGACTCCTGATTTATAGCAAAAACAAATCTATCATTATAGGAAGTATGGATTTATTGTGTTGGAGAAGGAGCAGTGCTTTCAACATTGGAAAGATAAAATTATACCAGTCTCACAATTGTGGATTGTAAATATATGCTCCTTTCGCATTTATGAACTGGCTTTCTATCAACTGTGGAAAATAATTTTCTGTGGGTTTAATGATTTATTTAAAAATTAGGCTGAATCATGCCTGTTGTATATGTTATGTTTTCTATGTGTAATGTTTCTTTTTTTTTCCTATAATAATTTTAAACGAGGAATCCATGCAAATTCTGGAATATTCATAAACTTACCAATCAAGCTTCATAGGATGATTAGGAAGAGTTCTTATGATAAGTCTGAACAAAAATATTCATTTATGCATTGCATAGTAGAATGTTCAAAAACTAAAGTATGTGCATATTTTAAAATTACTTTGCTGGAAATCTGCAAATTTGGGTTTTAATCTAATATCTCCTTTCCTTTATATCTGTTCTAGTAAGAATCTTAACTTTGGCTTCAACTGCATAAATTAATGAGTCTGCAGTTAAAGCAAAAGCAAAAAACAAAAGCAAAAATCACTGTGTCTTTAGATAAATATTTTTATTTAATTGTGAATTAAACATTTATATATTTCGCATTTAGGGAAAGTACAGCAAATTTAAACGATATGTGGCTCATAGTACACATGTGACAAATGTCCGCTGGACTCATGATGACAGTTTATTAGTCAGTATAGGAGGAGGAGATATGTCGCTAATGCTGTGGACTCATGAGATGGAGGGTCATCGAGAAAGTAGGCAGTGTGATAGCGAAGAATCTGACCTGGATTCTGAGGAGGATGGGGGTAAGTAACCATGCCAATTTTAAAGAATAGAATGGTTTCGTTTTATGAAATCTGCAGTATGAAATAGCAACATCTATTTAGGTATCATTGGTTAATTTTCATTACGGTTCGACTATATATGGGGAGTTATAGTCTAACCATAAGATCATACATCTAGCAGTTCAAAAGTTTGGAAATACAAATAGATTAATAGATACCACTTTGATGGGAAGGTAACAACGTTCCATGCACCTTTGGGGTGTAGTCATGCTGGCCACATGACCATGGAAATGGCCTTCGGACAATGCTGGCTCCCTTGGCCAAGAAACAGAGATGTGCACCATGCCCTAGAATCAGACACACAAAACTTTTACCTTTTTTATAACTGGGGAGGAGAGTATGCTCTAAATGAGGTTTGTCCGATGCCCACAGACTGCCTGTGGTCCTGAATAACTAGTAATGCACAAAGTCAAAAACTTTTAACATTATTATGTATTTATGTACGTTAACTATACTATGTATATATTATGTGTGGCCCAAGGTAATTCTTCTTAACTCAAAGGCAGTCCAAAAAATTGAACACTCATGCTCTAAATAACTTAGGGAGGAGTTTTTTTGTTTGTTGTTTTGTTTGTTGTTTTTGTTTGTTGTTAGAATATTTACTTGTTTAGCATTGGGAATGCTTGCTTAAATAGCATAAAGTATAAATTGTAATATTATTGAAGAATGAAGAAAAATAAAGATTCTTCCTGTTGTTTGAAAGACTACCGTGTTTCCCCGAAAATAAGACACTGTCTTATATTTTTTTTGGCTCCCAAAAACACACTAGGTCTTATTTTCGGGGTAGGTCTTATATATTTATGGTGCCAAATAGTGGGTGTGAGTGTGTAGGGGGGGTGTTTCGCGGGTGCACGGTTGCTCCCTGAAAAGTCTTCCTGGAACTGGAGATTTACACTAGGTCTTATTTTCGGGGTAGGTCTTATATTAGGGCAGGTTTAGAAAATAGTGCTAGGTCTTACTTTCGGGGTAGGTCTTATTTTTGGGGAAACACGGTATTACAATCAAACTATTGATTTATCTTTGATAGTCTGGAAAAAGACTATCAAAGACAATTTATATAAATAAAATAATATATCTAGCCTGATTCTTTAAAAATTGTGATTATTTTGTTAGGATATGATAGTGATGTCACAAGAGAAAATGAAATTAATTACACCATTAAAGCCTTATCAACCAACATAAGACCTATGTTTGGAATCAAGCCTCATCTACAGCAAAAAGAGCCTTCAGCTGATGAAAGGTACTTCTAAATTTGCAAAATAAAAAATATTTATTTACTATATGGCCACTACCTTGCCATAGCAACTCTGGGCAACTAACATGCATATGGACTAAAAAGTTAATTTTATTACAATATTGACACATGTAACAATAATTAGTAATAAAATGCTTGGAGTTACAATCAGTGGTTTAGTTAATGGCCTAATGGATACCCATTTCTTCAGAAATAATTTGTATTACATATTTCAAAATCTGGTAACTGAATCCTGCTGTATTTCATATTTGCACTTCTCCTGCAAATTCATGTGAATGCATCTCTGGATTTTAGCCATGAACCTTAGCTTTAAAGTCCTGTGTGGCATCATTAGATAGGATGACCAGTGCCAAGAAAAACTTCACAGTAACCTTAAGATGGGAATGTTGTGATAATAGTTTTCCTACCAAGTCTAATAATGTATTCTTTCTCATGCATTATTCAGGCAGACATTTGAAAGTGTCATTTCTAGCACAGCTGGAAGCAAAACACTTGAGATTTGTAGGGCATTCTTATAAGAAGACTGAAAGAGAACAGAAATAACTCTAGTAAAGAAAAGATTACTGTAGAGGTAGATTTACTCAGAGGCCTGTCTCCTTGAACAGTGCATAGATGAAAAAAATCTAATACATTTAAACACTTTCCCGTGGCATTGCTAAAAATATTTATTTCTAAGTGGTTTACAGAAGCTCACAATACATTGTACATCCTGTTGTCCATTATGCTTTACATATACATTTTGTACTTAGTATCAATCTGGCTCGACCTGGTTTTTCTCTCGGGACAGTGGAGAAATGATCTGGGGGGGTATCTCCAACTATACAACCCCTGTCATGGAGAGATCATTCCCTCCTCCGACTGGCCTTCCAATATGCCACTGCCTCGCCGCTGGGAGGCGGAACCGGTCAGATGGTTCCACCCCAGGCGCCTAATGGACCCAGAAGGGTTCCTGACGGCGCTTGGGCCAATTTTGGCCTCCTTTGCCCACAGCTTGGTGGAGACCCTGGTGGATGCCTGGCAGACAGCTGCTGCCGGGGCGCTAGACCGAGTTGTTCCTTTGCAGCCTCTGACCCGCCGCAGATCTCGAGTAGCTCCCTGGTTTTCTGTGGAGCTCCGAGAAATGAAGTGGCAGAAAAAAGGCCTAGAGAGCTGTTGGAGGTCCAGCAGGTCTGAATCGGACCGATCGCAGTTAAGAATCTATGTTAGGTCTTATCTTGCTGCGATGAAAGCGGCGAAGTGTGCGTACTTCTCCGCTCTCATTGCGTCTGCAGATAATCACCCGGCTGCCCTGTTCAGGGTCTCCCGTTCCCTTCTTAACCAGAGGGGGGAGGACCCTCTTCAGGGATGCACCAAGGAGTTTAGTCAACATCTGATGGACAAGATCGCTCGGATCCGGACAGGTTTGGACTCCGACTGGGCAGAGTCTGATGGGAATATGGTGACTGGTCTTAGAAATGTTATCTGGGAGGAGTTTGACTCTGTGACTTCAAATGAGGTGGACAGAATCATGGGGAAGCTGAGTGCTGCCACGTGTTTGTTGGACACGTGTCCCTCCTGGCTGGTGTATGCTGCCCGGGAGGTTACACGAGGCTGGCTCCAGGCAGTTATAAAGGCTTCTTTGAGTGAGGGTTCCTTCCCTTCCGCCTTGAAGGAGGCGGTGGTGAGGCCCCTCCTCAAGAAGCCTGCCTTGGACCCAGCTGATTTAAACAACTTTCATCCAGTCTCCAACCTTCGCTTTGTTGCGAAGGTTGTTGAGAGCATGGTGGCCCGACAGTTCCCGGTGTTTCTGGAGGAAACTGACTATCTAGACCCCTACCAATCGGGTTTCAGGCCCGGGTACAGCATGGAGACGGTGTTGGTCGCACTGGTGGATGATCTCTGGAGGGCTCGGGACAGAGGTTATTCCTCTGTCCTGGTCCTGTTAGATCTCTCGGCGGCTTTCGATACCATCGACAATGGTATCTTGCTGCAACACCTCAAGGGGTTAGGAGTGGGGAGCACCGTTCTACGGTGGTTCTCCTACCTCTCGGATCGTACGCAGGTAGTGTTGGCAGGGGGACAGACATCGACCCCGAGGCCCCTCCTCTGTGGGTGCCTCAGGGGTCAGTTCTCTTGCCCCTCTTGTTCAACATCTACTTGAAGCCGCTGGGCGAGATCATCTGTGGTTTTGGGATAAGGTATCATCAGTACACTGATGAAACCAGATTTTCATCTCCACCCCTAAGCAACCCAGTGACGCCCTCGAAGTGATGTCCAGGTGCCTGGAAGCAGTGCAGGTCTGGATGGGGAGGAACAGACTCTGGCTCAACCCGACTAAGACCGAGTGGCTGTATGTACCGGCATCTCGAGTTAGCCAGGATATTCCATCTGTAGCTATGGGGGGAAAGGTGTTGCCCCCCATAGATAGGGCTCGCAGCTTGGGTGTCCTCCTGGATGCATGGCTCAGTTTAGAGGAGCAGGTGAGGGCCATCACCGGGGGGTGTTTGCCCAGGTCCACCTGGTGTGCCAGTTGCGACCCTTCCTGGATCGAGATGCCCTATGTACGGTCACTCATGCACTCGTCATCTCCCGTCTGGACTACTGCAATGCTCTCTACATGGGGCTGCCCTTGAGGACCACCCGGAGGCTTCAACTTGTCCAGAATGCAGTGGCACGGGTTGTGATGGGAGGTTCCCAATACTCCCATGTTACACCCCTCCTGCGTGAGCTGCACTGGTTACCGGTTGCCCTCCGGGTGAGATTCATGGTGCTGGTGTTAACCTATAAAGCCCTTCAAGGTATTGGACCAGGGTATTTGCAGGAAACCCTGCTGCCAATAACAGCTTCCTGATGACCCGTGCGCTCCCACCAGCGGGGCCTCCTCAGGGTGCCATCAGCCAGGCAATGCCGGCTGGCGGCTCCCAGGGGTAGGGCCTTCTCTATGGGGGCACCCACCCTTTGGAACCAGCTACCCCTGGAGCTCCGGGTGGCCCCTGACCTCCGATCCTTCCGCCGTGGCCTAAAAACTTGGCTGTTCCAACAAGCCTACCCGGACTGATGGAGGGGGGGGGTTTTTAGTGTTGTTTTAAATTCAATTAATTTATGAGATTTTGGGTTTAATTACTTTTTAATATTTCTAATGTGTTGTTTTTAGTATTGTAAGTCTCCCGGAGTCCTTAGGGAGATAGGGCGGCATATAAATGTCATAAATAAAATAAATAATAAATAAATAAATATCTTTGTTCGAAATTTACTTTGGGAATCAATCCATACACAGACTTAATAATAACGCAGTATGAAAGTTATGTTACTATGTCATAAAATAGATCCTCTACAAATTATTATTCATTTTAAATATTAGGGAATCAAACAATAATAATCCTCTTAATTAATTTCAGTTCTCTTTTAAGTACATTTATACTGTGCATTGTTTGTAATTTAATTTTCCTGTTTATTTTTTATGCTTGCTATGAAGGCAAGGAGTTGTAAGGTGAGTTACTCTTTATAAAAGCACTATAAATCATGTTATCAAGTCAAATCTCATTAGAAAAAAAGTTTGAACTTAGGGAAATGTTATTATTTGTCAAGTGGGAACATTGTGTTGGAAAGATATGGTTTCCTTTGACTGTTTTTACAGAATGATTTGATTGTGAGATTACCATGTTTCCATCTCCAGCAGAGTGATCCTATAATTGCTGGGACAACATCCGTTGTGTATGTCAGAGGCTATTGGATATATGAATTTCTATGATATTCTTAGGGGAAATTTTATACAAGACATTTTGGCCAACCTTCCGGAATAGCTGTTTCTGCAATCAGAAAATCGCTGTCTTGGAAAATTCAAAAGGAGTTGTATTGTGTCTGATTGATTACTGGATCTATTAGATCCTACCTAGCTATATACACCTGTCTGCCTATATGTTATAAGGGTCAGGGTTAAATCTTTACTGTCTTCTGTCCATCTACCTATAGTGTGAGAAAGTAGACCAAGCTTTTAAAAGGATATGTTGCCTCAGAGCTTTGAGCAGCACTGAGGTTCTTTTTATTTTTTGGAAGGGGTAAGAAAATGGTTTGCACAATCTGCATGTTGGTGGTTTGTTATAGCTCAGCTGTTCTATAAATCAAGAGTTGTTCCTCATACTCCTGAGGTTGCCAATTGAATAGGCTGTGGAATATTACCAGGGAGAGCTGGGAAAGGACCTTAAGAAAAAAATCAGATGTTACGTTGAATAAATTACTGCCTTCTTTTACTTCTTAAAAAAACACAACTGAGTACAATTGTCTGTGAGGGGAGTACAAGAAGGTGGGGTTTTAATTATGTTATTCTTTGGTTATGAATATTGACCATATTAGTACAAAGCTGCTGTGATCAAGCAGTTTCTCCTAATAGTTTTCACGCAGAGCAAATAAAAAATCCATTTTTAATAAAAAGCATATTTATACATACATACATACATACATACATACATACATACATGCACTGGGCAGTATATACAACATTAAAAGCAGAAAAAAACAATACAAATTTAAACACCTGGGGAAAAACCAATTCATCAGATAAAATTTTACAAGGACTTAGCACCACGCTAATCCAAATCCTTGGGGAATAGCCAAATTTTCAGTGATGTTTTAAACATCATCAGGGTGGAAGCCAAATAATACCTGGGCTGATAATGTTCCAGAAGGCACATGTCTTGGAGAGTGGGTGAAAGTTATCCAGAATTGTTGGGTCAAGGGCTGACTTCAAGGAGGAGTTACATCGCTGGTTGATTTAAAGATGGAGGAACCAGCCTTTCCATAAAGCAAGCTGTAGTTGGATGGACCCAACTACATGTCACCTCCCAGGCTGCTTTAACAACCTAGAAAAACCTGAATAAGTGTCTGAGCTCACTTTTTAAGGATCCTGTCAACACGAGTGACAGGCTTAAAAACAGCTCAGGTAAAAGACATCAAACACTTTAGGTGGACTTGAAATTTGAAACTTTGAGTACATCTGAATATTTTTATCCATCAAGTAGCTAAAATATTCTGAGAAACAACTCTGGGAACCCTGAACTACACCAGGAAGGAACAAGTCACACTAAACAGGGCCATTAGGACGATGTAATAATAAGAGTGGGGAAATAACATTTTGCCACCATAGGCTTATTTGGGTTTGGCCAGATTCATTCTTTGCTTTAGTGCTCTTACTGATGCAGATCTTTCATTTTCAAATGACTGTTTCAGGGAAGCAAAGCTATATCAGATCACAAAGTTACTGTATCTTTGTTACTATAAATAAAGAGCTATATCAAGCAATCTTTCTAAATTATGCAAGCTTTAGAATCCAGAGACTATAGTGCTGCCTTCAAATTATCCTCCCCTGATTATTGTTGGATGAAACTAGACCCTATGTTGGCAGGAGAATTTCAGTAAAGTTCTTAACAAATGAAATAAAAATGATACTGAGCAGGAGTATTCCTATGAGGAGATTGAGTAGTAGATGAATTGATTTGAAGTTTATACAATCTAGCTTGCGTATTATAATTTGGATGATATAAGTATTAGATAGTATTGTGGGAAAAGATGGAATATTGTAAATAGGCGCATCAAAATCTCCGTTTGTAGAGTTGCTTCCAAAAGGACTGCTGCTACCGTGTTTCCCCGAAAATAAGACCTACCCCGAAAGTAAGACCTAGCACTATTTTCTAAACCTGCCCTAATATAAGACCTACCCCAAAAATAAGACCTAGTGTAAATCTCCAGTTCCAGGAAGACTTTTCAGGGAGCAACCATGCACCCAAACACCCCCTTACACACTCACACCCACTATTTGGCACCATAAATATATAAGACCTACCCCGAAAATAAGACCTAGTGTGTTTTTGGGAACCAAAAAAAATATAAGACAGTGTCTTATTTTTGGGGAAACACGGTAGTACTGTTTATCAAATGAGATTTTGCAGCTGTTCTTACTTTCTTTCATCCAATTATATTGTGCAAAGAAAAACACTAAAGAAATGATGAGGAAAACATGGGGAATTTATCAGTGGAAGCTGCTATCCTTCATGAAATTCTGTATATAAGGCAGGGTGACCACATAAAGGCTCTGTTTGTTGACACTGCAGTTCAGTTTAGTGGTTCTTAAATATTTTTAAGTAATGATAAGAGGCGTTGAACTCCACATATTGTCATCCCTCTCCTGATAACATTTCTTGCTGTGTCCAGTGACAATAAATAAACAAGTATTAAGAGTTGCTTGAACTTGACTGTTCGTCATTGGGGATCCCAATAAATCATATGAATAAGAATATATTAAATTTATATGCAGCCCTACTTCCAGCATCACTAGGAATGTAAAAGTAGATCCTTGAAAAGCATTCAAAACTTTTCCTTCAACCTTTTCTCTCTTGATAGTAATACGTCCTCAAAAAATATTTTAGACTCAGGCATTGTGCTGAAGAGAAAATTAAAAGAATTCTGCAATAATGGCGAATATCTGTAGCTTGGGTGTAGGAATGAGGATGAAGCAGGTTCATTCTCCTTGTGAGTTGGTTTCCATATGTTTCATCACTAGCTAGGTAACATCTTCAGCAGAGTTTAGGGGATGAAAGAATTCTATATAAAACCTTATCTATTATGAGGGGGAAAATATCGATATTTTTCCAAAAGCACCTATTTTAATGTATTAGTTTCAAGCCAGATTAGAATAAGTAATCATCTCCTTTTTCCTATCTGCTGCTGAAAAGAGGTTCCAGGTAATACTTCCTTTTTCATCCACCTACTCCATATTTCTGTATCATCTTCCATTGCCCTCCAAAGCTATCTGCCACTGTAGTGTCATTATTTATTTATACCTGCACTTAGCAACATGCTATGTTATTTGCATACATAAGTAAATCTTTATAAAGTAATTGCTATTATGTGAACAAACATAAAATAAAACTCTGAAATTCAGTCAGTTGTCAAAGACAAGTTGACATAGGTTTTATTGGAAATGTTACATGTGGTACTAGTTGATTTAGGTCCCTATTTCACATTTATTTTTAAGAGGTAAGTGAAACTTCTGGCAAGGGATAAAAAGTAATAGCTAAATCAAAAATATGCAAGAAACAGCTTCTCTGTAGACTTGTTAAAATTATTTAATGGTATTTCTATCTCTGATAAAGAACATTTTGGAATTATTCTTTTTATAGATAGAAGATGGAATCTTCTTGCAATCTGATTCTTATGTGGCTACCTGGGGAGAGAACTGCCATTTTTGCACATTATCTCTGCCTCATAATTAGGAAAGAAGAGATAGATGGATTATTGACATAGAGCTGGAACAAACTGCAAACACATTAAAATAAAATAAAATAAAAACAGGATAAGAATTTTTAGTTAGTGGTAGATTTATCACCAATAGACAGTCAAAGTATGCCTAATTTTACAGGCAGTATTAACTGACTTTAACTGCATTCAAGAAAACTAAATAATATTGATCTGATAACAACAGTTGTATATAAAAATGATCAGATTTTCCTGTGTGTTTTACCAGATAAGACATATAAGGGAGGCACTAGGATCTTTATAGAGGATACAGTAGGGCAAGGTATGAGGTATAATATCAATAGCTTCTATCTACAGGGCACAGTTTTAGCTCATAAGGAACTTTTTTATACTGGCCCTTCAATACTCCTGTAGGGAGAATGTTGCATTAGTGCTCTTCGAAATTTGGAAACAGTTAAATGATGTATATATCTTGCTGATTTGAAATGGGAGGGGAGGTTTAACTGCTCAGAAAAAAACATTTTGCATTGAACAGACTAGTGCTTTTGGGCTTCTAAATCTTTATTTTATTTGTAAAATTATTGGCCACCCATCTTATGCAGAATATCCCTGGATGGCTTACAATCACAAACAATAAAAACTGTAGAAAGCTAAAAGATATAAATAACACATTGCTTAAATGCATAGTTCATACTCATAACCTATCATTAAAAACACTATTAGACTTTTTGTGAAATTGTCCTGGTCCATAGTAATTCATAGCTGTTCTCAATATGGAAAGAATATAAACCTGTGTAGTGTGATGCAAATCTATGCACCTACCTCACTTTAGTCATCCCTACCTGTTTTCTTAACTGGAACATAAGGAGCTAACTGGAAATTACCTTTAGGAATTTAGATTAGACTCTTTCAAGAGGAGAAAGAACATATAAGACTCCAGTTGGGCATTGAAGAATAATTGCACTTATCTGAATATAGCTTCAGTGCTGGAATATTCTGTGCTTCTCTGGTAAAATGAAAGGATTGAATTGCAGTTACTGCTTTTTGAGCATTTTGCATTTTGGTCGGACTATGAAAAATCATGCTCACTACAGACATTTAAAGGATTTTACTTGTTCAATATTCTGGCCATCTAACATTTAGGCATGAAATTTAGTCTCTTTGCAAAAACCAAAATCTTAGTTTTGATGTAACTGATCTCGAATGCTTCCTCAAAGCAGACATTGGCTAGGGCCCTCAAAGCTCATTTAAATGCAGTTAAAGCTCCTTCTGTAAGTTTACCACAAGGTTGCACTGTGCTTATTAGCCTAGTTTTTGAGGAATAAGATTTTGATTGATTGATTTTGGCCACAAATGGTTTTATGTACCATTTAAATAGTTTGGAATCTCATTCATGTGATGGCTTTGCAAAGGCTTTGATTCTGAGGTTCTTAAAAATGTTGTCCAGTGGCTGTCTAGCTATACAGTAGTTTATAATCTTAGCCCATCACTCTGCTTTGGGAACTAGATAGAATACAGATCTAAAATTAATAAATGCAACATGTAATACTGAGCTTGTTCTAGTTGTGTAAATTTCAGCCAAAAGTTGAAGTATAAGGGGACATAGTAAAAGCTCATGATAGAATGATCAGTTGTAAGCCCGCATACTAGTTTGATGCTATGTGCTCTAGATTCATCCAGTTAACAAATTCAGATTCTGAACTGCTATATTCTTACTTGGTTTCTGAGCCATGGTGGTGCAGTGGATAGAATGCAGTACTGTAGGCTACTTCTGCTGACTGCCGGTTGCCTGCAATTTGGCACTTTGAATCTCACCAGGCTCAAGGTTGACTTAGCCTTCCATCCTTCAGAGATCAATAAAATGAGGGCCCAGATTGTTGGGGGCAATATGCTGACTATAAAAACCACTTAGAGAGGGCTGTGAAGCAGTATATAAGTCTAAGTGCTATTGCTATTGCTATCATGCTTTTATTCTCTCCACTGTATCATTTTGCTGCTTGTGTAATGTCATTGTGAAATAATATACAGAGGGATCAGAAAAGTCTGTGAGATATTTGTTCCATCACTGTACATCCGGTGATAGCATTTGGGGCCTCATTTTTTTCACTCATTGTCTACACCTTTACCATCTGAAAGTGAGCAGCCAATCCTATTTCATTCTTGCCATTATTCTCAGAATAGTAAAAACTGAGAAACTTTACTGTCTATCTCATTTGCACTACCTATTGTATTTGCTGATGTACATTGTGGATACTAATAGGAATATCTTGAAATATTTTAAAATTAAATGGTTCTGTTCTTGTTGTTGAGTGTGATATGCTGCAAAATACAACCATAATTTTTGCTACCCCTGGAATAGTATGCGAATTCACCTGTATTCATTCAAATAAGAGTTAATACATTATAATGGGCAAGATAAAGACAAGTTTAGGAAATGTATAAATAGAAGATCTGGAAAATGAGAAGGCAAATTCTGCCAAGAAAGTTTAATTTTTTTACGGCTAATAAACACATTAATAAGCGAAGAAAAGAGATCTAGTTTCTTTATCTCAAGAATAAATTAATACTATCCATGTGATGATTAAATATACTTAATTTTTATTTCATTCATTTATACAGTTTTTAAACATGTGGAAGGCAATTAACAAAAATAATAATATATGTACAATTAAATAAGAAACTTTTATATAAAACTGATTTATAATATGTTAGTCAGGTAGGCTAACATTTTTCATTGTCCAGGTGACAGTTCAAAAGATACTGTTTTATACTGAATAGGTGACAGACAATTTTTCTTATTCTCAGTTCTTTGTTTCAGACCACCAGTTAGTAGGGCACTGCCTCAGCCTGAAAAACTCCAGACAAATAATGTTGGGAAAAAGAAGAGACCTATAGAGGTAAGAAAAACAGCTGGTTTTAAAAACATATTATTTAAGCTATAATTTCAAGAACTATAGGGAGCTATCTCATTAAAAAATATTAAACAAATGTAAATGCTCTATTTGACCAAGTAGAGGTAATAAATTGTAACACAAAATGTGATATTTTATTCTGTATCTATTTAAATCTTCCAATAATTAAATCAACTAGTACTTCGGGGTTAAAATTGAAGAAGAAAATTGGAGGTTTAGAAGACATATCTTCTATTTGTTGTCAATTATGTATGTGTAGTATAATGTGCTAATGTAAGATTTTCTCAATGTTGGGGTAACTTGTTAAAAGTTATTTAGTACACATGTTTAAAACCCTTTTTATAAAAGAATCTAATGATTCTAAATATGTTTTCTTAGGATTTAGTGCTCGAACTGGTATTTGGATACCGCGGTAGAGATGGCAGAAACAATGTGCACTATTTGAATGATGGTGCTGACATAATTTATCATACAGCATCAGTTGGGATTCTGTATAATGTGGCAACAGGTAGGAAAACTACATGTCTATAAAAGAAAATAGCATGAAACATTATTCATGTTCCTTCTGTTATGATAATGTTTTTTCTCTTCAGATGTAATACTGTGTTTGAAATAATACATATGCATTTTTCTCTTTAGGCTCTCAGTCTTTTTATCAGGAACATAATGATGACATTTTGTGCCTCACTATAAATCAGCATCCCAAATTTGTCAACCTTGTGGCAACTGGCCAAGTAGGTATGTTTCAATTTTTTAAAGAAAAAAACAATATATACTGTAACTATGAGCAGGTAGCCAGGTGAATTCATAAAGAGAAGAAAGCATTTAGTTACACTGCTTCTGATTGGTCAGTTACTGGAGTCAATTAAATTTATTCTTCTATCATTAAAAATTATTCACAAATCTATTCCTGTTTATACAATGGCAATTATATTTTCATCTCAGCATTCATCAAAATGATTATTAAATTTGATGAGCCTCACTTAAGCATTTTTTATTCTATATAACACTATGATCCTGCTATATATGCAAACTACAGTATATTTTAAATAATAAAACAATCATAGCTATTAAATGAAGAAATGATTTCAAAGAATATTGGATGAAGAGAACATTTGTATAGCTTGAAGATAAACAAATTACATATCACCACATGCTTTGTCTTGTGAAGGTTGAAAAATTGTATCTCAAATTTCAGTACATGGTTTTACAGAAAATGCACTATATTTTGCTATGATTTATGTCATTTGTGAATTATGCCAAGATACAAATGACACAAAGTAGTCATGGATGTGATACATCACCATCATGATAACACATACAATTTGGGTTATATATTTGATAACTATGCAAATTACACATTCTGTCATTTATAGTAATGTACATAATATACTGTTATATGACATCATAATCTAAATGATTCAAAGGGTATAACTTGTTTTTCCACAGTGGAATTTTCTTCAGTTTACTGAACTTTGGAGAATAAATCACCCTTTTCTAATTAGTTTGTTAAATAAAAATTAATTGTACTGCTCTTTATTCTTTCATTCTAATGTGATTCCCTGAAGATAATTAAAGAAATTTACTTGGAGCTATCTCATCCTAGGCTATGTGAGAAAGAGAAAGAATTGCCCCAAATAAAACTTTAAAAAAGATGAAATAATTGAAAAGCAATTATAGTAAAACCTCTGGTCACGACCATAATTCGTTCCATAACTTTGGTCACAACCCGATTTGGTCGTGACCCGACTCTAATTTTGGAAATTTGGCGATTACAAAAAAAAATGGCGAAGAAGGGGAAATCGGCTGCGGGAAAAAATTGTGCATTTTTTGGTTAGAACCCGATTTGGTCATGGTCAGAAGCATTTGTGACCAGAGGTTCTACTGTACTGTAAATAATCCTGTCCCCCATAATTATAACCTATCTTCAGTCAGATTGGATAAACACATTATGCACAGTCCCAATTTTGAGGAAACTACAGTTTGGCAACACCTGTGGTATTGCATGGAATTAGAAACAGAGAGATTTTAGTACAAGGGCAGTTTTTCATTCACATAGTACAATAGAACCTCTGGTCACGACCATAATTTGTTCCATAACCTGAACCTCATGACCTGAACCTAATTTTCAAAATTTGGCACTTACAAAAAAAAATGGCACGAAAGAGGAAATCAGCCGCGAAAAAAAATGTGCATTTTTTGGTCAGAGCCTGATTTAGTCGTGGTCATAAGCGTTCGTGACCAGGGGTTCTACTGTACTGTGTTTCATTGTTTTGCATAACTTGTGAACTCTCTCAAGGTAGCTAAGATAATAAATTTTCTGCATTTCTGTGGTTCAAAAAGAACAAGATGACGTGATTTGTCTTTGGCCAAATAACATTTTTCTGCAAATGGAAAATTCCATATAATTTAGATGTGGATAATCTACAAGACTGATGTAAAAAAAGTCTCTGTTTTTACTCTGAACAGTTTATCTTGTGCTTGGGAAGAGCATCTAATTACATAGAGATAACTTAAGTTTAGATTTATTTTTAAGAATAGATTGAAATTATACACATTATACCACACACACATAAATCATCATCTTTTTTGTTTGTAATGATTTTTCTACTGGTTTTCCATTACAGGAGACTCAGCAGACATGTCAAGTAAGAAAAAAGCTAAATTTTAATATCTTCAATTATAACTAAGCATTTTCTGTTATTTAGTATGTTGTAAATAACTGATAATATTTACATGGTATTAAAACATATTACTGGTTTTTTAACTCAAAACATAAAATTTAAATGTTCAAAATTTCCCTTAATTGAAATAAAATATTCATTCTTTGTGATGATAATGTTATTGTTAGTAATAAACCATTTCTGAACTACATTTCTGTTGAGCCTATTCCTTTTCAATGAATGGTAGCTTTCCAAGTCTTATGTTCCAAATATGTATGTCATCCTATTAGATTGCAGTGGCACCTGTGACAACATATTTGTCCTTCTTGTCAGCTTCTGGGAGCAAACTGGGTTAGACCAAAACAAGTCTTTGAGTTCTGATTGATAAGATTTATTAAGAGACATTAAAGTAACTTAACATTTCTGGCAGTGCTCTACTTTCAAGTGAAAAGCCTGTCTCTAGGCAGATCAGGGCAGAAGGATGTGCTTCTCATTCATAGATGTTTGCCTCCTTTGTAAAGGAGGAGAAAACTGTAGGTGATGGTTGTCTTGGTATGATACATGATTAATAGGAGATTCACAAGGTACCTGCCAAGCACATCCTTCCCAGTGTGTGTGGGAGATGCGATCCATCTCTTGCCAAGATTCCTTTATGTGGGTAGAACAGTCCATGACCGAGAAATACAAATGCTTCTTGGCAGCACCATCTGTACAGACAGTTATTTGTTTCCAGGATCCTGTTCTTTCCTATGCAGTGAGAGTCAGCTGGCAAGTTGTTGAAAAGACAGTTTGGTTTTTACAGTTTCTTTACCTTGCTATCCAAGGCCATGTAGTTCCATTTAAGGGCATTATAGCCCACAACTAAAACCCAGTGGAAACATTTCTGGAAAACTAAATTAAAACTCAAGATTTGGCATTTGGCATAAAGTACTTTTGATTAAAACACTTGCTCCTATAGGTGCTTTAAGGCATTCTCTTTCAGATCTAAAATGAGTTTAGGATTACAAGAGAAATCTTAGTAGGAATGAGTTTATACTTACTAAATGTAACTTTTTAAAAGAACAAATGTAAATGTTAAAAAATTAAAAGATGCTTTAAAACAAATTGGAATGTTTTTATATTAAATATCATATAAACTTTCTTTAACAAAATTAATTATTGCTGTTCTTATATTTGTTCAGCAACAGCTCCTTGTATTCATGTGTGGGATGCAATGAACAAACAGACATTATCTATACTGCGATGTTACCATTCAAAGGGAGTTTGTTCAGTTGGATTTAGTGCCACTGGCAAGCTTCTTCTGTCTGTTGGTTTGGATCCTGAACATACCATTACCATTTGGAAATGGCAAGAAGGTAGGCAAATATTCACTGTATCTGAAACTAGGAAATTCCTATGAGAGTTTTCAAGAGTTTGTATTTACTTCAAACTTGGATTAAAGAATCTTGCTGAAATTCTCACTCAAAATTTATACAGCAATGAATCTATTAGAATTAGAATTCTTTATTGGCCAAGTGTGATTAGACACACAACAAATTTGTCTCCAGTGCGTAAGCTCTCAGTGTACATACAACAATAGTGATAGAACATTATCATAATAATTGTAAAAATACATTCATCATAAAACATTAGATACAACTCTTAGTGATAGCCATGGATACTAAATAAGCAATCAACATAAATAATACTAGGATACTAATCGTAAGATACAAGCAACAAAGTTATAGTCATAAGAAGATAAAGAGATAGGTAATAGGGAAGAGGAGAATAATGATGGTAATACTGCCTTTCTAGATAGTTTGACAGTGTTGTGGGAATTAGTTGTTTAGCAGAGTGATGGCATGAGGGAAAAACTGTCCTTGTGTCTAGTTGTCCTGATGTGCAGTGCCCTATAGTGTTGTTTTGAGGGTAGAAGTTGAAAAAGTTTATATCCACGATGTAAGGGGCCTGTAGATACTTTCACAGCCCTCTTGGCTGAATGAAGTATTTTTCTCTCTGTTTCTCCACCTGATTATGCATGACAGACAGAGAGCCAATGAAGGGCATCTTTAAACTCTGGAATAGGGTATAAAAGCACAATTTGCATGCAAAATAAAATTGCGAGTATCTGCATGTATGGTACAGTAAAGCAGGATGTGGGGTTTGGAGGATGAAGGGATACACAAAGAAGTAAACATCTGTTTAAGCAGAAAAAAACTTATGTTAAAATACTAGTTGAAAGTAATAATTTTCTTAATAAGATAGTGGTGTTCCTAGTGTAGCAAAATTAGGAATAATGTATAATAAAAATTGGCAAATTCAGTCTTTTGGTTAAAGACTGAATGTCAAATTTGATTTCATTGTGGGCTGCGTCAGGGTTGTGTTTGACTTTGGGGGGGTGTGGCCAGGGTGGGTGTGGCCAGTTCAATGTCACTCGTGTCTGGGGTACCTGTGGTGACCCAGGTGGCCCCACAGGCTCCATTTTCTGCTGGACTCTGCCAATGAAAATGGGCACCCCTCCCAAACTCCGTTTTCATTTGCAAAGGACTGCAGGAGGACGTAGCAGCCAAAAAGAGCCTTGTGGCCGTGCATGCCCCCCGAGCTCCATTTTTGCTGACAGAGACACCACAGGCTGGTCCTTTGTTGTTTCCAGCATGGCCCCATGGGCCAGATCTAAGGACCCTACAGGCTGGATCTTGCCCATGGGCCTTGAGTTTGACACCCTTAATATACATGGCCTGGCTTAGGCAGAGGCAATATTTGCAAAGGCACTGAAAACTACCTCCACTTCATTCATTGTGTAGAGAACACAGTCCTTAGAATAAATGACAGATTGTCTAATTTCTTAAAAAGTCATCCAAAAATTCATATGATTTAAAAGTTGAATGAAAACCAAGAGAGATTGCTTGTCAGTCTGAATTGAATTATCACACTTCTAAAATTCCCATATCAAAAATTACAGCCAGTTAATTGTAAAATACCTGTGTGCTTTTCTTGCAAATCAAATAAGTTTCCTTAAAAACCAAGTTGATAAAAAAATACATGCCTTTTGAAGTTTTTTTGAGAGGTCAATGAACGGGAAAGACTGGTGATCTCTAATGGTTCATTGATCAGGAATTGGTAATTGGATATTGCATTCAGACACCCATCTTTCTTAAAAAGATGTGAGACATAGCACCCTGGACAAAATCTCTAAGTTCTTATTGATAAATTATTTTAAGTAAGCCAAGAGCTTTGGTGGTGCAGGCTGTTAAACACCTAGCACTTAGGTCCAGCTGCCTGCAATTAGTGCAGCCTCGAATCCCACCAGGCTCAAGGTTGACTCAGCCTTCCATCCTCCCAGGGTAGGTAAATTGAGTACCCAAGATTGTTGGGGGCAATAAGCTGACTTTGTAAAAATGCCATTTGGGAGGGGCCAAAAAAAGCCCTAGTAATAAGCAGGCATATACAATAGAATGAAGGCTATTGCTGAGCACATTGGGTTGTGCTCCAAAGATTGTAAGCCACCCTGAGTCTCCGGAGAAGGGCGGCATATAAATGTGAATTAAAAAAACTCTGTTTTTGACACCAAGTGGTAAAGATTTCTCCTTCATGAATCATTACCTGGTAACAGTGAAGGAGCTTGGATATCTCCATGATTTTATATCTTTCTGAATGTGTAGAAAGATCATCTATGACAGGCAGATAGATGGTAGATAGATTAAACAGAATCTATTGGAGAAAGAAGTGATAAATTACTTCTGACCAGAAAATCCAGTGGCAATATCATCAGGGCATCAGTGTGATTCTGGAAGATGACATCTCTTCCCCTGCCCGCTTCCAACTCATGTCAGAAGACAATCAGTGAAGTACTTGGGAAGATCAGAGGAAAATACAAGAAGCACTGGTGTTTTTAATGTGGCTGAATTAAAGCTGGACATCTGGTGTTGATGTGTTGATAGTTTGGCTAGAGGGCAACTTGAAAACTACAATAACTATTAAATAACTACCTCTTAGGTATCACAGGCCTAGTGCTCTCTTCTAGAGGCAAAAGGCTCAGGCATATGGAATAATTTACTGTCCTAAAAAGCCTTTGCAATTTAAATATAATCTGATATCTTCTGCCTGTATACAATCGGTATTAAAATGTGACATCATGCATAGTTTCAACCATACTTTGTAGAGCTTACTTGTACAGAAAGAAGCTTTAGGTCCTGGATTACAGTTATTAGCAGCAGTTAATAACTTGTTGGTGCCAATATCTCCCATATTGACCTGCACCTACATAGGAATACTTAATTAGACTACTTACATGAGCAATATAATGTGGGGATAATACATCATCGCAGATCCCTCTTCAAACTGATAGTTACTAAAAGAGTACAATATTCCTTATGGAATGGGAGATAATACAGGGGTTAATAACAGACTTGCTATATTGTTCATAGCAAGATGAGATGTAAGAAATTTAGAGTTGTATACGTATAATGTCCTGGTTGTTTTTAAAGTTTTAAATACTAAAATTTCATAAGTGAATAACAATTTTCATTAACAAGATAAAAATAAAAATGTTACTATTAGCAATAATGTTGTTATTATCAGCATCAATAAAGAAAATGACCAAATATGTAATTTAATGGTAAAATACGATGCTACAACTGTATAGCTGAAAGAATATTGTTTAAGACACTATTTGTTTTCACTATTTCTTGATACAATGATGTATATCTGAATGTAAAGTATAATTAACTCTTCCCACTAGGTGCCAAAATTGCCAGTAGAGCCGGTCATAACCAACGTATTTTTGTAGCAGAATTCAGGCCTGATTCCGACACTCAGTTTGTTTCAGTAGGAGTAAAACATGTGAGATTTTGGACCCTTGCTGGAAGAGCCCTTCTTAGTAAAAAAGGACAGACAAGTTCAATAGAAGATGCACGAATGCAAACCATGCTCTCTGTGGCATTTGGAGCTGTACGTAATTTAAAAGAATATTTTAAAATATTAATCAACTTTAAAACCACTTTTTGTAATTGCTGCTTAGTATATTTTCCCACTCATGACTTATAGTCATCAAATCCAAAAAAGACATAGCTGTATATTGCTTGAGCAATGACTGGATGATGCTATGAATACAGTATGTATCATTTGTAGGGAAAAGCTTATAGTTTTAGCTATTGTGTAGCATATGAGTGCCCTTTCGAAAAGCAGAATATTGCTAGGTTTCTCACATAGGTCCCAAAGCTTCTTTTAACCAATTGCGTGGCTATATAATTAAAAAGAAAGTACTGAAAGTACTTAAGAAGTGATAATACTGCTTAGGAACTCCTATAAGCAAAATGTCACATCAGTTACTGAAGAATAAATGTGATCAGTGCTACTAAAAGCCAATAAGAATTGAAGAGCAACTAGATTTTTGCACTGGTCAGTTGCAAAACAACTAATTTATTATTTATATATTTTATATTTTATTATATTATATATTATATTTTATATAATATTATATATTATATTTTATATAAATTATAATTTATAATTTATAACATAGGGCCATATCATGTTCTGGGAGCGCTTACCTGCCATCTCTGTGTGGTGGCACGCTCTGACCCTGTGGCCTCCTCCCTAGGGGGCACGGGAACCGGGACCCCTGGGCTTAGGTTGGTGTATTTTAATGCCAGGTCCATGGCTAATAAGTCTTCCCTCCTCTGTGAGATCATTGAGGAGGAGACTGCGGACCTGGCTTGTATCACCGAAACCTGGTTGGGCCCGGAGGGAGGTGTCCCTCTGGTTGATCTGTGCCCTCCAGGTTTCTGGGTTCTGCACCGGCCACGGGCCCAGGGAAGGGGTGGTGGGGTGGCCGTGGTTATTCGGGAGACCCTGTTTCCAAGGGAGGTCGCGGTTCCAGAGATAGGCGGGAGTGAGACCCTCCTCTTGAGGTGGGGGCCTAACGGTCGGGTGGGCTTGCTGCTCGCATACCTTTCCCCCAGCTGTGTGACAGCGGCCCTGCCTGGGCTTCTCGATCTCCTCTCGGGGGTGGCAGTGGAGTTCCTGGGCCTTATAGTCCTGGGAGACTTCAATCTGCCCTCCCTGCGGGGGGGCATTGGGTTTGGCCCAGGAATTCATGGCTTCTATGGAAGCCATGGGCCTGACCCAATTGATTTAAGGCCCGACTCACGAGGGGGGAAACACCCTTGACCTAGTTTTTGTCTCTGAACAGTGGCGTAGTGACAGAGGGCAAGCCACTTTCACGGCGTTGCCCATTCCATGGTCTGATCACTATCTCCTACGGCTGGTCTTCCAACAGGCCGCCCCCCACTGCTGGGATGAGGAGCCACTTAGATGGTTCCGCCCCAGATGCCTGATGGACCCTGAGAGGTTCCTGGCGGAACTGGGGTCTTTTCCCTCTTCCCTTGCCCACAACTCTGCCGAGGATCTGGCGGCTGCTTGGCAACAGGCTGCATCGGATGCCCTCAACAGGGTTGTCCCCATGCGTCCCCTCACACGCCGTGGATCCCGGATGGCTCCTTGGTATACCGAGGAGCTCCGGGAGATGAAGCGTCGTCGGAGAAGTTTAGAGAGCAGGTGGAGGTCCACCCGCTCCCAATCCGATCGAACCCAGCTAAGAGCCCATATTAGGACTTACCTGGTAGCTATGAGAGCGGCGAGAAGGTCTTATCTCTCCACCCTCATAGCGTCCGCAGATAACCGCCCAGGCGCCCTGCTTTGGGCTACCCGCTCTCTCCTTTGTACGGAGGGAGGGGCGGACCCATTGCGGGGAAGGGCTGAGGAGTTTGGTCAATATCTGTTGGATAAAATCGCTCGGATTCGGAGTGGGTTGTCCTCTGATTTGTGGTGGTCTGAGGAACGGGATACAAGCAATCTAGCCAGTGTGATTTGGGATGAGTTCGATCCTGTTTCCGAGGATGAAGTGGAAAGGACTATGCGGCGGCTGAGTTCCACCACATGTTTGTTGGACCCGTGTCCCTCCTGGTTGGCTTATGCCGCCAGGGAGGCCACCTGCGGTTGGCTCTGGGCAGTTGTCAACGCTTCGTTAAGAGAGGGTGTTTTTCCCTCCGCCTTGAAGGAGGCGGTGGTGAGACCCCTCCTGAAGAAGCCTGCCCTGGACCCGACCGTGTTAGACAACTTTCGTCCAGTCTCCAACCTTCGCTTTTTGGCGAAGGTTGTTGAGAGTGTGGTGGCTCAGCAGTTTCCACTTTTCCTGGATGAAGCGGACTACCTGGATCCATATCAATCGGGCTTCCGACCCGGTTACAGCATGGAGATGGCATTGGTCGCGCTGATGGATGATCTCTGGAGGGCTCGGGACGGGTTTTTCCTCTGTCCTGGTCCTATTAGACCTCTCAGCGGCTTTCAATACCATCGACCATGGTATCCTTTTGCGATGCCTCGGAGGGTTGGGAGTGGGGGGCACTGTTCTTCAGTGGTTCACCTCCTACCTCTCGGGCGCAATCGGTGTTGGCGGGGGAGGTCGACCCCAAGGGTGCTCTCTTGTGGGGTCCCTCAGGGGGTCCTCTCCCTCTTCTATTTAACATCTACATGAAGCCTCTGGGTGAGATCATCCGTGGTTTTGGGGTGAGATTCCATCAGTACGCAGATGACACCCAGCTGTACATCTCCACCCCAAACCAGATCAGTGATGCCCTCTCCCTGATGACCCGGTGTTTGGATGCGGTACAGATTTGGATCAGCGGGCACATGCTTCGACTCAACCTGGCCAAGACTGAGTGGCTGTGCATACCGGCATCTCGGCCCAGTCAGGAATATCCATCTTTGGCCATAGGGGGAGAGGTGTTGCCCCCTGTGGATAGGGCGCAGAACCTGGGGGTCCTCCTGGATGTACGGCTCCGGTTGGAGGAGCAGGTGGGGGCCGTTGCCAAGGGGGCCTTTGCCCAGCTCCGCCTTGTTCGTCAGCTTTGCTCATTTCTGGACCGAGATGCCCTGCGCACAGTCACTCACGCTCTTGTTACCTCTAGACTCGACTACTGCAACGCTCTCTATTTAGGACTGCCCTCGCATACCATCTGGAGATTGCAGCTGGTGCAGAATGCGGTGGCGCGGGTGGTGATGGGAGTTTCCGATTCTCCCATGTTACCCCCCTCCTGCGCTGCCTGCATTGGTTGCGGTTGCACTCGGTGAGATTCAAGGTTCTGGTTTTAACATACAAAGTCCTTCACGACATGGGTCCTCAATATTTAAGGGAGCATCTTCTGCCGATATCGAGTGCCAGCCGCCCTGTGCGAACACATAGGCAAGGACTCCTTGGGTCCCATCAGCAGGCCAATGTCGACTGGTGGTCCCCCAGCAACGAGCCTATTCTGTCACGGCCCCTGACCTCTGGAACCAACTGCCCCTGGGGCTCCGCCTGGCCCCTGACCTCCGCACCTTCTGCCATGATTTGAAGACCTGGTTATTCGACCAATCCAGACTGTGACCCCTCCTTGGGGGGGGATGGGTTTCTTAATTATTTTAACCACTGTAAATTTTAGTTTTTGTAATTTTTGGGCTTGTGGAATTAGTTTAATCTCTTTTTAAGTATTTATTGTTGCTGTTTTTAGTTGTGCGCAGCCCCGAGTCTTCGGAGATGGGGCGGCATACAAGTTCAAAAAATAAATAAAATAAATAAACTAAGGTTTTTTCTTCTCCCAAAGCCAGAACTAAAGTTAGGCTGGGATTGTGGGTTGGATACTGTGTTCTGTCCTTTCATAGTAAATGCTTGCATTTATTCTTTTTTTGAAATCAGATGATGGACATATTTTTCCCCCTTTTCAGAATAATTTGACATTTACAGGTACCATCAGTGGAGATGTGTGTGTTTGGAAGGATCACATATTGAATCGAATTGTGGGCAAAGCTCATAATGGTCCTATATTTGCAATGTATACAACATTACGTGATGGTTTAATTGTAACTGGAGGCAAAGAGAGGCCGTGAGTCTTGTTTTCTTATATGAATATTTTTTGTTTGTTTGTTTTATTAAATTTGTTGCCCGCCTAACTTACCGTCGGGCAACTGTGGTAGTAATTTCATAAATTGTAGTAATTTTTACTAATTTAGTAATTTTACAAAATTATTAATGAATACAGAAATGTATTATAATAAATTATATTGTAGTAGTAATTGTGAACACTTATGAAGTGTTTACAATGGATAATGCAGCTATATGGTCTACATCGGGTGTCAAACTCACGTTATCGTGTGATGTAACTTTTTCTGCCTTTGCTAAACTGGGCAGCCCTGGTCTACATTGACAGATATGGCTAATCAGTAGTGGAGCAAGCGGTGAAATCAGTTATGGCTATTTCTCTCTAGTTACTTTCACAGGAAAAATGATGATTATTATGAGTAAATCAAAGAGGTGGATTTCAGTTTTTCTTTTTCATGCAAAGAAAGGATGTATTTGGAGCTTCTGATTACACTCCCTCAGTTGTTCTGCATGGCTAGCTGTAATCTTCTAGTCGAGTAAAACAAACATCTACTTGTAGAAAAAGTAGTAATTGCCATGTGACTTTCAGAAATAATGTTGCATCTCTTTTCCTATTTTCCTATGTGTCTAATGGAGTTAAGTGTTTTACAAATTGTAGACTATAGTAAATAATTTATCTTGCAAAGGAAATAATTAATTGTGTGCTTAAAGACTTTTCAAACTTGGCAGCTTGAAGATGTGTGGACTTCAACTTCCAAAATTCTGGGAGTTGGAGTCTACATATCTTCAAGTGCTAAGGCTGACAAACACTGTTCTAGATAGCATTAAAAGTTTAGGGAGTCTTTATACCAAGTGAAGGAAATTATCTTATTCTCAGTGACTAATACAGTAATCTTAATTCTGATATCCTGAGATCATTAAATGCAAACTCTTACATACTGTAATCAGATATCACTTATCAGCCATGCAAAAATCATTTTGGCATTACAACATTGGTTTAAATACCACAATAACTTTTGAAGAGCACAAACTGAGATATTATCATTTTTTAAATACTGAATTTCTGTTGAATACGTTAATGAACAGTACTTGGTCTTAGGGACTTTCATCTACTTTCTCTGAAAAGATTCTTTCTTGTTTTGGCTAGATCAAAAGAAGGAGGTGCAATTAAGCTATGGGACCAGGAACTTAGAAGATGTCGCGCCTTTAGATTAGAGACTGGACAAGTAATTGACTGTGTCCGTTCTGTGTGCAGAGGCAAAGTAAGTCAATAATGCAATATGGCCCAGGCCAAAGGTAGATATACAAATAACTGGTATTGTGCCTTGTTTCCATGTTTTATCATTAAAAGTTACAGTAGTTAAAACGTACATTTAAAAATATTAACAAATTACAATATATTAATTCCTGTTGCTTCATAACAGTTTGAGATGGTAGAGACAGAATTTTGAAACCATGTTATAGGCGCTGCCCTCAAATGGCTGCCATTGTGAGCGTTTCCAGTTACAAAACATGTATTTATGTTTTGATAGGTAGTCATGGCAATAGGTGGTCAAAATGGGTGTGGTTAACAAAAAAACAACCTCATTTGATTTTTTATTAAATTTAGAGGCCACTTGCTTCTAGAATGACTTTGAGCATCTTATACTTAAAAAGATAGAAAGCAAAAATAGAAAACAAAAGAATGATTATATGCATCTAGACAAACCACAATCTATATATCATGAAACACAACCAACAGGCCTCTACAACCACTATATCCCAAGACCTGGGAGAACAGACAAGTTTTTAAAGAACTTCTGGAAGGTCATCAGGATGGCAGCCTTACAGATCTCTGGGGGAGCATGGTTCCACTGCAACAGAGAAGGGACACTTTATGGATCCTGACAGAGGATATTGTTTGATCAAGAGGATCCAAAACACAATAACAGCATCTTGAAGTCTGCTGGCAACTAATGCAGTTTTCAGGGTGTGGTATAATGAGGCATGCCCAGCCTTGAAGGGCAATTACCCCAAAGCTTCCCATCTCCCTAGCTTCCAAGGATGTTCTATTACCAATTCAGTTTACCTTTCCTTTCACAGGAAGCAAGTACATTGTCAAATAAGATATCAGCTGTAGCCACCTATTATTTTATTTATTAAGAAAGCTCATTGAATATTTGAAGGAGTTGGGTATATTATTAGAAATACAAATCAGGGTTAAGGCAAATGGTTTACCTGACAACCACCAGCTGCCCATTTATTTATTTTCTAATTAAAAATAAATAAAAATAATCATATGGGGAGAGAATCTGGTAGGTGGTATGGGAGATTTGGAGGGCACATGGTACTCATGTATGCTACCCTGGAAAATTAGACTCTGAATACAGGAACAGACAACATGTAGGTCATCATTTTTCCAAATTGTTTTGCTGGGCCAATGTCAATAGGGTCACATAAGAGAGCAGTTGGGGATTTTTATGCATTGTGTATGTATATATTCCTGTGAATGTGAATTTCAGGTAGATCTTTGCAAATTTGGGAAATTTATTTACAACCTTACAGAAGTTTTTTCCTTGCTTTTTTTAACATTGGAGGGAAATTGCACCTGTTGGATTTGTCTATTCATTGCCAAGTGTAGCACAATCTTCCAGAAAATGCCATTCGGCTTTCATTTTCAATGTGTCAAAAGTGGGAAATTGTTATGTAGCCTGAATGCTCTTATTCTGACATCTCTATTTAAATTAAGTTTAAATTTAAGTTAAAAGAACACAAATATATTTTATTTTTGTCCTATCCACTTTTGGATACTCCTAAGAAACCCTACTCTGGCTGCAGCCTTTATGATAACCACAAGATGACAGCACAGAATTAGAGTTTTCAGTATTTGCTATCTAGTAGGCATCCAGATATTTGCAACCCAGATAGAGTAGTCCTAGGATTAACTTTGTCACATATTCTCAATAATTAAATGAGCTTCTCTTTGTCTTATGGCATCAGAAAATATCTTGTTTCTTCTGTTGGAAAAACTCGAGTAAGGGTTAAACCATATCAAGAGCCTAGCAATAGTAATAAGAGTCATTTATTGATGTGGGCAGCTATAGAAATCAAATAAATACATACTGTAAATAAATTGTTTATTATAATCCTAAACTTTGGTAAATGGTAAAGTCAAAATGGTGACTACAACAGTGCAATCAAAGCTGCCAAAGTATCATGCATTGCACATGAAAAACAGGTATAATTTCAATTGGGCTTCTGTGGCCACCATTTTAATATTTTTTACCATGATTATGTGTATCCCTTGCTTTGATATGTTGTTGCTGGCCACAAAAAGAGCAAAAATAATTTCTTAAAATGGTATTAAAGATGAGGTAATACTGTGTAATAAATTTTATTTTTAAATAGTTGTGTAAATCTATAGTTTGTATCAGGTTCCAAGTACCAAGAACGACATGTAGAGTTCCTTAAGAGTGGTTTCCTTTATTTGTAGACAGAATCTTCCCAGATTAAAGCAACTATTTGCATAACTACAGATATAATCTGGCAGTAGCTATGGAGACCTGGTTTAATTCTCTTTCTGAGAGTTAAATTTTTCAAGCTCTGCAGCCCCTTTGCCTACTGTAAAGCAGCCCCTCCCTCTTGGGAATCCAGACTACAGTCCACCACAGTTTGACTATATATTTTTATTTATTTTATTTTTATTTATTTTATTTTTATTTATTTTATTTTGACAAGCGATTATTAGATAACAGGTATAAGTATAAACATGGTTATGAATACATGAAATGGATACAAATAAGGAAAAAAAAGAAATAATAGGACAGGAATGGTAGGCACGTTGGTGCGCTTATGCACGCCCCCTATAAGTGGTTACCAGAAATAAACCAGTAGCTAAGGATATTGTTATACTTACTTTTTAGCTTCCCTATGCCATGTTGGCATCCATTACTGATCCCATCTCTATTTCTAATTGAAGATGGGATTCAAATTTATAATTTCTCAATTTCTAGCCTGATGCCTTAATATTGTGCTACATTGCCTCTCTTTTTATTATATATATAATTATTACAGTTATAAATTATTAAATTATATAATGACCATTAAATCATGGTTGTTCTAGGGAAAAATTCTCGTTGGGACACGAAATGCTGAAATCATAGAAGTTGGAGAGAAAAATGCTGCCTGTAACATTCTGATTAATGGGCACATGGATGGGCCTATTTGGGGACTGGCAACCCACCCATCTCGTGATCTTTTTCTTTCTGCAGCAGAAGATGGAACAGTCAGACTTTGGGATATTGCTGACAAAGTAGGTTTAAAAACAGCATTTAAGAAGTTACAGTAAATTATTTACTAACTTCTGTGCCATTCCTCTCGCCGAAGCGATAGGTGGCTTGGTATTTAAATAAATGATACATTTTTCGACTTTACTTTGTAAAGCATTACCAGGAATTAAGCTAATTAGATAAAAAGAAAGCATTGTATCATTTAACATGCTATTCTAGTTTTAATTTCATTTTTTGAAACTGTTGCAGAAAATGGTGAACAAAGTCAATTTGGGCCATGCAGCACACACCGTATCATACAGCCCAGAAGGTGACATGGTAGCAATTGGCATGAAAAATGGAGAATTTATTATCCTATTAGTGAACTCTCTGAAGATATGGGGGAAGAAAAGAGACAGACGATCTGCCATCCAAGACATTAGGTGAGAAATAATATATAGTATCTCTCATTTGGTCCAGGAACAAATGTGACATCTGCAGTTGGGTTTTATTACTGGATATGATGCTTATCCAGATATGGTGCTATTGCATTTCATTCATTTATTAATGGCTTAGCAGATGGAAAATTCTAGCACCACCATTCACCATTTCCAAGGAGGAGAAATTGAACTGACTTGCTTCACAGTCAGCAGCAGGAATGAAATTTGTACATGCAAGCAGAAGAAAATAAAAGAACCTGAAGCATGAAAATGTCTTGCATAGGGGGAAGTAGAATATTTTTCAGTATGCAGCAGAAAAGATTCAAACAGCAGTTTAACATCAAGCTTTTTATATCAGTTATTTGGTAAATTAGAATGAATTTAAAACTTTTTTTTCTACATAGGTTCAGCCCAGATTCCCATTACTTAGCAGTGGGTTCAAGTGAAAATGCAGTTGACTTTTATGACCTGACCCTGGGGCCTCCTCTTAACCGAGCCAGCTACTGTAAAGACATCCCAAGCTTTGTTATTCAAATGGACTTTTCTGCAGATAGCTGTTATCTTCAGGTAAGAAAATAATGTGGATTTTTTGTCATGCAGTTTTTTTTAAAGTTTTTTTAAAGGTTATATCTTGGAATTTTTGACTCCAGTATGAATTTATATGAGTTTGGTCTTGAGATAGGCAATTTCCTGTTATTTTCAACCAGATTGTCAACAGCCGAAGTAGAAAGTAGAAGCAGAACTTTAATACATTTGTAAAAGTTAAAATTGGGAGTCTTTAGAAATTTCAAAGTCATACAAAACTAATAAATGCTATTCCTTAAAAATGTCTTATTTTAGAATTTTTTTGGGTTTCTCCCATCAACTTTTTTATGTGAGTTAGGAGGAAAGGTAGTGATAGAAGTAATAACAATACTTCATGACAAAGCTATTGTATATTTTTTGTAACATGTTGGTAATGCAGCTTAAGAATGCAAAGTCTTTCTTTATAGACTACATAAATCTAGAATACTTAGAAAGTTTATATTTCCCTCTATGTATTCTTAAAGGTGTCCACTGGGTCTTACAAAAGGCAAGTTTATGAAGTGCCTTCAGGAAAACAACTTCTGGATCAAGCTGTGATTGATAGAATAACGTGGGCCACTTGGACCAGGTAGATTAATATTTCACTGTTTAAAATATGACATATCATTTCCCACTAAAAAGAACATAAACCTGTATATTTTCTGCATATAGGTAGGCTGCTGTTAGTGCCAGTTCAAATAGTGTGATATTCAATTTAGTACAAACTATAAAGTGATACCAGGTTGCATTTAATGGGAGCATTTAAATTCAGTTAATGCAAGGTTAGTTCACATGGAGATAAAGCTAGCACATGCACATTTATCATTGGGAGTTTAGACACTAATCATTTTGTGTGTGCAAAATGGATAAAATGAAGGTTCCATTCAAGGAAAGCTGAAAAAGTAGAGGCTCATTTTGAAATAACAAGAGAGTGGAGGTACTCTTTGCGTATGGGTTTGTCCTCTTTTTCTATCATAAAGCATTTCATTAAGAAATATATATAATATATTTTAAAAAATTTAATTGCCTGCTTCTGTCAAGCTGGAAACCAATTATTTTATTTTCTATAGAAACATCCCTTTAAATGCTGTGAATTCCAAAGCTGTAATGTGACTATTTTGGAATTCATTAACTACACTAATTGAGACCTGTCCCTGTACACTACAACAGGAGTATAGATGTTGCAGAACCATAGCATCCCACAGCATTAGTCACTGTGGCTGGGCCAGTTTAGAAAGATTTTGGAATTCTGCAGTTCAGCTTTATGTCTTACTGAATTTCCCCAACTAAAGGAAAGACAGTAAAAACATATATTTTAGCAAAAGGTTGACATCTGGAAGCTACAACAAATCGAGCATGCCACGTAGGTGCAATTCTGGGTGACCAGTGGTTTATCTGAGTTACACTACTGTTGTAACTCAGCAAGTTACACTAGCTGCCAGTTACTTTCCCGCTGAAATTGAAGTTGCTAGTTATCATCTTTAAAGCTCCACATGGCACATAGCCAAGTTATTTGCTGGATTACTTCTCCCTGTGAGTACTAACTAGGTAAGATAGGAAGGGTGATTTTCTAGGTCTTTTCCCTCTAATATTATCATTTAGTGGGACTTCAGAGAGGTGCCTTCTATTTAGGTGATCCTACTCTTTGGCACAATCTCCCACCTGGAAGGAGGACGTTTATGGACAAAACACAGTAAATACCATGTTTTCCCCAAAATAAGACTAGGTCTTATTTTCTTTTGCGAACCAAAATAAGCACTAGGGCTTATTTTGGGGGGAGTGTCTTATTTTTTCCCCATGTACAGGATGACCACTTCTTCTGCTTGCTCACAGTGGGGTAGGAGGCCATGTGGTATAACAGTGCTGCCGCCGCAAGGCAAGGGGATAGAGTGCCCCATGTGACCCTCACCGGCTTACCTCAGGGCCCCCGCAGCCAGGCCATCTATGCTCCGACACCTGTCTTGCCTCACGACCACAGCACCAACACACCACTCAGCCTCCTGCTCTGTTGCAGCCATGAGCAAGCAGACGCCGGCCATATGGACTCCTGCTGCACATGGCTGCTGGTGTTGCCGCCACGAGGCAAGTGTCGGGGCGTGAATGGCTGGCTGCAGGGGCCCTGAGGTAAGCCAGTGCATGGCAAGTGGGGCAACTCCACCACCACCCCACCTCGCCTCATGGCCATGGCACCATGAGCAACCAGATGGAATGGGTGGCTGGGCAGCTGGCTTATATTAGGTGCATGCATAAAAAACATGCTAGGGCTTATTTTTGGGATAGGTCTATACAGTGAAGACTACTAGTATAAGATAATTAAATAATGATAATAGTTAATGTTAGAATTATTCAGCTCTGACAATATAGTACACTTTATTCTTTATTTCCTCTACTACATCAGAATATGTCCCCTTGGTTCCTTTCTCTTCCCTCTTTTTCAGCATTCTAGGAGATGAAGTTGTTGGAATCTGGTCCCGGCATGCCGAGAAAGCGGATGTAAATTGTGCCTGTGTTTCTCACTCGGGAATTAGCCTTGTAACAGGCGACGATTTTGGCATGGTCAAGTTGTTCGATTTCCCTTGTCCAGAGAAGTTTGTAAGAGCTTTTTCTTTCATTCAATCACCAGTTCTTTTGATAGCTGAATTTGAAAGCCACCAGAGTTTCTATATGATGTTCTCAGAAATATTAAGATGATGGGCTCAGTGATACTATTCGAGCTCTGCCTGTTTTTAAATGTTTGTTGTGGAGAGAGAATTGATTGTTCTGCCACGGCCAGCAAAAATTTTAAAACTCTACCATAATAGTTAATACCATATTATTATTATTGTTTTTTATTTTTATCTTTGTTTTAAATATGGTTTTACATTGTGTAAGCTGTCTCGAGTCGCCATTGGCAAATAGGAATAATAATAATAATAATAATAATAATAATAATAATAATAATAATAACGACAATATTTCATGAGGAGATCCCAAAAAGATATAGACAAATTCAGTTGTTATTGTCCCTTCATAAAGAATTAAGGAACAACCCAATTTTGCCTTCCTTTTCTGCCAAAACAGCCCAAGAAAAGCATATATACCTGCTATGGAATTGTGTTGAATTTGTCTTTTTAGACATAAAGAGGAAATGCTATATTCCATGTGGTAGCAAGGATAATTTTGCAGCGGGGGAGCAATAGAAGGAGAAGGAATTCAACAATGAGCCCTGATTAACAATGATTTCAATAATGTCAAGGTGATTTTTACAAAGTGTTAAACTAACAGGAAGATTTCTGTTTATTGAAGGCAAAACATAAAAGATTTTTAGGTCACTCAGCTCATGTGACCAATATTCGCTTTACAAGTGGCGACAGATATGTTGTCAGTGCTGGTGGAGATGATAGCAGGTATGTTAATCTTCATTTAAATATGAAAAAGAGACAAAATTGTATCAATCTTCTGCTCTTTCTGAAACTGCACTCAAATAATTATTGAAATAGCAGAGACTTATGTAATAATTGCTGGTTTGCAGCATTCTTGATATGTATTTTGAAATAACATTTTCCCTTTTAAAATTAATCCTTAACATGTTTTATTCTTTTTCCTCCCCTTCTGTTTAAAAACCTAGTATATTTGTCTGGAAATGTGTCCATATGCCTCATTAATAGACATGGAGACCTTCTCCAGTGATGGGATTGGGACATGGAAGTTACTAGCGCACTACGGCTGCAAAGAGAGTTCTCCAGTGCCCCTCATGCTTCAAGAAATGGTGCTGATAAAGACAGGTAGTGATCTGTCTGTCTGACTAGAGTCTATCAGAAGCATGAAGTACTACAAATATTTTGAAATTAATCATATTTCTAGCATATCTGATAGCCTATATTTCTTTCCCACTCACTGCCAGATATTGAAATACTTCGATAAAGAAGGAGTTTGGGCTCAGTCTACAGTGCCCCAATAAAATTGTGGCTTATACTCAAGATATATTATTTCTGATCTAAATCTGTACAGTATATTGATGCATTTACTTTCATCATGGATGTTTAAATATTGGATACTAATAATCATCAGGTGAATTCTTATTTTATTACTGAAAAGCAAACTATTGTGCTGGTCTTAAATTTTTTTTAAAGTGAAAATAAAATTTAAAAAAAAAGAGTGGACCTCGAAAAGATTTGCTTAGTTTCCCCAACTTTCAACCAATCAACCCACCCACCCCTT
Source organism: Naja naja (assembly GCA_009733165.1). Taxonomy (NCBI): domain Eukaryota; kingdom Metazoa; phylum Chordata; class Lepidosauria; order Squamata; family Elapidae; genus Naja; species Naja naja. The sequence goes on along the minus strand of CM019148.1, from coordinate 327,247,293 downwards.
AATAATATTTTGCTTCCAGGACCTACGTAATTGTATTGATTTTGAAGCCTGAATTATAATTCTATTGGGTGACTGTGGTAGACCTGTAGGAGCCCATTCTTCAAGGCAGATTTACTGTTTTTGTATCATTTCAGCATTAAATAAATTTTGTGAGCAGAATCACATTTGCTCACATTTTGAGTGCCTTGCCCGAAACCTAGAAGATCTAACTCCATTTTTTGCCTTGTGAATAAATGTGTTTTCAGTGAATAAGCAAGTGCTTGTATGCTGAACAAAACAAGATTGAGTTCATTTTAGTGTTCAGGTATATGGAAGGTATAAATTGTCAACAGTTGCAAAAAAAATCAATAGCAATAGGAATTATTTCTTCCATATTCCTTGCATTTCTGGATGAAAACTTTGTAAATTCAAAGTGAAATTAGTCATTCAATTGTATTTTATAGTGTTTTTTAAACAGAAGAAATAAGAATAGTTAAATTTCTTGTTCTTCAATTCAGAACCGGTTCATGCATGCATTTCCCCATCATTTTTATCCTCACAATACATTTGTGATTATTTGTTTCTGAATGAAAATATACCTACCAATAGAAAAGTTACAGAGTAGTTAATTAAGGGATTTTAAAAACTTCTGCTCTGGAATCAAAATGCAACTTCAGCATAATCATGTAGGCTGAAAACATTGGCTAATGAGAACCAAAACATTTCTGTAATCATAAATCTTTGCTACCAGGGGAGAATTAAGTCTTCTCTGTGAAAATGGATTCCGTTGTAAGTATATCTTTATTGTTTCTCTTTGAAAACAATAATATTCATTTTAAGAAGTAAAACTAGAAACACACCTGCCCTGTCGATGGGTCAGTGAAAAGTATTTTATGTAAAAAAAACAGGAAACAAAGTTTCTACACCTCCCCTTCACAATTCTTTTTTTTTAAATAAAAAAGACCTGCATACCATTTCTCATTGCAAAAATCCCAAAGTCATTTACAAAGAAATGAAAACTATATTACCAAGAATTCTGAACCAAAATACACCTTCAGGCAATTGAAAAGACAAATGTTAGGTGAATTAGTGATCCAGCCATCATAAAAAGAATCAGATGCCTAATACATGTCAGGATATTTAGACGTTTAGCTAATCTGGGATTCCAGAAGAGTTTCTTTTATGTTTAATGTTCAGTACAGAGCATCCCAGATAACATCTAAAAATGATGGCATCTAAATGAACCTGATTACTTAAATAAAAATTCTCTTCCCCATTTGAATACTTGAAAGCATATATAATAATATTGAGAAGAGTGGCAGCCATAGGTACCTACAACAATATATTCTCAATTTATACCTTCAAATTCAGGTAAGATTTAGTTTGGGATTCCATAATGTCAGTCAACCCAAGCATTCCATAGCATGCCTCTTCCACTTTTTATTTTTTCCCTAAATGGGAGCCAGTTTGGTGTAGGCAACAGGCTAGAAACCAGGAGACGGTGAGTTCTAGTTCTGCTTGAGGCACAAAGCCAGGTGAGAGACCTTGGACTAGACTCTTTCTCTCAGCCCTAGGAAGGAGGCAATGGCAAACCACTTGTGAAAAACTTCGTGAACAAACTGCAGGGACTAGTTCTGGCAGTTGTCCAGAGTCAAAACTGACTCAAAGGCACACACACACAACCCGCCCATCCCAAGTGTATGTTATTATTTATTTGAATGGGTTTTTTGATGATAATAATAAAGAGTAAACTCAATGCAGGCTTTTTCCTTTTATGAGTTTTTCAGCAATTCTTCTCCATCAGATGAAAAACAATGCAGTCATTTTCTTTTATTTGTGTAAAGAGCCAGTCAAAGTGGAAATTTCCAAGGTTTGAGGAGTTTTTAAGGGTGGCTCTCATGACTACAACCTAAACTTCTCCCAACTGAGAGAAAAAGGCATTTCCTTGAATCACAAGCCCTCTGAGTTTTATTTTGTGATAAAGAGCACATTAAATTGCACCCAGAGGCCAATGGGTAACTAGTGTTGCTCAAAAAGTAATGGGGACATGATGTGCATACTACTGTGAAATACCTATTACCCTTGTAGAGTGTGTTCGGGTAGTTCAGCTGAGTCAGGACCATGCTGGGTAGAAACTCAGTTTGCTAGTGCATCTCTTCAAATATGCTTTCAGGAGAGGGGAAATCCATGGATATTCCAAAGAGGAAAAACATGATTCCAGCTGTAGACGGTACCTGTAGTTTAGGATTTTGTGACTGCTCTCGCCTTTTGGGAGAAGAGCATTATTATTATTTTACCCAACCACAGTCTTCCAAATACCAGTCCTTTTACTAAACAGAGTTTGATGAAACTAAACATGCATTTTTGTTACAATTTAAAGAGACTATAAATGCACCCTTTTAAAGAGTTAGCTAAATCATAAACTAATTTATTCCCCTTTCCCCTTCTGCACTAACACTCCCCATATATTTGAAGGTTTTTATTTTGATTCCTACAAGGTTTAACTTTCCCAAACAAAGTCATGCAATTTAATGACCTAAGATACACTGAAGCCAATGCAAAGCCTAAATATGACAATTTCCAATCTTAACAGTGGGATCATTCCAAGAAATTCAATTTCTAGTGATTATTTTGCTTGTGAATTTTGACCTGAAAATGTTCTGCAATGTGTGATGAATACCTGAACCTATGAACTTCAGCCTATATGTATAACCCTGAAACTGATAGAGGATTCTTTGTATAAATGTTTTTTTATTCTAGGCTTTGCTTCCTCCTGTCTTGGTTTATCCAGTCACTGTGAAATGAGCAAACCAAATCCAAGTGTTCTTATTTTTTTGAGTCTTAGATGTAAAGCTTGGTTTTGAAATGTATATTTTTAATACTAAAAGATACTAGAGGATAAACCAAGAAGCATGCTTTAATGGTTCAGTTAGGACTAACTTGCATGTTTTCTTGGCTAATGCATATGTAACCTTCCCAGTGTTTTCCTGAAATGTTTAATAGGTGCTATAAGGTGGATATTTCCTTCTTCTATAAGAGGAAATTATTACTACTCTGTAGTAAAAGGAGAATGTTGCATTTAGGAAGAATGCAATGTAATGTTTATTATATACTTTTAAATTTTCTGCATATATTATTAGAGTTAACACTAAGGAATCTATTACAATGATGAACTGTGTAAATTTTAGGGTGAGATGGGGATGGGATATCAGACTTATGCCATATTACAACCTGGTTTAGAAAATGAATTGGTTTTAAAACCAGCTTCATATGAGCCGTAGAGGACTGTTACAGTATTCCAGGGGTAAAAAATTACAGTCCCATTGAAATATGTTGAATTATGCCAATGGATTATTTTAAGATATATTTCTTGACTGTGAAACTACATTTCTTACCCTGGGTACCCCTATAAACAGCTTTAAATAAACTTATGTTCGTTTGTGGTTGAGTTTAATATGACATGAGACAGAAAGATTTTATCAGTTTATTTAAATCCTTTCTTTTTAACATCCTGACAAAGGGAGGTATTCCCCTATATTGTTGAAAGATTGTTGCTAGTGAGAAAAGTTCTTAATGATTATAATAAACATTTTGATGCTTACACTAGTTGATGGCATATAAAAAACAGGTTGAAAATTTCCATCCAAGTCATTATGCATATTACATTTACATATCTGTAAACCCTGAATATAGTAAATGTTGACTATTACTTTTTGCTAACAAAGACTGTATAATGTGGAGACAATTGCTATGGCTATGGTCAGCATTTTTTAAAGCCAAACAAATTACAGATTATAATTATGGGTGAAAATGTCATACTGATATAAAATGAAATAACAAACAAGCTCAGAAAGCACCAAGGATCCCATATTTCAACCCTGAGCTACTAATGTTCTCCTTTATTGATAAAATGAAAGATCATAGTTACTGCCAGACAAGTGTAATATTCACTTTCATTCAACCATTCTATTTTATACCATGGAAAATATACCAAAAATAAAAGTTTGCATCTCCTATTTGTAGTGGTAACTAGACTGTCCACTAACCAATACTTATCCATTCAAGATGCATTGTCACGTTTTTCTTAACAGGTATAAACATCCTTGTAGGAAGAGATGTGTCTAAAGAATTGGTGGTGGTGGTGGGAGAATTAAGAAGCCACAGGAAAACAACTTTTGCTAGAAAAAGATATCTCATCTTGAAAAAACTAAAGGTTTGGCTGCATCACAGCCTTTTGTTTTACAGATAAACAGTTTATCCCTTGAAGCCAACTCCCTGCCCAGAGTTTATGAATTCCCTAGCAACTATTTGTGCATCTTTAGGGATACTGATTGTATAAGTATATAGTTATAATTGAAAGATAGAATATGTCCCAAAGCAGAAGAAAGTCACACTGTATATTACAAATGCCCCCAAATCCAAGTACTGTAAATGAATTTGGCATTACTGTAGAGATTATCAGTGTTAAAAGCTAAATGTAAGAATTGATGGTATAGTTACTGCCTACCCAGATGTTTTGCACATATCTTTTAGATTGCAAGTTGGAAGTAGTAAAGCTGGGGACTTTTAATTATGTGGACTTTACTCAGTATCTGAGTTTAGGTTAGTGAAATATGACAAGAAGAAAAAATGTCTTCTTCAGGGAATACAAGAGAAATACAAGGGAATACAAATATATCAGCTGCTCAGTGGAGATGATCAAAAGGAAACTACCTTAGTTCAGTCTTTTCCAAATGAATGAATTTTTGAAACTGATAAAAATATAGGCAGGGAATATATTGTGAACTAACAAAGCTCTAGGACCAGATAAATTAGATCCCATGGTACTGAAGGAGATTGTTGATGTTACATATTATCTTTGGAAACACCTGGAGAATAGGAGGAGGCTGGTTTTTATGCCTATCTTTGAAAACTAATGTATGGGGGAAGAGGAGGAAGATGCAGGTTACTAAAAATCAATCTGACATTAACACCTTGGGAGATTCTAGAACAGATTCTAAAAAGACCAATTTGAAGATATCCTGATATCCTGAGTTGGTAATTTATAACCAACATTGATTTTGTCATTAGCAGTTGTTTTCAGACTGAATTTGTCCCATTATTTTTTGACTGGGTAAGTTCCTTCCGATATTATTGGCATACTGCAGATATAATTTGTTTTTGTCTCATTAAACCTTTTGACAAAGTGCCTGTGAGATGTTGATTATCAAGTTACTGTGAGATGGATAAGCATAACAATTACATAAGTGGAGAGTGCTCTGAGCATTGATCAATGTTTCCTCATCAAACTAGAATGACATTTCAAGAGGGATGTCACAAATTTCAGTCCACATTCCTGTGTTTTCAATGTTTTTACAAATGTCTTGCAAGGAGAAATTTAAAGTATGCTCATCAAATTTAGCGATGACACAAATCTTAAGTAGTAGAATTCAACATGATCTTGATCATTTAGCTGAAAATAATAACCAAATAGAAATAAGAAATAAAATGTATACTAGATTGGGGAAATTCCTGCTTTGGCAACAGCCAGTACTTGTGAAAAAGATATTGGAATAGGAAGTGATTACAGGAATGTTTAGCTTTGATAAAACAAAACTGAGGCAGAATTTGTAGTAGTCTTCAAACACTTGAAAAACCTTGTTTATAATAAACCAAGACTTATTACTTCTTGTTCCAGAATGGAGATGAATAAAAAAAATCAAATTATAGGAAGGTAAATTCCAATGGAATGTTAAAACAAGCTTTTTAAGTATGAGATCAATATGAACTAGAAGCAATTACCAAGATGATAGTTCCCATTCATGTCACTGTTAGCCAGCTGTCAGTAATGCTTCAATTTGGATTCCAGTCTTCAATAAGGAAGTTGGACTTGGTGGAGCTGCACAGCACCTTCCAACCCTACAATGTATTCCACTTCTAAGAGATTTGAAACTTTTTTTAAAAAAATAAATTTTATTAGATATAAACATTAAAAACAGTGAATGTGGTGTTTCTTCAACATACATTTTTGTCCAATCTTTTAGTTAGAAATAAAGAAGTTAGTACATTTATATACATGTATACACTTTTATATCATTTTTCCAATTATCTTTATGTTCCTTTTTATCACTTGTCTATTTATTTTAAATCTATGGATACCCTTTCATGTCCCTTTGAAACTTTTATAATCATTAAGAAAATATACCTTTGCTACTAATGGAAAGCTGTTGCAAATAGGGAGATCAATCTTTAAACATTTATATAGTAGTAATGAGTCATCCTTTAACTTTTTAAAATACATAACTCTCATTAAAATTGCTCAAAGACAGTATGAACTGCAATATATGTACTATACCAAATATACATGTTTCAAAATGTCTTGGTAATACTGAAATACATCAAACACAGCATTCAGCTTTCTTGAGAACCTTCATTTTAGTTCCAAAATTTCAAATTGGACCCAAACTGGCCATGAATATTATTCAATATGCTAAGAATTTTGTGACCCATTTTTAAAAATTAAATCCTAACTTACATTAAATCATGTACAGAGTATATTTTAAAAACATATTGGCACTATCAATGCTGTCCACACTTACAAGATTGTTTTCATTTTACCGCAAATATCCCATAGTACTGTCATCCTTTGAGCCCTGGAACAATTGTAGCGGTCTAAACAGAACTATCAGTGGGTTAAATGCAAAATATATTTACTTACTGCTTCTATCTTCCATACAGAATCTCAATTTGGGATTACATCAAAAAGGAAGTAGCTTTTAATTGGTACTTAAGGTTTAATTGACTCATGGTTCTGTGTATGGAATTAAATAGATTGTGAGGTGCACTGTTGTAAAACTTATCACTTACTGAATGTTTTCTTATACTCCATTTAATAGCATTTGCTGTTTGTCCAAAATTACTAATTTAGCTTTCATGGAAGAATGGAGAAAATACAACATTGTTACAGTTTTATTTGATGAATGTTTTATACTTTGTTGTACATTCTTATTTTGTGAACTGCAGAATCCTACAATTGGAGCAGGATATAAGCCTGGTAAATAAATAAATATTAACTACACAGCAAGCAACCTTGCACAATCCTTGATAATCAAGAGTGAACAGTTACTCATCTAATTTTCAAGAATCAGGTCTAGTGTAAAAATGGATGAGCCAAATAAAACTGTCAAGTAATGCAAACTACTGTAAAAAAGGAAAATATTGTTAAACAACTGGCAAAGTAAAACGTGGTTGGTAACTAAACTGGTGTGAAATATGCTTAGTTTATATATTTTAAAATCTTAACTGTGGAGAGTGTGAAAAGAGATGTTCTCTTATCTGATCTTCATAGTAAGCATTTGTGGCTCTGTTTTAAAACTCTCACGTAACTTGTATAGAGGCAATAGAGTGGACAGCCTTACATTTCATTTAGAGATCTTTTAGATCAACATATGAAATGGTAGGAAATGCAATTAGAAGTTGAGAAATAGTTTTATCTGAATTGGATTTTTTTCCCAGAGGAAAAGGCATGATAAATGTGATCATAATATGGTAATGTATAATGGAGAAAGAAATTTTGTGAACCCTTTAAACTTATCCATAAGCCTGTAGAGATGTGATTTACAGTGTGATTTGATCTTCATGTAAATTACATTATTAGAGTTAATTAGTAACACAAGTTAAATTAGTAACACAAAAAAACATTTTTGTGAGGGACATTGTTATAAAACTTTGTAGAATGTTTTATTGAACATATTCAACTAAACATTCTCTACCTTTGCTGGAATTTTTTACAGTAATAGGTGGCATATACTTCAGCAATAGTGGGTCAATGAAACATTTTCTGAATCTCTTAGTAAATTCTGCACATTGGCATGGAAGTACATACAACTTCTTCAAGTTATTGATATTTTTGGGCTGTCTTTTACGACTTGCTTCGGACCCCAGCGTTACAGTGCAATAGATTAAAATCAGGGCTTTGATAACCATTCCAATAAAGAGAACGTCTTCTGATTCAGCTATTCTGTCATAGATTTGCGCATATAGGATTGCACTTGTGCGGCACGATCTACATTTGCTTAAATTTCAGTTTCGCTTCATTTGTACATTTTGTTGATATGGTCCCGAAATTATTAGCTCATCAATTATGAGTTGTCTGGCTCCTATTGCTGCAAAGAAACCTCAAATCATATTCCCATTACTATGCTGCATGGATCAGATGAGGTTCTTCTGATAAATGTATTTTTTTTCAAACATCAATTTCTCATTGATGCAAAAACAATCTACATTTGTCCAAGCTATTCAGATTGTTGTTCCACAGTCCTGCACAATCAGCCATGTGTATTTAAAACAAGTAGCAGTGAAAAACAGTTGTATCCTCCAAGATACATTCTTTTTCAGGGGTTGTTTTTATGATGGCCTGCAAATTTTTGACATTAATCTGGTGACTACAACTTCCCCAGAATATTGTGCATCTTGTTATTAGGGTGGATTGTATTGGACACCTATTGGAACACATAACAATGACATAGCATTTTCTTCCTTTACATATTATCTGCTTAACAGTGGACTGATGGAACCAGAATATATGATAATGGTTTTGTGACCCTTTCCAGATTCACATGTATTGACAATTTTTTTTTCTGAGGTCTAAAGATAGTTCTCTTAACCGGCATGATTTACATCTACAAAGTTGTGATGTTACTCAATAGTAATAACCACATGCTTTGTAGGGTAGAGTTTTTCAAACTCATTTAATTAACATCTAAGTGACTGGGCAACTTAGAATAATTAAAAATCCAAATTATTTTTAGAAACATTAAAAAATAACTACCTCACATTTAGGTAGTAACAGTTGAACACAAGGTACACAATACAATTTCATACAATGTCCTGGCCCAGTTAAAGGTGCAAAGGATGTAATTTAAAACACATTGTTACCATTTAATCTTTTAATTAATTAATGCTAAAACCAAAGAGCCCAACAGAATTTTGGCTGGTGAGATTTCATAAACTTCTGATAGGTATACTTTCTCATGCTATATAAGCCTGATAGAATGTATACCTTTATAGTGGCCTTATCATGTTGCATCTTTCCTGGGAATTACCATTCATTTTACCCATGTCTAAAACTGAGTATGGATGCAACATAGAGCTCTTGATAAATCACAGCTAAGGGATCAATAGCGTGGAGAACTGTGTACTCACACAGCCTCTGCAACAAATCACCCATTTCTACCATATTTCTGAAAAATATCAGTATACATAACTGATCAGAATCTGCCTTTATTGCAAACTTATGCCAATTTGGTACCTTTAGGACACTGGAGAGCGCTTTTTTTTGGAAACAAGTAAGGGCAAGCAATGAGCTATACTATTACCAAGGTTGGAGCCTTTTCTATTCTATTAGTGAGTGCCAATCTATGCATCATACAGTCCCTGGAATAGCTGCTGAGGTCCCATAGGACTGCAGTCTTAATTATCCAGTTTTAACTCCTGATCTGAAATATAGTTCCATGAGAAAGAGGATTACTGATACTGATTTCTGTTCTGAATATAGTCACTAAGTAAAGAAATGAAAAGTCAAAAGAAGAGTCAGGGGAGGGAATGCTGCCTGTCATTTTCTATGAAAAGAGAACTTTCAAGAAAAGGCGTTCTCCTAAGAGCATATATGAACTATTCTAGATAGCTTACAACCTATTTTTTTCAATGAAAAGTCTACTTTTTCAGTAGTAAAAAAGACAATACATCAATATATGTAGAACAAAATGCTTGCCTTGGTATTTTAATTAAGAATTAAAGCAAATTTCCTCTTTCCTACAGACAATTTTACAGTAAAAATATGTAAAACCAGTTATTAAATATACAACAGTTGAAAATTACATATTTCAAGTGTGTAACCAATTACATTTTATGAAACAATACATATCCAAATCCTGGAGTAGGTGGTAAACTTTTACAGCATCTTTTACCATCAGCCAGCATCTTGCCACCATCATAGAACAATGAGGAAAATTGAATGGCGATCTCTCAATTATTCACTGAAAGACAAATACAGAAAATTAGCAAGCATTCTCTCATTTAAATGGTATTCTCTAGAAATCATCTTTCACATGTGTCAAAATTGAAGTTTCAATATACACATTGTTCAGCGAACAATAAAGAATTATATTAACATAGGTTTTATGCCTGACTGTACATTTTCATGTTCTATTAAGACACGTTATTACAGATAGTAAAAAGAATTAGTTACCTAGTTTGTGTTCTAGTCCATTTCAAGGCATGACGTGGTGGTACAGAAACACTAGGATGGTAAAATGTGCAGTCCACTCTGGTACACTGTGTATTAAACCTGCAGTGCTAACAAGATAAATGAAAGGCTTAAAAACTGATTGCTTGTTTTAATTTATTTAGTATATGCTTTTTCTTTAAAAATTATGCAATTCCTCAATGAGATCGTTCAAGTATCTAAACTAAGCCAACTGAACCAAAGTTGGAAAATTTCTATTACTGTTTTTTTTAGAGTTAACTCCTAAATCAGATTTAAAAATGCATTTGATGCAAACGTCTATTTGTGGCATCACTGATTGTGCGTTCACATGTGAAAGCCATCACTGAAGCTGCAAATGCTAATATGCAAAAACTCTATCCTAGAATTTAACCCAAAATTGTACTACTAGAAGTAACAAAATGCTGAATTTAAAAAATATAAATTTTATGGGAAATATAGTCTTAAAGGAAATCCTGTATAATAACAAAATACCAAATGAGAAATTTTGCATAGGATGTTACAAGCTAACAAATTGCTATTACTTATTATGTTTGCCAGTTTTTCTAAACACAGAATACCATTTTGGTTTCCTGGTGCTGATTTCTACTTTACAGATTCCAGCTTTCATTACCAAAATCCTGCATATTATATTTAATCTGTAAACTTAAATATTAAATATTAATACAGACTGTGTCTCTTCTCTTTCCCATATATAATGGATCTTTCATCACCACCAGCATAACTTTCCTCTCTCCACACATTGCTTTGTCTTGTGTACTTCACGTCTTATGTGCACATTGTCCATTTGTCTTCTGTTTGGATCATTCTTCCCTTCTCAAGTTTCATCACCCATTTTTCTTCATTGTCCCATCTATTTCTTTCAAATTCTCACACACGTGTGCAGACAAGAGACACAGGCACACATGTATATATAATCAGTACTAAATATCCTGTTTTATATAAAATGCCCAGGGTTCAGCCATTTCCAGTTTTTCTCTGTAACACACACACACACACACACACACACACACACACACTCTCTCTCTCTCTCTCTCTCTCTCTCTCTTAATCTATCTACGAGACTTACTTTGGGATGGTAAAAAGGACATTCCATTTTCTTACACGCAGGGAAAAAGCGGCAAAGCTGGCTGGTAGAAGATGCTGGTGGGGCTGGAGCTGAAACTGCTAAACCAATTAATGAGAAAGCTATTCTTAAATTATTCCAAAACTTGGTATTTAATTAAATATTTAATTAAAGACTTGCGAGTATTGCCATATAGGTATGTAATTTTAATTGGTGGCTCCTACAATTCCCAATGTATAATTATGGAAGATCACACAGTTGAAGTTGCTTAATTTTGACCCTAGCCACTGGCAAGGTAGGAGGTCATGATGGAATTCAATAGGCACTACTGTGATTTCCAAAAAGTAAAAAAATAATAAATTTCCTGCTGGTTTTATGAATAAGTCATGAGAAAGAGTGGCATTAATAATGCTGTGCCCAAGATTGCTTTAGAAAGGGAGGAATCTTAGCATTCTGTACAGAGCAATTTTTGTTGAGAACTGAAGCTGGGCCCATCACATTGCAGAAATGAAGAAAGGGGTACCCATTAATGCCCTATCCCAAGTTATGATCAGTATTTGATGAGCAACGCATTGGAACTGGACCCACATCCTCCACTCTTTGATCATACTAGATATGACCAGACAGCTCACAACCAATTGGAATTTAGTGGCTGTTCTTAGGCGGCAGTTTTATTTTGACAATGCAACTATGAGGCTTTGGATTTGAGTTTGCTGTCACTGGCATATTCTAAGCAAGCCCATTTTTTTTAAATATTGAGAAAATCTCACCTTGTTTAGGAGGTGGTTGCGGTGCCCGTCGACTGGCATGAGTATAAGGACAATCTGGTTTGGTGCATTTGGCGTCATATTTACAGTTTGGATGGATGAATAAACATTTGTCAGCAAACTTACAGCTTGGAAAGACTCTGAAATAGGAATGTAAAATACTTATTCCTTCAGAACGAGCTTGGCAAGATGCACCCTTTCAAAATGCTTATGTTTACTGATGCAGAATATAGTTTTACATAAAAAATGAGAATAGGGTTTTCAGGTTCAAGTCAAGCCATGAAAGATATCAGTGGGATTAAAAAAAAAAACTCAAGCTCCAAAAACTTTGATTAAAATTTGTTAGAAGTCAGGAAAAAAAATCAAAGTAGCAGAAAACATTTCCATATGCAGAGGTTAAACCAAAATGTATATTTTGGTTGTTCTATGTGTGCATGAATGTGCAAAATCTCCTGTCCCAAATGACCCAAAAAACTGCCAAAGGCCCAAAGGATTCCCAAGGACTTTGAATTTTGTTCAAGTTATTTGTATATCACCCAGAGCCCCCCTCTGAGGGAGATAGGCATCCCTTAGCTACTGGCTGCAGCCATGATCCATGGCAACAAAATTCAGTTTTAGAGCAAACATCTCCTCCTCTTTGGTGCTGGTGATGCAACAAGGTTTTTTTTTTTGCGCTAACCTGTGTGCCTGAAAGCTAGGAAGGCAAGTTAGGTGAAGCTCCATTGAGAAGTTTAGGGCCACTTACTTGCATGGCAGTGTAGGATGATGGAAGGCACATTCATCTCCATTTTTGCAGGCAGGCCAGTATTTGCAGCGCTCGGGTACTTTCTCCAACTTCTGTAAGATGCCTATTTCTTCCATCTCTACTGTGAGTAATAGCCAAAGAAGCAAAGTTAAACATCAGGATTGTAGAAGAGAGTTTTGATCAAAACAACTATTTAGATATACAGAATTTAGCATGAAATTCAGAAAAGTGGAAATATCCAAAGACAGAATAAGTTTGCTACTACGCAATTTTTGTAACTCTCAAATTAACTGAACCAAGAACAGCCAGAATTGGTTGAAAGATGGGTGGCTATATACATGTTGTAAAATTCATTCATTCACTAACTGCTTGAAAAAAAGCCTCACATGAACAGCTGCTTTGCCAGACCAGGCACACCTCTTCAGGAGAAAGAAGATGGAGGTCAGCTGGGAATGATGGAGTGCAGGGCAGCAGAGATGAAAGAGGCAGTGGAAACCAGGGTAGTAGAGGCAGTGCAGCATAAGGCAGCAAAGATGACAGCAGGGTGATGGAACATAGGATGGCCAAAAGGCCAGAGATGGGGGGAGATATATGGGGAGAGTTGAAGCAGAGAGAGTCAGGAGAAGTATGAGGTCCTGGCCTAATGATCACAATCTGGACTACTGAAGTTAAGCAATTTTGTCAAGTGATGCTTTGCCTAGCATCCATCTCTTTTAGCAATGGAAAATCTGGTACCAATTAGGGTCATTAAGCAAGGAACATAAAAAAATAAACCACATGGCCCTGATGTGTCACTATCTGAGAAACAGAATCTTCAAGTGTCCTTGTAATTTTGAAAGTTTGCCCTTGCTAAACTGGGCAACACAACAGAATAAAGTAGAATTCGCTCATCTAGTTGTGATTCCTATCCGATTTGCCCCAGGAGACCAACAAACTCCAAGTGTCTCTGCAAGCAACTGTTTTCAGAAGTCTTCAAAAATGCAGTAAGAAGATGGTGATCTGAACATCTCAGGCTTCCAGAGGCCAAGGGCCATCCTTGAAAAACCTCAAACACAAAGTTGCCATAGATGGCATTCACTCAAGTTTAGGCTCCTTCTAGATCTTACTAGATGGACAGTTTCATTTCAGATAAGGTAGTACAAATATAGGAGAATATTTATAGCTCAGGACTGAAATAGCAATAGCAAAATCACTTAGACTTACATACTGCCCCATAGTGTTTTACAGCACTCTGAGAAGTTTACAATGTCAGCATATTACCCCCAACAATCTGGGTCCTCATTTTATCAACCTCAGAAGAATAGAAGACTGAGTCAACCTTGAGCCCATCAGAATCAAACTCCACGCTGTGTGCAGAGTTAAGTTTGCAATACTGCATTGTAACCACTGCACCACCAGGGCTTTTTAAAATTTGGGTTCCTTGGCACTTTCTAAACTTGGTTGTTTTCTTGCAGGCATTTAATTACCCAAACTAAGTAACTTAATCATCAGTGCAGATAAGCACTGATTGGGTGATGAAATATTTGCAAAGTTTGGATATTGAAACATCTGCAGGAAAACATTCAATTCAAAGAGCGTCAATGACCCTTCAGAAAAGGTAGTCTTGGAGACATTTAAACTCTGAGCTACATAGGGCTTTAAAGATAACCAGCATCTTGAATTATGCTGACTGATCAGCATAGTTCTGCAGTACAAATGTTACATGCTGGATGTGTACATTATTACTCGGGTTGCTACATGTTGAACCAGCTGAAGGTTCTGAATGATTGTCAGGGGCAGCCCCAAATTACACTAGCCTAGCCATGAGGTGGCAAGAGAGTAAGTGATCAAAAACAAATGTTCCTGTTCCAGAAATGGCTGCTTCTAATACACAAGATGTAATTGTGCATCCCCACATTCATAACCTCTACTAGCTCTTCAAGCAGGACCATGAGTTCAGGAGAATGTCCAGATTGTGAGCAAGCTTGGTATGGGAGAATAAAATTATATCAAGAGGCACGATGGACTATGTCTGGAAAAAACTAACTTAAGAACCCAAGAACCCACAGACATTGTATCTTGCTAGGATTCATTTTATCCTTGTCCTTACAGGTTCTAGGCACAGAGCCAGGTCTTCTGGCACAATACTTATTCAACCAGGAGTAGAGATATATGTCTGGGTATCATCTGCACACTGATAATATTTCATCTCAGGCTGATTGCTAACCTATTCCAGCAGACTTGACTTCTCTCTGCCCTTTATCACTGACTGAGTGAAACTGTCATGATCCAGTCTGAATCTGAAGAAGCTGATCTAGCTCAACCTGTGAAATGTCTCAGGAGACACCAAGCCAAGGAATCACATGAAGCTGATCAAATACATGCACCACCAGGACAACCGGAGCAGTCAGATGAGGAGGATGCAATATCTCCTAGCTCCTATACACAGTAGAGAGGAGAACAAAGCAGAGCAGAAACTTCCATGAGGATATTTGCCAAGCAAGGGAGTAAATCTCTTGATTAACGGCAGCTGGTTCCAACCTGATTTAAGAAGCAGCTCTGATTTATGTTCTCTTTGCTGGAAACAATGTCTGGTCTCTTTTGTAAGATTCCTATGAATCCTGTTTGTTTAAGAAACCTTGAACCTCTGACCTCTAGATAGCTGACAACACTGATCTGGCTCTTGGAACCCTGGTTTGGATTTGGGCTGTTCTGCATGTTCCTATTATAAGCAAATTCTTCAGGCAAATTTTTGTTTGTGATTGAAACCTGAAGCAGAATACTAACTGCTTAGGGAAAAAAAGAACTACTGCAAAGTAGTGCCTCTCACCACTTCTTGAAACTGGCCAGGTATACCATGCCATGAAATCTACTGAGAGATCAAGCAGGATCACAAGAGTCACATTCCTCTCCCTTGCTCCATCAAAGAACATCAACCAGAACCACCAATGAAGTTTCAGTCCCATACGCCTGGCCTGGAGTTCCTCAGTAAACCAAGGAAATTCCTTGGATCAATGATCATAGAGAGGCCACTTAGGAAGAATCCTGTCAAGTATCACAATTAACCTTTTATTCCAGGGGTCAGCAAGCAACTCAGTAGAATTGTCCATTAGCACTTCGGAAAACTTTCCAAGTGCCCTTTGAAAATCAACAGGGACCATTAGGCACCTGGGATAACTTTATCAAATACATCCCTCCTCCCTGCAGAGATCAAATTCCATCATAACCTCCCTCAAGTAAACTGACATGAGAAGAATTGATGGAAAATTCCCCCACATCAGATCAGGTTCAGTTGCTCAGATAAAAAACAGATCTAAACAGATCGCCTGGTGATAAGCAATAAGGACTGGCCAATTTCATATTAGTAACCATGTTTGGTTACATAAACGGTCCTTTTCAGGACTTCAAACAATAAAAATGTTAACAAAACACTAGCATCGGCCTTAGTAATTGCAACATGTATGCCATTGGGTATGCATCAGTTAATCTGTTTTCATAGTCATTGTAAGTATGCATTGTAAGCATGCAAGAAAATTCACAATTCCCATCCAAACGGCACCAAATTGCAAAAAGCTTATGCTTTTCACTTAAAAACCACCAGTTTTTATTTAAATATAACAATATTTGTATAGCAGTTAGCATAAAATATCATAAAATCAATGGCCTATCCAAAAATGTCATAAACCATAAACTGTAAAGCGTGCAGGACTTTTTCACACAGCTGTAGTGAACAGTAGCAATCCTAGCTTGTCCCTAAAGCTTAACTCATGAATAGAACCCCCAGTTATCTCCTGTAGGACCATGTATCTTATCATCTGCAGAGAATCCTGATAATAATCCATTCCTCTTCCTCTAGCATGGATTTGTGGCTGATGCAATCACTGAAATCTGGGTGGGCAAAACCCTTGCCAGTGCAGGTATCAGTAATAGAAGCAGGTGTGTCTTCATCCACAATGAGGTTAAGGATGAGAAGAGATTTATTGCAGACAGATCTGGCATTCAAAAACAGCCAGAGCTTAAGCAATAACAAGATCTTGCTAGTTAATTCTTGAGATAAGAAACAAGGACTGGCCTTAGGCTTTCAATCCCCCTTCAGCAAGGGGCAGGTCATCCTCTCTTTCCAGTGCTGTTCCCTAATTACTTTCAGGCAGAGTAGATAAATGAAATCTACGTTCTTTTAGACTTAAAATGTTCTATAAAAAAATAATATATCCTAAGAAATTTAGCTTAGAAGTTAGTCATTGAATTCCTGCCTCCAGTTTAGTTTTCAAATTCCCAAAGATATTTTGCAATCAAGATACCATAAAGACCTTATCAATGAGGATGAGAGTGTTACCATCTGTGCTGTCCAGCTGTCTGGATATAATGTGCATCTGTTGTGTGCGAAGGTTTCTTAATCCCTTGCTCCCTGTTGGTTTGGATGGAATAGGCCTAACTCCCTCCATAAGATTCAATTCCTCTTCCTCTTGATCGGATAAGTACCCCGGAGGGCTGGGGACTCCATCCAAAGTGACTATGAACTTGGGACTAGCGGGCTTCTCTGACAGCATAAGCTGCTCTCTATAATAAAACAATAAAAATTGTTTAAGTTACTAAAACAAGAACAAAGAAATGGTAATTGATACCAACAATTCAAGTTGAAGATTACTTGATGACGTATAATCAGTCAAACATAATTCATGACAATCAATACAGCATAATTATTTATAAAATATTTTAAAGACCTAAAAGATTTCACAGATTAAATCACTTCTCCCTCAAAATGTACAATACCCTTAAAGGGGAAATGACACTTGTGTCTCATATCCTTAGTTTGTGCAAAGAAGGAACTCTATCCACTCTTCATAATTTTGTTCTGAGCGTGCTTCTTGACTAGAAAAGTTATGACTGGTAGCAATATTTGAATAGCCAACTATCCAAGTACCTATCTCTGAGAGCAGAAAATTCTTCTGAGCTACAGAATAGCAATAGCACTTAGATTTATATACCGCTTTACAGTGCTTTACAGCCCTCTCTAAGTGGTTTACAGAGTCAGCATATTGCCCCCCAATAATTTGGCTCCTCACCTTACCCATTTCAGAAGGATGGAAGTCTGAGTCAACCTTGAGCCTGGTGAGATTTGAACTGCCAAATTGCAGTCAGCAGAAGTAGCCTGCAGTACTGCACTCATGCACCATCATGGCTCAGAATAAGAAGAAACTGAAAGTATTTCATTGTGTCGAGAGCACAAGCCACAACCAAAAGCCCTTAGGTCTGGAGCCTAACATTAATTTTGTGCAACACACTATAGTATGTGAATTATTGGCATAGACAAATCAGGGGCTTAAGGAAACATATGAAATAAATCTACCACAATCTGCTTTGTCTCTATATAAAGTGTGCTTCTTTCACAAGTAAGGCAAGCAAAGACCAATTTCACTATTTAGATACGCTATATGAATGTGCCTGGTTTCCAAGTTTATCTCTCTACTGAATTAAAAGGAGTGGGTGTTGTTGTTTTTTTACCGTGTCTGAATGAGCCGTCCTGAAAGTGCCTGTAAGGCATCTGTAGTTCTGTTTCCCACTTCCAGGTTTCTGGGTATGGTGACCTCCTCAGACAGCTTGGGCTTCTTCAAAATAAATGATCTTGTATCTGTGTGGATCACTGATTCCAAGTCATAATAATCTAAACCAGAGAAAATGGCAAATGTCTCATGGAGCTTTGAAATCAACAACATACTATAAATGGAGAGTAAGCATGAAGCTCCTCAATGAAGATAAATCATGACTACTGATCATTAAAAAATGGCAAACTACTCTCTGCTGAGCCGACAAAGCTATTCAAACAACCAATGATTCTACAGTTTGTATACTTTCTTCTGGCCTTGGCAACTTTTTAACACAGGAGCCCTAAAGAAATAGTAAGCATACACATGCTACAACACAGCAAAGCCCAACAGAGTCTAAATAGTCTAAATACAAGTCTAAATAGTCTAAATAATAACAGACACAATACGCTGCAAAGCCTATATTAAAAAAAATCTCATAAGAAGTTGGATTGGGAATTCCTGCTGCAGCAGAAATTTTATCTACTAAAAAATTCAGAAAATAAATTTAGTTTTTGCTAAGAGTATTAAAATATAAGATAATACTTAAAAATACCAGCCACAACTAACCTTCAGTTTTTTGTAATATATCTTCAGTGCCCGGCTCAATCTGGAGACGGGAAAAGAGTTGCCTCTGTTGGCTTCCTAAAATAAATTAAGAATTCAAATGAAGTTTCCTTCCTCTTCAATTCAACTTAGGGAACAACACTGTAGTAACTTTCCCCATTTTTGGCAACGTATTTAATTCAACATTTTCTGCTTCTATCTCTATCAGACTGTTTGAACAAAATCTCTTCCAAATTCTATTTGGTAGGAAGCTGAATGTAGTCACTAGGCTTGCATCCTATCTCTATTTTCATAACTGCATCTCACAAAATTTAGGACTGATTTTTTTAAGTTTAAAAGAAAGACTAGATAAATTCATGGAGCAGCCTAATCAAATTTACAATAAAAGCACACCAATCAGTGTATTTCTGGTCCACATTAGCTTTACACGATTCTATCTTTTGTATAAACTATAATTTTAAATAAATCTGGCAAAAATATTTATTTTCACACACACCATTCCCTAATAAACATATTTTGCATTTATTTTTCAAGACAAGAATTGTACTTTAGAAACTGAGAAATAATCAAAATGGAATAATTGCATCTCTCAATTCCTATGAATCAGATTGGTTCTCTTAAACATATGGCAAGGATCCCCAATTGCAAGGCCATGGACTGGTAATGGTTGGCTGCCTGTTGGGAAACGAGGCACAGAAGCAGCAGGCAAGTGCACAAACTTAATTTGCACATATGCAGGATTAGTTTGCATGCATGAAACCATTCCCCGCCCCCCATGCACACACTGCTGGTACACAGAGCTAAAATGGTTGGGGACTAGTGACATACAGTACAAACTCATTTCCTCTCCACCCCATTTCCATGCTCAGAAATGTTATCAGAAGGGAATTGTGTTGATGAACTATCTCAGAACAGTGATGCTCTGCAATGAGAAACAACATGCTAGATCACATGGATTTTTGAGATCTAAAGAAGCTTCTTTTATATCCTGCAATATAAAATCCATTTGGCACCTCCTGTGTTTCTGTGCTTATCTGAGTACATGTGAATTATTCTGGATGTGAGAAAAAGATTGAAATATCTTCCTTTAAAGAGTGCATCACCAAGGGCCTTGGTGGTACAGGCTGCTAAATGCCTAGCACTTAAGTTCCAGCTGCCTGCAATTATTGCAGGCTCAAATCCCACCAGGCTCAAGGTTGACTCAGCCCTCCATCCTCTCGGGGTAGGTAAACTGAGGACCCAAGATTGTTGGGGGCAATAAGCTGACTTTGTAAAAATGCTGCTTAGTAATCAGCAGGCATATACAATGGAATGAAGGCTACTGCTGAGCGCATTGGGTTGTATCCCAAAAATTGTAAGCCGCCCTGAGTCTTCGGAGAAGGGCGGCATATAAATGTAATTTTTAAAAAAAGGTTCCACTACAATATCTCACTATCTAGGTATTAACTGAGTTTTCTGATCACTTGAGACTATGGTGCCATATTCAATACTACCTGGAATTCTTCCTAATGTCTGTTCTCTTGGTTCTTCTTCTTGTATCTGAGAGTTCACTCTGTTTGGCTGATTCTGGCTATGAATTACTTCAAGGAGGGCTTCTTCATGGGAAGTTCGAGTTCTGGGAGCCACAGGAACTGTCTGCTTCAGTGGGACTTTCCATAAACCAAAACAATATGTTATACAAAGAAGCAAACAATGACAGGTATTTTATCCCAAATTGTGATCTTCTAAAAATTTCTGCTAAATTTAATCCAAAATACAGTTCTTAACTAGGAAGACTACTATTTTCAAGGTACTCTGAATTTTCAGTATAAAAGATTGGGCTATCCAATGTGCGCATACGCATTGTGCTGTGGAATCATTCAGGTAATTTGCAATTTTGACCCAGCATCCCTCATTATTGGCTAAGCAGGCAGGGATTACTAGGAAATGCCGCTGTTCACACAGCATACTAATTGGTTTATGGAGATAACCTTTATAGAAATACTCTGCTTTACTAACGTAAGAGAGGTTAGATTAGTTCCAAACAGACTTAAGTCTGGTTTTGAGAACTTCTTATCAAGGTCAGTTGGTAAGACTGAGAGAGGCTCCTTAATGACCCCGTAGTCTTCATCCCCACCCTGGCAGGCTCACAGGTAGTGAAAAAAGGTAGAAAGGTAATAAGACAGAAAGAAAATAAAAAATATAACATGTGGAAAAGAAAAGAAAAATCTCCCAGCCGGTTTGCAGAACTAAAAAACATGGTCATGAGAAACTCATTCTTGTCATAAGCTTCCAGCAAATAAACAGTGAATCTGTTGTCTGGAGAAAGATATAGGTGGGTTGTTCATGATAGGCAATTACAAGAACTGCTTCTTTAAGCTCCCTTCTTTCCAAAGGCCTCAGAGGTCTTTCCTCTAGATAACCTTAATTATCTTTAACACTGCAATGTGGTTCTTTAAACTGCAAGTAACTTTTGAGAATCTTTGGTCAAAAGCAGAAGACAAACAACCAACATATAAATTATATATTGAAGATTTGAGAATAGGTCAGCACTAGGAACTTATACTGAATTTGTAATAGTTTATTTTTATGACCAAAGAATCTGGGAAATGTAAGTCATACTCAAGATAGGTTTCATCAGCTTTAACTTAAATACTTTTCTGAAAAAATATGTTCTAATAATCTATTATATAAACAAAGTGGAACAATTGTTTCCTTGTAACAAATCGGGCTTTGGTCCCATTTGCTTTATGCCAACTTACAAGCAAATTTTTGCTTGTAAAAGGGCTATTATGGATAAGAGATATGGGTTAAAAAAATTCAAAAGGATGGTCACGTTACTCTGCTGCAGCAAAAATCCTGTATCGCTCTAATAAAAACTAACTCATTTTGCTCTAAGCTATCTTTCCATCGGATGTGGAAAGTATCATTCTACATTCACACTTGCACAGAAATCATTCACAAATTGATCTACCTGTAGCATAATTAGTTGTCTTCGTCACTGATTCCTGAGCTTCGGATATAGCTTTCAATATTAAATTCTTATTAGCTTGTTTGGAAGGTGGCAGTGAAGGCCTAGATGATCGAAATAAGACAGATACAAAGGTGTTAAAGTAATACTTCCATTTTTGTTACATATTTAATTTTTGCCACATTTCATTTTAAGAAAAATGATTGAAATCCATGGAGATACATTAATAGTCACCCAACTCAGACTCTCAACCTTGTAAAGTATGCTACATTTCACAGTCACTTTATGAACTGGGCCTCTATTATCAACAAAATCTAGTATAGACAGACACCTGCTTTCTGCAGAATATATGAATCTAAATCTACAGATTCATACCAGAGGCCTACCCAGACTTTATTCCTGTCTAAAATAAAACTATTGTCATATAAATATTAGTATAATTAGAAAATATGTATTTTTTTTAAAAAAGGAGATCAGTACCTTCTTTCAGGTTTTGCAGGCACAGACACACTGCTTGAGATGCCTCCCAGTCGCAGACCGTAGTCATCTTCCTCTTCTTCTTCCTCTCCATCATTACTGAACCGTTTCACTTTGACTACTGAACTTACAACTGGGAGTTTTCTCTTCCTCAATGTTTCTTCCTGCAGGTAATAGGACAATATTTTATTTGATAAATCTGATCTATCAATGGATGTATTTCCAGGCCAGGGTAACTTCTATGTAAATTATACTTTGAAGATATATGTAAAAGAATTCCTGATTTTTCAGAAGTCAAGCACTTTTTATTTCTTTCCTTTTTTATTTCCTTTCTGCAAACTAAGGAATCCATACAAAATAAAAGAATATCACACAATAATATATTCTGAGAGCAGTTTTAGGGGAGATATATAGTAGACAACACTGCATATTTAAGTACGTTTTCATATGTGTGCAATTGGGTATGTATGTATGGAGAGGGAGGGAGCGAGAGAGAGATTATAACACATTTACTATAGACATAAAGAGCACAAAGACCACAAAGTGGCTTAAAACAACAAAAATGCGATAAACCAAACTAATATATTTAAGCAACCTTTTCAAGATGCCAACAGAAGATTCAAGAACAAGAAAAAATCAAGAATCCAATCCAATTTTTAAAATATAATGGAATAAGCAATAGAGGCTTTACTTTCACATTGATTGCAGCATGGAATGGGATGTTGGCTCCCTCATAAAACTGTGTTTAGCATGTTGACAGCTGCTCTCCATAAGCTGGTGGAATCATGGCGAACTTTGAGAGATTTCAAAAGTTTTAAAGAATCTTAAACATTTTCCTTTAACATCTGTAAGTCTGAAAATATTTTTGCACCTTGGGAACTCCAAAATGCAAAAATAGCTGATTCCCCCGCCCCCCACCTCATTGTGAGGATTTTCTGGGGTAAGAGTACTGATGAGTTACATGTAACCTTGGCTTAAATTTTGCTTCCTTTAAAAAAACAGTGATAATCATCATGAAGAAGGCTATTGCTGGCCCTGATCAGATAATAAAAGTCAGGATAGGACTTTATAAATTACAAACATGCGAAGAAGAAGCAGATTTTAGAGAACCAAGCTCCTTTGTTTTAAGCAAATTATAAATATAACAATATAATCAGATTTGGACAGAGTAAAGCTGTGTCCAAACCTCCATTTATTTATTTATTTTGAAGAGGGGAAAAATTCTAGCTTTGTTTTGCATAAGCAATAGAGTAAGAGTAGAGTAAAAATAGTGAAAACTGGATTATATTTTGGGGGGGTATGTTTATTGATTTTGTTTAGATAATTAAATATTTCTATTCCACTTGTCATGCATTCTATCCCAAGGCAGCATATAAAATGAAATTTTCTTATACAGGAGAATAATCAGTTCACATTTGGAATACAGATTCTGTATATTTATTTTATACCCCCACCCTTCCTAATGTTGCTTCCATACAAAATATCGCAAGGAAAGAACATACAGATTCACAGACGCATTACTCAATATTCTAGCACTATTTTTCCATTAATATTTTTATTCAACTTTTATCTATGGAGATTCTAAGTCATCCAGGTCATGATTATCTCAAATGTACTTTTTCAAAAGGCAACTGGACTGTCAAAGTCCAGTGGATTATCTTTCAGAACTGAAGAAGCTTCTTGGATGAGAAGCAAAACATCTTCGAGGAAAAACAAAGAAAGTCCAGTTGCCTTCTGGAAAAACATCTTTGGGATTCAACTTAATAAATAGTGTTGTCCAACTCTATTCTGAGTACACATTCAAGCAATTATGGATATTTTAGTTGGATGCATCTGGAGGGCAACAATTTTGTTTCAAAGCCTTATAATCTCCCAGCTGAATAATTCCCTGTAGATCAATTAGTTTAATTCTCTATCCTATGCTTTGATGTATCACAGCTTATAATCAAAACAATGCCAAATAATTGGCAAGAAGACAAATTATCATCTTTCCATTAACTCTTTCTTTTCTGCTGTTCTATCTTTCCAGATTTTAAGGTAATAATACGGACAGGAATTTCATTTTTAATGTGTGCCAGTGTGCTCACAGTAAAAAAAAATGACAATAAAGGTCATTTCATCTTATCTTTTGGCATACAACATTACTGTGCTGGACTTTCAAAATTCAGCACATTTATATCTCCTTTTTTCTTTAAGGAATTAATATAAGTATATATATATATATATATATATATATATATATATATATATATATATATATAATTTCTGCATTTTATCTCTATGGCAGAGCAATGCAGTATACTGAGGAGAGAGGTAATGTTCAACCAAGATAAGTTTGCTCACTATATTTGTAGAACAGGATTTGAACAAGAATTTGAATGAGTTGTCCTCATTCAAACTAATCACAATCAGTATTACTTAAAGTCAAGTACTGTCAAATGTGGTGCTCAGTGCTGGGGATGATGTTACATATATAAAGGCCAAAACACAAATAAAAAAAGTTTTGTGATAACTCATATCAAATATTTAAAAATGCAGATACTCAAAATATCTACAATGACAATAAGATAACATTCAAATAGACTTGAATTTTATGTAGGGTTTCAAAATTCCCAGAAATCTGAGCGGATGATTTATTATCTGTCTTAAAAAGTTACAATGGAGAGAATAAAAGATAAAAATTAGGAAAGACAAGAGCCAGCAAAAGATTGTATATGTGCTTTTGTGTATGGATCATAAAATGCAGCTTACGTAGCAAGTTTTTAGATCAGAACCCCACATATCATGCCAAAAATCTTCTCTCTAGCATATTTCAAATATTTACATGTATATATATATTAACAAACCACAGGGCTAGAAATGTTCTTTTCTAAAAAAAAAAAGCTACCTAATTCTCAAATTCAAAATCAGTGTTGTGAACTCTATTCAGTATTAAATATATGATTTCAGTTATCGTAAAAAGCTCTACCAATATCCTAATCATTTGTCCATTATCAATGCGTATATAAGTCTTCAGTAACAGTATATCCTTAATGCAGGAAAGGCAGCAATAATTATCATTCCGGCAGACCAAAACAATATGAGGTTAACTTGCTTTGATAAATACTGTTAAGAGAATTTGTTTTGAAAAAATACAGGAATCATATATTTTATCAACAAAGTGCTGCTGTTTGTATTTTGTGCTAGAATTCCATTCCTACAACAATGAAATTTGATTCCTAAAAAACATATTACCCAATCTATAACAAGTGAAACCTGACAACCTGACAGATCACATAGTAGACTCACAAGTAGTTCCTTTCCAAATAAATCAGCAGTTCCAATTTTTTCCTTTATGTGAAGACTACACTGGTATCAAATGTTTTTAGGATTTCCATAGAAGACAGCTGTTAGCAATGCAGTGTTTGGGGATACCTTTGACCATATAACCCTCTTTCATAAAACCTCTAAAAGACCCCACACACTTAAAAAATACTTTAAAAGATTAGTAAAACCTCACCGGATTTTAAGTGAGAAAAATAAAAAGAACCTCTCTCACATGATTTGGTTATTAAATTTTGTGGGGAGGGGACTTCTACTCTGGAGTACTTACAGTCCCATCATGGATTATCCAAATGGGAACATATGAGAATATGACACTATTATGTACTGGATGACTTTTGTAAAAGGCCCAAAAGGTTTAAAATCTAAATTTGATAGAGGAAGAAACATTAGAAAGGGAGAGGCAAGGGGATCAAGAGATGAATATCGTTTATTAATTTTTAGGTTTGTCAGTGTTTCAACCTGATGTACAAAGATGAAAATATATGACAGAAAAATAAGGCAAAGTACAGACTGTAAATGGCAACAATCAGCAACCAGAAAATACACAGTAGACATTAGCAAACACAAGTATCAACTAGGAGACCCTAATTAAAAATACCCATGAAATGAAGCAAACTGAGATGGAAGCTTCAAACCCAAAGCTGATGCATCTTTCTCATACTAATTCCACAGTTTAACAATTGCATCTCTATGAATGGAAATGCCTTAGAAATTAAAGATATTGCACAGATAAACAAATAAATATACAATATGAATATATGTAAACAAATTCAATTTTATATGTAGAGGAATAGCCTCTAAGAAAAGTCAGGCCCATGCTATTTAAGCTAAAGCCTGAAACTAAAGCTGGAATAGATCAATAACCAATGAAATTTGTGGACTGCCAAACTAGAATACCAACGACACCTGTTTCTTGAGATGGTGATGCATGCTTTAGTTATATCCCAATTTGAATCACCATAATAGTTTTGACACTTCAACTGCCCATAATGATGGGACTGGTCACAGAAGTTAAATTATAGTTCCACCCACTTTTAGTTTGTTTCTGAGGCTATGATAAAGCCATTTATTATTAGCCATTTGTTATTATTAAAACCATCAGGAGAAACTCTTTTCCTACCTCCTATCTTTTGAGATGGTAAGAAAAGGCCTTCTTGGGGGCATCCTCAGGCTTTGAACCCTTGCCATCTTAGATTAAGCTAGCATCCCCCTTTCTTCTCTCCCTCCCAAGCTATTTGATTTAGGATCAGAATTCTTTAGATAATTTTTGGGATACTTCTGGAACTGTCAGATAAATGTGACTTCAAGAAATAATGGTTTCCTGACTACTCTGGAATATTTTTCATATATGGCTGGCAATGTTCAGTAGCACATTTTCCATTCAAATAGGAGTGGCAGCTATGTTTAGTTTTAATATGTATTATACTTCCCATCTAAAGCATCAATATGATGTGCAAGATTCCATTTTATCCTCACAACAACCCTGTGAGGTAGGCTGAGAAACAGTGATTCATAAGGCTTCTTGGCTATGTAGACAACTGAACCACTGACATGAATAGTGGAATGCAGCAGTGCATAAAAATAGTAAGAGACCCAACAAGAGTCTAAAACTCTAATTATATATATCACACTGGCTAAGAATTGTCCATTCTTGACTGACTGTACTCCATAGTCTTATAGGAGAAGATTATCATGGAAAGCATTTCCTAATGGCAGAATGTATGAAATCATTTGATCTGGTATTAATCAGCAGAGTATGTCATGCTGGAATTGTAAAAACATTGGTCCCAATCAAGCCAATGGCTAGAAGAATAAAATTACAACATCTATTTGCCCTGTTAGACTAAAAACACATACCCACAGACGCTTTTCACCTCTAATCCATAAAGCAACTAGAGCCTAGATGCCACAAAGTTTACATGCCAGTCATGAGATATTTTTGACCAACATCGCTATGTTTAGAACAGGAGATCTCAGGTATCCATGGAGATCTCTGTTTGTTGAGTACATGTTAAATACTGGCATAGCTTGGACTCACATACTTACCTCACTGCTAATTTTATCAGCGTTCCCTTTTGAAGGGGGCTGGTAACTCTCGGCCAAGCTGTCAAATGCATCTGGATCACAAAGGTGGATGGTTTCCTGTGACCTATCACCCTGTACATTAAGCTGCTTGCCAGTCTGCAGGTTGCCTGACTGTGGCAACCTCTGCAAGTGAACACTGCCTTCAGCATTTCGACTAGCGGGTGGACGGTAGATTTCAGCTGTTGGTCGCGAAGAGCCGTATGTTACTGTAACCAGAGGCTTCTTCCGAGGTAACCGATTCTCCTGTATAAAATTCAGATCTTCATCAATGAGATCATCTGGCTCAGGCTTAATGTCAATCACAGCTTCCAAGGAGGATAGCTCCCGTAAAGGTTTTACAGTTGACATTAATGGGGATGGTGACCCATCATGACTGGGCTGCCTGTGGAGAAAGTGGGTGATTAACTTTGTCTGCTATCTTTTAAGAAACAGCTTTGCAATAAAGACAAGGAGAAAGCCAATAGCAAAATCTTCAAAAATATAATTTACAAATTCTGTACACCAATTGTTCATCTTAGCTACTGACATGGAGTAAAAGGGCAACAATCTAATCTACAAAGAACATTTATTTGATTTGACATTAGGGGGATTCTCCATTTTTCAATTATTTCCAACTGCTCTCACAACTATGGTATTTGCAGAGGCAGGTTCCACTAAGCTTAATTTATTCTAAGGAAGCAATGACTAACATAGTACTTTCTGATGCTTCCTTGGAACTTGCCAGGCCAAATATATTCTTATGTCTCTTTTAATTAAAAAAAGATAAAAACAAAAACTAAACAAGTAGTAGAGTTAAAAACTAAAATAAGCTGAGGTTAGTAGGTGAGGGGGAAAACAAGGCAAATAAAAAACAATTTTTTAAAAAAATTACATTTATATGCCGCCCTTCTCCGAAGACTCAGGGCGGCTTACAATTTTTGGGACACAACTCAATGCGCTCAGCAATAGCCTTCCTTCCATTGTATATGCCTGCTTATTACTAAGCGGCATTTTTACAAAGTCAGCTTATTGCCCCCAACAATCTTGGCTCCTCAATTTACCTACCCCAAGAGGATGGAAGGCTGAGTCAACCTTGAGCCTGGTGGGATTTGAGCCTGCACTAATTGCAGGCAGCTGGAACTAAGTGCGAGGCGTTTAATAGCCTGCACTACCAAGCCAAATTCATACTTTCGAGTATACATACATATGAACATGAATATGTATTAATTTTAAGGAGAAGTACAAGGAAGATGGCTCTCCTACTGTATCTTCTATCCATAACAACATTTCTAAAGATGAAAATAAATGTTGAGGAGAACCATTCACAGCATTCCTAATAAATGCTGAACAAGGTTAAGCATATTTAATCTTCACTATAGGGTTTTCAAAACATTCAATTGAATTTTCAAACAGATTATTTATATCATCTAATGAAAGACACCTATTAGTTTTCCAGTGATTTCTGATATCTGGAAAATCAATACTTTGTTTCATAAATTTATGTGCCTTAGAACATATGGATAATACATCAGTAACAGAATTCATTATGAAAAATTACTGATTGTTTTTCACAATTTCTTCCAAAATTTCCTATTAGAAAAAGTTGTCTGGTTAAGCATAGCCTTAAGCATAAAGTTTAGGCAATTGATACCAATTCCAGCATAATCTAGAAATTCTATTATGTAGCATAATTTTAGCAGCATAAACTGCTACATATGGATTATCTTTGTAGTGAATTTTTGATAACCTTGTAAAAGAAGTTTAGAGAAATTCTGACATAGTCAAATGCTACCAGATTTTTTAGGGCTTTCAAGATAACCTACGAAGCTGTATAATGCTGATTAGATTTCCTGTCTTTACGTGAACTATTGAATCAATGGGAAAGACAGATGATCCTGAATTTAAGGTAATTTCGGTCTACTCAAAAGGAGGCTTAGAAATAAATATTTGTAGTCATTGTTTAGTGATGACAATTGGTATTGGCAACTTGGTTATTAAGTGAAGCATAAAAATCATGTGACCACATCTGTGCTTATGAATTTACACAGAATAATATGTATAAACTAACTGTAATAGCAAACATATAACTGAGAGACATGCTGCAGCCATCCTGTATGCAGGCATTGGTCACAAAGCTATTTTTTTATCATAGTCGTAAGTGTGAACAGTCACTGTCTGAGGCAATCACTAAAGGACTATAATGGTTAAGTTCTTCTCTTTGTTACATTAAGGTTTTCAGCTGAAATCCATCCCCAAATGAAGGTGTTTATGTGAAGCATTTACATACATACATACATTCATATGTATATATGTATATACCCATATAAAATCATATTAAATGACTTATAGCTAATTAATATTAATTCTCCATAAAACAAATCATTTAATAAGTAATAGCTTAGCTGAACTGGAAAGAGAAAGTAGGGGGAGAACAAAACTTGATAAAAGTTTAGGTATAGAGATAATTGGATAGGAAAGAAATAAAAAATAATGTGTTAAAAAAATAATGACATCCATTATAATAACATCCATTACCAAACAGTAAATAATCTTCAGGCTTATTTTCAAAGGCTTTTATTTATCCATTTGCATTTCATCTTCCATTATTTTCAGTGAATTTAACATTCCTATGCACGTTATTTGGGGAGGAGAAAACACTCATAAATACAACACACACACACACACACACACACACATGGATTTTATTGGCTTTCTTTAAAAAAAGCCATGAGAGGCTTTAATCCAGTGCTTTGTTCATAAATGTGGTCATTTAGCCAGAAAGAGATACAGGTAAGCTGGGGAATAAACACGAACTATCTGGAAAAGTAGACATGATGCTCAGGAGCAATTTCACCAATCAGAATGGGCAAACTCCTCTTCTCATGATTCTTTCTGCCTTTCTTTTTGAGTGCCCAAATTGTCACTCAAACCTTTTGAATTGTCAAACTGTCAAATGTGCCAACTGCCCATTAAGAAAGCCAGCCTTAAAGACAAGGGTACACTGAGTTGCAGCACCTTACATTATTTGAGTAATCCTCCCATCACTACTTTATCATAGACAAACATTCCCATAATGCAGATGTACACCTCAATTTAAGCTAAACAGCCAATTGTGGCTGTTATGTCCCATGTTTCATCTCTCACCCCCTCTCTTTCCTCTCTTCCTCTCAGATCTCTTTTGATTCCCTCTTATTTCCAATTTCAAAGAAAGCCATCCGTCTGCTTCCAAGTTTGTAAATTTAATTTCAAGGTATGCTTGAAGTCCTGAAACATATACAAGTTAATGTATCATTGTTTTCTGGCTTGGTTGCGATGGAAAATAATGTTTGTCATTAAACAAGAACAGAGGAGAAAATACACAAGGGGAGAAGAGAAAACACAAACACAAAGCTTCAGTTATCTGGGGCATTATACTTTAGGGAATCTAAATAACAATAGCTATTCTAGCTACTCTTAAAGACTACTCGGTGATTTTATGGTGTAGCTGAGATCTCAACCAGAAATGTTGTGATGTACATCTGTTCATCTGCAATGTATCACTAGCTCCTAATAACTTAGTGAGAATCTTACCGAAGAGCAGCAGCTCTCTGTTCCTGAGAACTGGTAGAAACTCGGAAGTCAATCCTTTCAGGTCGAGAACTTGACACTGTAAGAGGCTGTAGGATTTCTTCTCCAGTCCTCTCCTCATTCCCACTTGATGCACTTTTGCCAGAAGAGTGACTGCTCTCAAAAATGTTAGATTCAGAAGATTTTAGATTTGTGGGCTCTAGAAAAAAAAGTAAAATTGGTTTCACCTCAAAATTAAGGGTGGTATTTATAGAGAACTGCAAATTGCCATCCACTGTGGATTCAATAAAAATATACCTGCTCTTATTCATACTATACAAGAAACAATTTGTAAATTTCACATAACATTTTTATTGCTCTTCTTGCCTAGACCATTGTAACCTTGTCTAAATAAATTTATGAATACTTTTTAAAGGATGCCAAAAATTTATATGAAAGTATGTGCACACATTCTTTTTTCAAGTTATCTCAAAGATGTCATGTAGCCTTTACTTACCTGTAGTTACAGACCGAAGCTTATCTAAGACACCATGAAGCCTGAAAAATAAGAAAATATTTTAGTAAATTTTAAATTACAACAAATTAACTCAAGACCCAGAGTTGCATGCAGTTGCTGAAGGTCCAGAGAAACTGTTACCAAACTGTGTTTTCTATTATAAACTGGGAAAAGGAGTCACCATATTATCTGTAATTATATTGCAAGATATTTTAAATTCATATGAAATCAAATCTATGTTCATTCTGACCTTTTTAATCCTAAACCTGCCTACTTCCTGGAATAGGGCTCCAAGTATACCATACAAAGATGAAATGTGGTTTGCAGCTGCTCAAAACATGTACACTTCTTGTTTTAAATAAAATTTCTAAAGACACTGTAAAAGGGCTTTCTAAAGATAATTTATGTTTAAATTAGTATCTAATACTTCAATAATCTTGTGTTTCTTGTACATTTTAAAATAGATTTACAAGAAGAAAGTCTGTAAACTTTGATTTTAGACTATTATTTATTTATTAATTTGACTTGTATGCCGCCGCCTCTCCCGAAAGGACTCAGGGCAGCTCACAGTTAAAACCAATATAATAAATTAATTACCTAAAATAGAATTAAACCAACCAAACCAAATTAGACTAAAACAGATTATAAAAACAACCGCCCCCCAAGAGGAGTCAGCACAGTGCAGCCTGCTCAAATAACCAGGTTTTCAAGTCGTGGCGGAAAGTGCGGAGATCAGGGGCCAGGTGGAGCCCCAGAGGTAGTTGATTCCACAGGGCGGGAGCCGCTACAGAATAGCCCTCCCCCGCGTCACCACCAAATGACACTGGGTCGCAGACGGCACGCTGAGGAGTCCCCTGCCTGTGAGCTCGTACAGGCTACAAAATGACTACAAAATCATTATACTTCCTCTGCCTACCTTGTTAAGATTTATTTTTCCAACCCATGAAAATAAGTAGATTACTATCCACTGCACTGCATCCTTTTCAGACTAGCGTGGGAAATAGAAAATATTTAGAACTGCACAGAAATAAAGCAAGTCCACTATTAAAAAGATAGAAACCTATATCTTCTCTAGTGCAAACTGTATGGTCCCTGGGGGAGAAGTTTATCTTGTTTTAGCAAGTAACATTTTTCTCTTGAGCATGCAAATTATAATATCCACCCATTCAGAAAAAAATGTATTTTTGGTGTACAGTTTCAAAGACAATCTGAGAAGAATAAAATATTTCAGTGTAAGAATTCTTAATGTAAAGATTTTCTCTTTCTAGAAAACATTTCATACTCAACATGCTTCCATTTTTCAATTCTTTGCAAAAGAATAGCAAAAAGTGACCTACAGAGGAAACAAAAGTAGGAAAAATGTTTCCTCCTCCCTTCTCCACATGGCTTTTCATCTTTAAGGATTATTTTGTGTAATGCTGTAGTGCTGTACTATTTTTGTGCCTTTTAATAAGCACATATATTGGTACATGGAACAGATAGAAGATACATACCACACAGTAAATCTCACAGTGTTGTTTCCTAGAAAAAGGGAAAGATCCTCTGTCATCTGTTCCTGGCTCTTCTTATTGGCCACCATGACCATAATGTAATCTGGCAGTTCTTCATCTGATTTAAAGAACAGAGAATAAATCTAAAAATTAAATGTTAAAGCAACAACTATAGAGTTTTATCTACTTAATCTCCCAATAGGTTAATCAAACTATTTCCCCATCTTCATTCTATGAATGTGATGCACGGAGACCATTAAGAAAAATTTGGTCTTTAACTTTCAGGGAACAATGGTGGATTGAAGACAACTCCATAACAGCAAAGCTGACAGCCACAGCGAGAAAAGGAACTAATGAATGGATCACTTCCTTGGAACTCCTGTCCTGATCAAGAAGGCTAGGATTACGCACAGAGTGTCTCCAGTGGTTTTTACAGCTCGGAGAGTCTGGGTAAAATCACCCTGCCTAAGCCACAGTTCAGCACCTTCAAATGAACACTGGATTTGCCTACTTCCTTCTTTAGGAGTTGCTTATTAACAATTTTCTGGTTGTTAAGAACCTTCTGAAGGGCAGGTTTCATCACATTGGGTGAATTTCCTTCTACCTGGTATATTATTGGATAAAAAAGTTTTATGTAAGTTTAAGGTTTAAAAAGAAAAAAAAACCTTAACTTTTACAAAACAGCAAAAGGGGGATTAGAATGGTAACTTTTGGAACAGTTCTAGATGGACTTCAAAGGATATTTCCTATGCCCATGTGGGTATTTAACATTTTGTAAAAGAATATCTGAATATTGTAAAATAAATTGTAAGAAATATTCCTGTGGGAAAGTTTTGCTGATTGGAAAATAAACATATGATAAGAGGGGAATCTGAAAGTTGACTAGAGGGAACCAGAAAGAATTAAAGATTAAAGAGAGCCATTAATACAATGGAGCAATATTATTCGACTACAGAAATTAAGACTGCCTGGGAACAATATACAGTCTCTCAGAAACTATCTACAAGTTTGTCTGAAAAAAAATAGATATAAGAGGCAGCTACGTTTTGTGAATATCAAAAATACATCAGATGCTGATGGGCTAATTACCCACAATGTATTCTTTGTAAATATAATTCAATATAATTCATTTAAATTTTATATATTATTACTTGGTTGATACTAGTAGCTTTAGATACTCTTACTTTGATGTAATTTTAGATGCTATCATATTTAACAGAATTTTGATATATACATTATAATTTCAAATCTCAAGTATACATGTTAGCTGGGTTGTTTTATAAATGTATTTTAATTCGGTCTTAAACTTTATTTTGTTTAGCATCTGTATTAGCAATAGCAATAGCACTTACTTATATACCACTTCATAGTACTTTACAGCCCTCTCTAAGCAGTTTACAGAGTCAGCCTATTGCCCCCAACAATCTGGGTCCTCATTTTACCAACCTCGAAAGGATGGAAGGCTGAGTCAACCTTAAGCCATTGAGACCCAAACTGCCAAACTGTTGGCAGCCGGTGATCAGCAGAAGTAGCCTGCAGTACTGCATTCTAAACACTGCGCCACTGCAACTCATATTGGTCTATGACTGCAATAAACTGAATTGAATTGGATGTGAGAGGATATATAAGAAAAACAAATTTTACTGTATAAAACAGAGACTAATTACTGTTAATTTGAATGTGAATTTGAAAATGCCAGTGTACAAGAGTGATATGTAAAAGGATGTCACAATGGATTTACATTTGCAACCAGTTGACATCTTACTAACTAAAGGGGACATATAAATAATAAATCAGAAGAATTATTTGAAAAGTTTCTTAATTTGGGTTTATGAAAGCGATGTGTTAAACTACTGAAGCTGTTCCTGAAAGCAGACAAAGAGAAAATGATAAGAAATTAACTTTGATGGGATTAAAAAGCATGCTTTATAAAAATAAACTCTAGGAATATAAAGTGAATTTATTTGACCAGGGTTAAAATGTATATGTTGTGGTTCCTACTATCTATTAATTGAACTTTTTGATTAGGACTGAATGACGAATTGTTAAAGATCTGTTTATAAAGGAAGAAGATAATTTGCTTTATTTCTTAGAGAAAATGGTAAGTACAAATAAAAAGAAAATGGTAAGTACAAATAAAAAGCTATTAAGCTACTGAAGCTGTTTAAACTTATCTGGAGGGAGTGGGGAGTCAGCTTTTATATATATTTTTCTTATTTTCTTTTTCCTATCTGCACTTTAAAAAAATATTTTTATTAGTTTGCATTAGCATTTTATCTTTGTATTGTAAATTTTAACAAAATTATTATTTAAAAATTGCTCTTCAAATAACAGTTGGACCATTTTTTTTCCAGATCAATCTGTCTGCCAAACAAGACCATTATCTGAAGCCTTTCTCAAGTGTCACACCTTTTTAATGATACTTTTACAACTTTGGAATGCTTTCCATTTTTTGTTTTCCTAGCTTTTAAAAACTGCTAATGTTAGCGTCTCAATGCCTAACACTCCCTTTTGAAAAGAATGCTGCTAATGAGTTTACATGGATTTTTTAAAATTTTCTATTTTTATAATTATTTTCTAGCTGTCTTATTTTCTAGATTTATGCAAGAGGAAAATACAATCCTAAACAGCCTGCATATCAGTATAATATTTTGTATATTTTCTATTTTAACAGCTAAAATTATTATCAAACTTACCAACATAAGCTCCTAGTTCCTGTAGCTTTCCCTTTATAGCACTCTATATGTACAGGGAAAAAAAGGGAGGGGGGACAAAAAAAATCTTACTTTCAAACCATCAATATTCTGAAATTGTGTCAAACATCTAAAAAGCGAAATGTTAATTTGTTTTTCAAGAGATCACATGACTAGCAAAACATTTTTAAAAACTTTATAAAGCATTATATAAATACATGTGATAGGCTGTATATGTTCCAAAAATTTTTCAGAAGTGCTCTAGTCTAGGCCTTGCATTTTTTTGCTATTTATTAAAGTATACCAAGTTTTCTTTGGACTTCAGTGCAAGCCTGGAAAAAAAAGTAGCAACTGTTTTAGAGTTGTATTAACTTTAATTAATAAACTCCTTAAATCAGACTAATTTTTTCCACACTTGCACTGAAGCCTGAAAAGAGCAAGTTGCTTTAATGAACAGCAATCCATACACTATGCTCATGTGAAGTCTAAAGCACTTCTTCTCATTTGTTTTTATAAAAATGCACAACCCCGATTGTATGCCAGTTATAGAGAGCAGGTTCTTCACTTGAAAAATTCATCTAAAATTCAGCACAAAAATACCTAATAGAAGATGACAAGTGGCAGGGCAAGGATTCATAGGATTCAATCTGCATGCAATGTGAGGTGCTTTTTTTTAAATGATGTGTTTAAGGCAGAGATATACCATGAAAGCTGTAGCATTTAAATTAAATGTTTTCCTTTTTGGCTCAAAGATGATCTAATGAACATACTGACCTAGTTTACACATCACATTACGATACAATGCAGTCTGCTAGGATTTGACTTAACACGATGCATAAATTAAGCTCCTATAATAATCTAACCTAAACTATAATAAATTATACAAGCAGAGAAAGGTAGTAATAAACAGCTTTAATGGAGTCCTATGTTGACAGACTGCTATATTGCATATGATAATCAGATTATTTTATAAACTGATACAATATTTTGGAGATATAGTATATTTCAGCTGAGTATTCTTAAGGTTAGGAAAAATTCAGAGAGATGTGTCAAGATTAAAACCAGTTATAAAATAGTCAAATTACATGATAATTAGGCTTTAATAAATCAGGCTTCAAAATATGAACTATAGGAAATACATAGAAATGGGTCGAGAAGGAAAAATTAAAAACAGTATTCTCAGCTGCCAAAGGAGATAATATAATCACTTATTATCTATAAGTTAAAAGTTCTGCAAATGAGATAAAGCTTGTGATATAAGCAGCTGATGGCCAAGTCCCAGAGTAAACAGACTAATACCGAGAGACTACAAAACTTCTGAGTTTTGAAGAGCTCCACCAGCCAAGTGAGCGCCTCCTTGATTAATGATTATATATAATTATTAGCAAGGAATATAATAAATAATATCCTAGATAGAACTCAGATGACTAAATGCAAGTGTAGATCTCATCCTTGGATTGCTCAATATGTCTCACAGAATCTGCAGTGCAGAATTGTTCATTTTGGAATACATACACACACACACTTATAATTCTGCCTTAATTTTGTGCCTAACAACTCTATATACAACATATAGAACCTGTGCAAAACTTATTCACAGTGGATCATGGTATGCAGGCATCCCCAACCACCCCTCCCTAGAATTGCATTTGCAACCCTTGAAATATGTTGAGTTCACCCTGCTGAATTTCTGTGAGGGGAAAATGGTAATGGAAATAAAAGGCTTCTTACAAGGCAGAAGATTCTCAGATCCATCCCTAAAACTAAAATTGAGCACACATAAAAAAGCATAACTTTCCAGCTCTACCCATTCAAGTGATATCATCACACCTTCAGAAAGCTTCTGTGGCCTGTCAGCAGGTTAGAAAATTGAGTTATGATTTTCAACCCAGGGGAATAAACAAGGGCTTATTCCTGTATTGAGACACAGCATTAGATTTAGCATTATGTTTTCAAACTCAGACCATGGTTTAAACTAAGATGGAGCACATATAGTTGCTTTTCATGTATTTTCTTTGCACCATTCATCATTGAAGCCCCAACTGAGGTGGTGGTGGTGGTAAATAGAAAAGGTGCTATCCCGTAGTTATTTCCTCTTGTCTTCAAACACAGCCAAAAGCAACTACTAAGATCAAGGTTGCTAAGGACAATATCATGTGCCCTTCTAGAAATTCTGATTATTTATACAGCGGTCTTTGTCCAATGGGATTAACCAGCAAGTAAATATGCAGATAAATGCATTATTATTGTTACCCATTCTGTAGGTCTTGCCTAGGATCTTTGGTCATGTTGTAGAAGACAACCCAGAATTTGCTTTATGTAGATAAAAATCTGCAATACTAAAACCATATAACCTATATAATCCACATATTTAGGGCATATTTCAAGGAGAAATAAAACCTCCATTTAATTATATATTCACTGAGCACCGCATCCTTTTCATATTTAAGTGTTCTGAAAACACAACTCCAGCATAGGATTATATGATTTAAAAATGAGATGTGGGTCGTGCACCTTGCATACTTTACATAAAAGTAAACCTCAACTGACTGCACATAGGCTTTCTTTCAAGTAATCCGAGTCAATTGGATTGAGATGGGTGGCTATAGAAATTGAATAAATAAATCATGCAAAGAATCTCATTGTTACATATTTTTCCTGACAAAACTTTCTACCCCTAAAACAGGATATTCTACACACCTACCTAAATTAAATGCTTGAGAAATTACCCAAGGTTACACTTTCAGATACTATAGTACAGTAGTATAGTACAGTACAGTCCTTGACTTCCAATCATTCATTTAGTGACTGTTTAAAGTTACAGCAGCACTGAAAAAAGTGACATGTGACTGGTTTTCACATTTACGTTCACTGCAGCATCCCCATGGTCACATGATCAAAATTCAGGTATTTGGCCACAAGCATGCATTTCTGGCAGTTGTGCTGTGATCACCATTTGCAATCTTCCCAGCTGGCTTCCAACAAGCAAAATAAATGAAGGAAGCCAGGTCCGCTTAACAACCATATGATTCGTTTAACAACTGTGGCAATAAAGATCATAAAATGGGATGCAAATCACTTTACTATCTTATTTAGCACCAGAAATTTTGGCCTCAATTATGGTAGTAAGGTGTGTTTTGATTTCTATGCTATTCACTACATTAACAATGGAAGGCTGTTAAAATCTAGTTTTTCCCTTAGATGGTGGATCAGGAGAGCAAGAGAGTCTGGAACATGTGGTTTTATGATGGAACTGTTATGGTCACCAAGCCAGAAAGGTTGTGGACCACTGCTACTGTACTAAAGAATGGTGCTGTGGTTGTGCTTCTACATCCTCTGAAGCACTTTTGGAAGATCAAGCCCAAAACATTGCACAATCCTAAAACTTACTTATTTGATATGAAGTTAATTTCAAGCAAACAGCTTTCATAATGTTTTATAAGCTGACTAGAGGTATCTGTATGACTGAACTGAAGTACACATTTTTGGAATTGTGGACTATGATGAAATTAGACTATTGTTACTTCTACAGAACCAAGTAAACTAATCACTTTCTTGATTGAGCCACATATCCTAAATTAACTGTCCATGAAAAGTTTTTGTTAGATAAGATTTTGACTGTTCATACTCAACAAATATGCTTAGCATATGAGACAGAATTAAATACCCATTCCTGCAGCTACTAAGGTATCATGCTACCTAAAGAAAAATAGTAAGAAAAAAAATACAGGCAATCCTTGAGTTATGATAGTTCACAGTGACTGTTCAAAGTCACAAAACAATCCATTTCCCAAGTATTTACAATACAGTCCTAAAATTATGAATGTTGCAGCACCACGGCAGTCGCTCACCTTTATGAACGACTGCAAAGGCACAGCAACGTTCACCCTGCCTATTTCCTCCCGCTCCCTGGCTCCCCACAATTGCTTCCCCCTTCCCATCCTGCCACGCTGGACAATTTTGCTACCAGTATCCTTGCAAATGTTTTGTGTGTTGAGAGTGAAATGTTATGAGGGCTGTGATCTCTTGCAACTTCAGGCCACCACTCTCTGAAAAAGCAGACTAGTGTGATTTCAGTGCCTCAAAGCAACCCGTCAGCTTGCAAACATTCTGGGCAGAAACTGGAAGTTTCTGGGGGCTATGATCTTGCATGGCAGAGAGGCTGGAGAGGAGACAGCTCGCTAGATCTTCGCAAGGTAAGTGACCCAGAGCAGCAGGATTGGGGGGGGGAGCAATTGTGGGGAGCATGAGGTATCTCAGTGGGTCAGGGGAAGCCTTGGGTTGTCTTAAGCAGGTGGCCTGTTCCATTACTAGCCCCTCTGGCCTTCCCCACCTTCAGTGAGATACCTCATATGCATTTAATGACCTGCACATTCAATTAGTGAATGTGAGGTGAAAAGCAAGGAGTTTTCATGTTCATTTTACGTGATTCACTCCAACAAATACTCAGATTAGGAATGTAATTGGCAGGCTCCATTACATTCATTAACTCAAGGACTACCTGTAACTTTCTAGGAATTCAATTGAACAAAAGGAGCAAGATTTGTTTGAGCATAAAATAAACAAAGAAAGCCTTTGCCATTTCTTA
The DNA here is from genome assembly GCA_009733165.1 of Naja naja. NCBI lineage: Eukaryota > Metazoa > Chordata > Lepidosauria > Squamata > Elapidae > Naja > Naja naja. The sequence goes on along the minus strand of CM019148.1, from coordinate 327,206,692 downwards.
CCAAGTAAACTTAATTTCACTACATGGACTATTTTGTTCTTTAACAATAAAGTTAATCAAAGGATCCCTGCTTCCAGGTTACTATAGTAACCATGCCAAGAGGATTTCTGTACCTTTAGGAATTGCATAGAAGAAAAAATTATGCTAGGTAATTAGAGAAAATGAAATAGAGCTTTTCTTATCACAACAGCATTATGATATAAATTCTGGCATGTGACAATATCAAAAGCTTTATTTGACTAGAAATATCTCCCTTCACTATTTTTCTACATAGCTACATTTATATCAACAGAAGTATTTTCCAAATCAGTACTAATATGTGTGGATTTCCAATTTACAAAATATTTTTAAAGAAAGAGCAGATTTTATACATTTATTTTTATAGACAATGTTAGGAATCTGTATACCAATTAGTTGGGTTGGCAATATATAAACCAACAATGTATGTTTGTAGCTTTAAGAAAAAATCACTGTGTTGATTTGTACTATGTTCCGATTGGTTGATTATATTGTAAATTACCATAAGAGGGAGCTAGAGACCATAGCTTGCTCTGACATTCTGTTCCTATCTAAGGTTCTCTGTTGTATTTATGCTGTGCTTATACTTTGATATCTTTGTCTACTGTAAATGACTTGCAACCAGTAAGAAGACTTTGTAATTGGATTGTGCTATTTCTTAAGAGTAAACTTTAATTCAATTTAGTGTGTCTGTGTGTGGCTGAATAATTATTCATAACTACTCTCATAAACGTTTCCATGTGCATATCCTTGTCACTCAAGGGTTATTCTGTACATATCATAACAGACATTGGTTATCCATTCAAATTTTTTATGAATGATTGTATTTTGATCCAAAATTAAAAAAACAAAATAAATTTAAAATAATTTGCTCATTTATCAGGAACTATAGTCCTATAAACATTTAAGCCTATTCACAAACTTTTGCAAGTACTGAGAACCACAAGCACTCAAGCACAATTGATTGTGCAGTGACCAATACCCTACATCCTCCCTCCTTTTTCATTTTCTAACTTCCTGTCAAGCACAATGGCTTGGGGCCGGGGTACTTGCAAGAACGTCTCTTGCCAGCATCGAATGCCGCTCGCCCGGTGCGTGCCCACAGACAGGGCCTCCTTGGGGTGCCGACAATGTTGGCTGGTGGCCCCTAGGGGTAGGGCCTTCTCTGTGGGAGCGCCCACTCTATGGAACCAGCTGCCCCTGGAGCTACGATTGGCCCCTGACCTCCGCTCCTTCCACCGCGGCCTAAAGACATGGTTATTCAAACAAGCCGGCCTGGACTGAGGCGGGGTTCTTAGTTTTATAATGTTAGTGTCTTTGGGGTCTTAGATAGTTTGGCTTGAATTGGGTTTAATAATTTTTTAAGTAATTTTAATTTTTGTATTGTGTGTTTTTATGATGTGAGCCGCCCTAAGTCCTTTGGGAGATAGGGCGGCATACAAGACCAAACAAATAAATAAATAAGTAAATAAATAAAGATCTGCACTTTCATTTGCTTGAAACACAGCTCTCTCAGTATACAGTAGAATGAAAAACTAGATACACATTCAAGTAAATATGAGTACAGCACCTTTTCAGACTTCCTTGCACAATCCATGGAAATTTAAAAGTAAAAAGGCAAAGCTCGTGCACTGGAAAGAACAAATACATGCACCCCAATCCCTTGGGCCTTTATATTTGAAAGAATTTGTGAAATGGGCTTCATTTGTACACCAAGTAAGAGTTTTGTTGGAATAATATAAGAACATTCCAAAGTATTTAGGAAGAAATGGAAGATTCTTGATTATAAGACTGTTGATGGCAAGGAGCACTTTCCTAAGTCAATCGTGTTGAGCAACACAAGATTTAATGAATCAGACCACAAGTCCATCTGATCAAATATTCTGTTCTCTCAATAAATCGCCAATCATATGCCTTGAAAAAGCCAGCAAGAAAGACAATACTCACCTGCTTGTGCTCCCCAGCCAATGATACTGTCAGGCATATTGCTTCTGATATTAAAAGTACATAACTACAATCATACTAATGGGCATTGATTATCTTTATCTCTCCTCCATCAATTTGACCATAGTATTCTCTTTCAAAACTCTAAATTTATAGATAACATTGCTTCTTGTGGTGATTATCTTTTTATTTTCCATTACATGCTAAGTGAAGCAATACTTTCATACATTGTTTTTCATATTTACTAAAGAACTGTTCATTATTCAAGGCTGCGAATGATATTGTAGGCTAATATCAATGAGAAAAACTGTCCTTGATTACTCTCCTTGCACCATAAATAATTCTGTGAATCTCTTCTTTTTAGTAAATACTATGAAAAACCATTTAGTATATAAAAGTAACCTGGACAGGATCCATACAACCACAAATTTACTAAGCATATCAATAAAAAGGAGGCAGTGTCCTGAAAAGTTTTATAACCAGAATAATTCCAGAAATGTGATGATATTGCTTGAAAACCTGTTATGCCTCTTGCTGAAAAAAGTTTAGTATGTCTTATCTTTAAAACTATTTCTTTAAATGAACCCAAATATTTTTTTCTTTCTTTCTAGTGCAGTTGTTTCATACCTGTCATTATCTGGAGCACCTCTCCAGCAGGTTTCCCCCCCCCCCCAATTTGAAGGCAGACAGTTTGGATCAAAACTGTATCTATTATGACAACTTTTGAGCCAACAGACTTTAAGACTGTGCTGCATGTTACTTACTTTAGTTCCTTCACTTTGAGTGAACTGACAAGTCAAAAATGCTGTCTCCTTAGACAGATGCACATTGATTTATTAGATTATACACCACTTTTCATTCAGGAGAATGACATGATACACAGTGCTTCCTCCTCACAACCACTCTATGAGGTGTATTAAAGTAAGAACGAGTGACTGGCCCGAAGTTACTCATAGGAGTACCCGGGGATTTGGGCAGGGAGGCAGAATAGATACGTTTATTAAGAAAGACATTGACTAGATATAAAGGGAGGGGAGATTATAGAATTAAAATTGGTGAACGTGCATCAACCTGAATCGACAATTACAGCTTTAAGATACCTGCAGATTCCTCCTATTTTTATTTTTGTGTACAAAACTGTATTTTAATCGACCTTGTAGCAGCACTCAGTTTGTGGCGCCCATCAAATTCTAGGGATGAAGCGACGAGGTGACGCTTAAACCTCGGAGAATATCTATGGAAGATCCTCAGTCATCCAGGTCATGTTATCCCAAAGGTGCTTTTTCAAGAGGCAACTGGAGTTTCTGGTCCAGCTGCCTCTTAAAAAAGCACCTTTGGGTTAAACCTCGCAGGCAACCCCCGAAAAGAAGCCCACACGCGGCAACCGTTTCGGACACAACAACTTTCGACCCTGCCATTAGTTGAGGGGAGAGTGAAGCGGGGGAAGGGAACGAGTCGGGCCCACGCGGAAAAAGAAATGTGGGGGGGAAGGGTAAACGCTTTACCCCGCTCCACATTTTCTTCGCCCGCCTTCCCCTTGTGGGGGGGAGGGGGTCCCCTGCAGTCCTCATCACCATCTGCCACTCCACCGAGGTTCGTGTCTCTCACCCGAATCTTCCGGCTGATCTCGGTGCCGATTTCCATGGCCACCGACACGGCCAAAGGCTTCCAGTCCCCACTCTTCCCGAAACCAGCTAGGCCCGACCCCAATCCACCTACAGGCTGGAAGACAGAGAGAGAGAGAGAGAGAGAGAGAGAGAGAGCAGAAAAAGAGTCGGGACAAAACCCAAACAGGCCGCCGCCGACAGCGCCTCCTTTTGGTAATGAGGCGGTAGTTGAGGAAACAAAGCTTGCGGGCCTCACTGGACTCTTAACCGAAGCGGAGCGTCCACTTTGAGGAAGAAGTCGGCGGCGGAGCTGGTAATAGTGCGCCCTCCACAAGAAGCTTCTCTGAGCTGATGCTTTTCTCTGGGGAGGCAGCCGGCTTGTGAGTTGGTTGTGCAACCTGTCCAAGTCTCCTGGTGAATTAAAAGCACAATTGTCAGCCAAGCAGCTATTCACCTTGAGTGGGTTGTTATGGCAACATTCGCCACAAAGGGAAGGTAGATCGAAGCCTATTTGCCAAAGGAAAAGAGCAGAGTCGAATATTTTACATTGAGAGGCATTGTAAACATCATTTTTAATAACACGCAATTTGTCCAGGTTTGAGGACTATATTTCCTTCTTACGTTTATTATACATGCCATTCCGTAATGTTCTGTAGGAGCACTTGAAAGAAACTTTTAACTCAGTTTGAGGGTGTGTCTTTTTCACTTGATATTTATACACTTTTATTGTGCTTTCAGTATATTTGATGCTAATTTTAAAATAAGCAAAAAGTCCCAGTGGCAACTTAAAAATCTTAACCATTCATTATGGAGTATTAAAAATGTATTAGTCCTTGACTTAAGATCACAATTGGGACCAGCAAGGTGGTTGTTAAAGTGAATCTCATCCAATTTTACAATCTTTTTGCCACAATTGTTAAGTGAATCACTGCAGTTCTTAAGTGAATAATTTGTCATTAAGTGAATTCAGCTTTCCCCTGTAGGAAGTTAGCACCCACCCCTCTCCTAGAAAATTGAAATATCCTAGGAAATATTAAAAAGTCAGAATATTTCCCCTAAAAAGAGTAGAAACTCAGAAGCAGAAACTCACCTCAGAAGCAGAAGTTTACCCCCACCTTTGTTAATGGGTGGGCCATTAAGGCCTGGGCCAGAATATTTTTCATAACAAAGATCTCCAGGTAAAGCTATAGCAATTGTCCAAAGCCCTTTTCATTACATCATCATCCAGCAAGGCTCAACCAAGCCTGGAACTCAGGACAGCCTACAGAGTTGCTCCTGCATGGCCCCATGGGAGTCTGACCACCAATCAGAATACAAGCTCAAATTCAAATCTCAACAAAGGGTATAAAACCAGGCACTCTCAGCATCTCAGCCCTTCCTTCTCTTTTTCTTCACCTTGAAGCATGTGATCATCCTTCTTTGGAGCTCCAAGCCATGTGGTCCTGTCCACCATTAAACCATCTTTCCAAACAGCCTCAGTGTTTCCAGTGTCTTTTTCCCCACTTGGAACTGAACCCAGAAGGATAATTCTTCCAACACCCCATTGACGACTTCACTTATCAGAAGCCAACAGGAAAGGTCGCAAATGGTGATCACATGACCTTAACATAAATACATGCCAGTTGCCAAATGCTGAAATTTAAATGATATGACTGCAAGGATGTTCCATGGTGTTAAGTCACTTTTTTCAGTGCCATTATAACTTTGAAATGATGCTATATGAATGTATTTATGAACTTGTAATTGTTCTGGTGACAACACAGGTTTTCTTACAATAGGGCTGTGTTAAATCTTGTTTGTACCTCCGCTATCTATGATGAATGGACAACAGTTACAAATAATTTCCTTTTTTGATTAATCTTATTGTGATCTAAGACGGTATTTCTTTTTGAGTGCTTCCTTAGGTTATCTCACTGAAAAGGATGCAATGGTGATGAAGAGACTGGACAGCTAGTACATTTGATGGGGGGGGGAATCAAAACAAGGCCAGTCTATAAAGACATTGTTTTCTGTTATGCCTATTAAGGTCAAATGGGAAATTATCACTGAAAAGTCATACAGAAGATTTATGTAGTGGAGTAGTAATTCTGACTTTTTATCAGGAATGATTATACTACTCAGATTCTTAGTTATGCAAAACAATGGGTTGAAATTTAAACTAAAAGGTATTTTCAAAGACTTAAAAAGTTACAAAGCACTGAAATACTTAGAACTATTCTAAGGAAGGAACAATGCAAAACAAAAAACAAAAAATCCATTCTGAGCAGAAGTGGAATTCAGCAGGTTCTGTCCAGTTCTGGAGAACCGGTAGCAGAAATTTTGAGTAGTTCAGAGAACCGGCAAATCCCACCTCCAACTGGAGATTTTACAGCATCCTTCCCCTGCCACGCGCAGTAAGTCACGCCCAGAGAACCAATAGTAAAAAAATTTGAACTCCACCACTGATTCTGAGTATAATAATCTTGTAACAATGATACAGATCATAAAGAAATTTTGACTTCTAGAAGTGTCCCAGTCAGTACTTTCAAGAAGTTTTCATACTCCGCATGAATTATTGATATAAAAAGCCTTTTTTTCCTAATGTGACTACATTTGTGTTTTTCCTTCATATTTCTCTGCAGTATCTGCAAGAGGGCAACTAGATAGCTTTACACTGGTATTAGCTGACAAATTACGATTATTTTTGATTCAGATTACGGACATTTTAAAATGCACCCACTGATCCATCTGCAGTATATTGACAGTAAACCTAATTTAAGGAGAAGATTAAAATATTTCTGAGAACTATAAAAATAAAACCAATGCATTTGGAAAGTCTGACTTTAATTAGAAAAGCTTAGCGTAATAAAAAAACTGATCAGCTGCTATTTATTGTAAACCCCATCTATATTTCTGCAATGGCCTTTTAGCCAAAGCAGCAGCTGTTCCATTGCTGACATTCTCGCTGCTAAACGTTCCAACTTTCTAAGATAATAACTGCAAATGTACATAGTCTTCTCTTTGATGAGTGAAACCGATGTCTGTCACTTCAGTTTATATTTGATTTTTTTCCAAAGCACTTTTCACATTAATTTTCAATTATTACATTTCACTACATAGTTTTCTGGGTTCACTGATCCTACAAAGGGCACTCTTATTTACATTAGGCTTCATAGAGTTGCATAAATGCAACATTGCTTATGCACTTTCTTGATTGATAAAATTGATGATTGAAGAAATTGCCTAAGTTTTTCTCGATTCCCAACTATATGGCCCCTTCCCCTCATTTATTTAATAGACTATATCAGGGATGGGCAATTAATTTTCCCAAGGGGCCACATGAGAAACTGTGACTATTGTAGAAGGCATCAGCAGTGGGAAGCTGGACCAGAAGAGCCAAAGGGTCGAATGTGGCCCATAGGCCGTAAAATGCAAACATCTTAGATTATATGCTAGATTTTACAGTGGCTCTTGGATTTCCACAGAAGGACTTTTGGTATACATTGGATTACACTGAGGAGGAAGGACAGAAAACTTAAATTCCACAAACATTTTGTAACTCTGGGTCCAAGTCACCGTGTTTGCCCATGATATGTCTCACTATTCACATAGCACAAATATCTGAAAACCAAAGTAAATACTATAGATAAATTTCTATTTTGTCAACCTGTTTGAGAAAAGAAAAAAATGCTTCTAGAAGGTGAATGGGTGTATGGAGAATAAAAATAAAGGAAGGACTTAACCTTTTTTTTCATTCCTCAGTTTCTTGCTTTCAGTTGGCCACAAGTGGCCAGCGCTCCCATCAGATATTAACTTAGAGAAAAACAAAGAGTAAGGCTCTTTTATGAACTATTGACCCGATTCACTCTTGTGATAGCAGCTTGACTCCAACAATGCTGAATTAATTCAGCATTGCCAGCATTGCCAGGAAGAAGAAATTTGAGGTCTTTCCTGTTACAGATGGAAAAAGACAAGGAGATGAAACCAGAGCTTTAGAAACTGAACAGAGATCTGTTTTAATCAATTCTTTGCTCTGGTTCATACAGTTAATATAAGATTCTGTCACTTATTTAGCCATCTGTTTATTTCCCAGCATTTTGGGAAGTAAATCTTATTGAATTTAATTGACTTCTTTTTCTTTTTGACCCTTCAAATCCCCAGTGACTGCCTAGGCAAGTCCCTGCAAGTTTTTTGGCAAGATTTTGGAAGTAGTTTGCCATTGCCTCCTTTCTAGGGCCAAGGAAGATTGTAACTGGCCCAACCCAATCACCTGGCTTTGGGTTTATGGCAGGAATAGCTTTATGTATGGGTCTAATTGAACTAAGTACAGTTAGAGCAGTTGGTGTAGCAGTTAAAGATGCTGGGCTAGAAATCAAGAAACCATAACCACTATACCAAACTGGCTCTGATTGGACTTAGTCTTTAATAAACACAATACACAAATTCAGTGTGCATGATCATTTTTAGTCAGACTCTTGCCCCCTGTGCTGGTTTCTCCAATTTCTAGAGTTTAATTTTATAGTCATGGAAGGAAAAATATGTTGAAATGCATCAGATCACAGTAAATGTTTTTCATATTTAATATCATGAGAAATAATATCTATCTTAATTGTATATAACAGAATATAAATATGCTGTTGTAACCCCTGAAAGAAACATTGGGGTTTAAATCATTTTAAAATGCTGGGAGATTATTTAAAACCATAAAAAGAAAAGCATGGCTAGAGCATGTACCACAGATTAACAATGGTATTAGCTAGTTTAATGAGATATCTATGTGGAGAGCCAAGAAAAACTGTAAAAGATAAAAATATTTATTATAACATGTGGAAAGCTTACTTAAGCAAGAAGAACAACAAGTAGCACAAAAACTAGCAAATAAGTATAAATTGGCATTGAAGCATTATTGAACTTAATACTTTATTTGGCCAAGTGTGACTAGACACACAAGGAATTTGTCTCTGATGCAGAAGGTTTAAATGTACATGCAAAGCAACAGAATAATGATGATCATCATCATCATACCAATAAGAGGGGGGGAGTAAGAAGGATAAGGATAAATAATAATGCTACAACCATACTACTTGGGTACATACGCACAGACATTAGATAGCACTGTAAGAATTAAGTGTTCAGCAGCATGAGGGCCTGAGAGGAAAAAAACCTACATTTTTATATTTTAAAAATCTTAGATTAATAGAAACAGTAAAACAGCCAGAGAAATGAGTGGACTGTTAGGTAACACAGGACTGAAAATATTACCAAAGAAGGATTGACTATTTTGTAAATTAATGATGATGTTTATATTGGTATTCACAGTTGAATGTGTTGGACAGATATGTCTATGGTCCAGTTGCAGTAGAGAGCAAACTTGAATAGAGCAATACTATATTTCATCAAAGAGAAGTGGAAAAAACACTCATATAAATTTGCACTATCTGCACACTTATACCACATTAAATATAATTGCATTTTAACTATCAAAAGCATATATTATTCCAATTTAAACAGTGGCTTCATCTTCTTGCTTTCTTCTTCCAGGAGGGGAACTAGATTTGCTTCCCACAGTATTGCCCTTTGGAGCAACTTATTTTTGCTACTGCTTTTAAAACAGCAGGAAACGTGGAGATAATGATAAATGCAAAATATTATCTTTGCCATCTTTCCTGCTTCTCAGACATGAGGAAGTGATATGATGCTTCTGAATTAATTAGGCCAATGCTGTTATGATGCCTGGAGTTGAAAATCAGATTTTTGGAATTTGTGGATTGAATGAAAGGCACCAAAGAAAACCAAGTCATTATATGTTTCACTGATTATAAAAGGCCTTTGATTGTGTTGATCACATCAAGCTGTGGAATGTGAATACTGTAGAAAAACAGGAATCCCAGTATATCTCATTGTCTTCATGTGAAACTTATATACAGGTCAGGAAGCCACAATATGTACAGAACATGATGTAACAGACTAGCTCCAGCTGGCAAAGGAGTGAGATAAAGCTATATATTCTCCCGTTATGTATTCAACCTATGTGCTGAATATATATTAACATAAACTGGATTGGAATGAGGTGAGTGTGGTTTTAAAATTAGAGGAAGTACCATTAACAATCTGTGCTATGCTGATACTACTTTGATAGCCAAAAATGTAAAGAATCTGCAAGTTGTAACAATAAAAATAAAGAAGAATCGTGAACAAAATGTGACATTAAATGTTATTCTGTTAAATATAAAGAGGAAACTAATGACAACAGGTAGTCTTAGAATTCAGAATAAAGATATTGTGAATTCTAAATAGATAGATAATTTCTGTCTTTTAGGCCAGAGATGTCAAATTCAAGTCAAACTTAACTTGAATTTATTGCCACAAAATATAGTGATGGCTGGTAAGTCACATGGCTTTAAAAGGGAATTGAAGAATAGGTCTCCATGTGTCACGTGCTGGCCCCAATGTGTCACATGCTGGCCCCGGCCCCACCCAGTTTAGCAAAGAGGGAAAAAGTTCCAATACATCATGTGACATCACGTGATGCCATGAGTTTGACACCCCTGGTTTAGACTCAAGCATCAACAGTAAAGGAATAGGCAGTCAAGAAAAGCACTAGTCTAGCACTAGTAGCCATGAAGTCCTTGGAAAATATATTCAGATACCATGGCATTCCTATACTTTACAAAGATCATATTAGTGCAGGCAATAGCATTCCCTGTAATGCTCCATGGAAGCAAATGTTGGACCTTAGAGAAATAAGCTAGAAAAAGAATTGGCTTTTTTGAAATTTGACATTGGAGAAGACTTTTGAGAATACTAGGGACAGCCAAGAAAACCAACAAATGGATCATTGAACAAATCAATCCAGAGTTCTTCATCAAGGCACAAATAACCTAGCTGAAGTTATCATATTTCAGATACATTATACAAAGACCTAGTTCTCTGGAGAAAGTTCTAACACTGGGAAAAGTGGCAGGAAAGAGAAGAGAATCACCAGCAGTAAAGTGGATAGACCCAGTTACAGTAGTGATGGATGCACTACTGGAAAACCCAGTCAGGGATAGATCATAATGGAGAAACTCTATGTGATTACTAAGAGCCAAGACTGATTTGAAAGCAGATAATCAAAATGTTCCTATTGATGAAAACTTGCCTCCTTCCTTTTCTTGGCTCTTGACTTCCAGCTAGTCTCTCCCCCTGCAGTCACCTTGGTACTTTTGCCCCTTTCCCCTGAGAGAAGAATGGCTTCTAAGAGAATTCCCCGAAGATGTGTACCCAGAGCACAGCAGCTGTATAAAAATGGCAATTTCTATGCCAGGGATCACAAAAAAGATTGAAAATAGAATTACCGATTTTACAATGTCCTTGTATCAATTAATGGTATGTCACATCCAGAATACTTTTTATAGTTCTGGTGTACCTTAATAATCATTAGGATAATGCCAATTGGTTTGGTTATATCTTGAGTATATCACAAGAACAACCAAGTCTATTGCTCCCTCATACATGCTGACCTTGTTCTCTTTAAGCTAGAATCTCTCATTTAGAGTGTTTTTCAAGCCAACATACTGTTGTCAGCATCCTCTCATGGGTAGACTGACACAGCTAGGCGGCTTTGGAAAATCAGCATGACAGTGGATGTCCACAAAAAACAGTTTTCCCTTTTCTTGAAAGGCTATGATCAAGGGCCATTCAGTGAAGCTGCTTGGAAGGTGATATAGAATAATTAAAACAGTTTCTCTTGTAATTCATGTAATGAATTCTTAACTTGAATTTATTGCCACAAAATATAGTGATGGCTGAAAAGTCACATGGCTTTAAAAGGGAATTGAAGAATAGGTCTCCATTAGGAGCAGCATGCTTCCAAATACCAGTTTTCAAGGGAACAATGGTGGATAAAGGATAGGTCTTCTGCTTGCAAGGGCTTTAGAGCATCTAGTTAGCCAAAGCTGGTCTAAAATGATAAGCAGACCTATTATACTCCTATGCACATCTTCACAAAGCATTAGGAAAAGCACATAGCATGAAATAAAGATAATAATGAGGGTCATCAGGGACTGACTGGCACTTTGCATTTTGTGTCTATCCATCCTTTCTAGTTAAGTAGGAAGGGCATACTCCAAATCCCATATGCAAACATGTGTCAACTACTAGGGGGTTTCAGCAGAATCTATTCTGTCGTGGCACCTGCCCTCTGGAACATCATCCTTTTTGTAAATCAGATGGGTCCTGATCAGGCCTGGCTGGCTGATGTGCTTCCTTAAATCAGTAACACCACCCTATCACAGAACATCACCCGCTCACAGAAGAAATGAGAAACAGAAGACCCGGGAATAACGCTGCCTCGGCTGAAGTTTTCTTCAGACGTAATTCAGGAGACGATCAGAGTGTAGGTTTGCCAATGAAACTTCCCAGTTGCTTAATAGAAGCTAGCAAAGAACCACATATTATGAGGTGCCAATCACGCCTGTACTTTGTTATTCATCGTTGTTGTTTTTTACTCGCGCAACGCCGCTCGACGATAGAGGGATATAGACGGCCGGGTAAAAACTGAGACAATTCCCGGGGCACGAGTTTTCGCGGACAAAAAAAAGGCTTTGTTTCGTGCTGCAGCGGGCGAAGGCGACGAAGAGGAATGGCAAGTTAGGGACCGACGTGTGCCTTCGGCATCTCCCGTTCGTGCCTTGCCAGCTCCCCGCCTCCGCCTCCGCTCCTTCCAGCGAGGGCAGCGGCAGCAGCTGTCCCATTGCTGACATTCCCCCTGCCGAGCATTCCAGGCCTCTGAGGTAATGGGGCTTCAAACACAGAGGGCTGTACTTTAATGACCACACCGTATCCTTCCGCATGGCTGGAGCCAATGGGAACGCCTCCAAAAGGGGAACGAGGAAGGAAAGGGCGGGGGGGGGGAGGAAAAGAGGGGGGAGGGGAAAACCTTGAGCGCTCGGAGAAAAGCTCTCCTTGTGCTCCCGCAGCCTTCCTCTGTCAAGAGAATCTGGTTGGCGAAGGGGTCGGCCCGTGTTGATTCTCCCATCTTCTCCCTAACTTTTCGCCGAGTGGAATGATATCCAGAGTCAATTTGGGGGGGTTGATGTTGTTGAGAGGCAGGAAGTGAGGCACGTTCGCACTCTGAGTGCCCGAGAGGAGAACCGAGGGCGGCTCGCTTTAGACAGGACCTTCCTTTCTCCCTTCCCCCTTCCCGAAGGAATAACCTGTGAAATGGCTTCGTCTGAAGCGCTCTCGGGGCTGCTGTCGGGATTTTGCAGCTAAAGGAGATCTTTTTGTTTTTGCTTTGAGTTTTCGCAACAGGTAAAGTGAGCCAGCCGGTGGCGATGGTGGTGCTGGGCAAAGGATATTGGGCGGGTGGAGGTGGAAATTGCCTTTGGATGTTTTATTTTAAGATGGTAACGTTTCCAAAGCAGGACTCGTAGTTTCTTCACTCACTTTGGAAAAGTCCCCATTCAGACTCCGGAAAGGTTGCAGTAAAGGGTAAATGGCAAGTGGATTCTCTCCTTGACATAATTAGGAGAGGGCGGGGAAAGGAGGTTATTTCACAGTAAAATCGGTCTTGGATGGCAAAGTGGTTCGCGACATGCTCTGTAAGTAAATTAAATCTGGTTACCTTTTTTCTTTACCTTTTCCTTTCTCGCTGCCTGTTACTCCTTTTAATCTCTACTGGTTGAGTCTGACTAAGCGATGTGACATCTTTTCTAAAGTAAAATTGTCTCTTCATCTGCGTAATATATCTCACAAATGACAGAAAAGAGATGAAGCATCTTTGTGTAGAAAACTAAACCGAGTTATGTATAGAGAGATTTTGCTAGGCAGTTATAGTGTTTTGCATTCTCAGTGGTCTCTATTATTAATTCTAATTCTACGCACCAGTGAGAGGAAAAAACTAATCTTCAGGGTTTTATGGGGTGCATTTGATGAGTGGATTAAGATCAAAATGGTTTGAGACCATCTTCTATATTGGCACATCCCATTCTTAACAAAATAATGTTAACATGTTCTCTTGCTCTTTTGCTTTAAAATGTATTGTAATGGAATGAACATTTAACATACATATGTATGTTCCCTCCATTTTTTATTTTTTGAAAGAAAAATATGTAAGCTGAAGAAGGGAGATTTATCATTCTCCTTGACGTATATGATACTTCCCACTTCTTTTATTACTGTATGTTCTTATGCAATCCAATCTGAAAACAAAGTTATATGGGAAATATTGCTGGTTATATTTTGCATACTAAAACATGGGATAAAACAGATTCTTGTAAAGAGTTCTAGGACTGCTATGATTTCAACATACATTTTATTGGATTTACTAATCTGTGTACCCTAACTAGGCAGAATGGAGAGTATTTGAAATAGGCGAATATGGCGAAGTCTAACATGACAGCAGCTGGTAGCAGAAAGTAACAGCTGCTAAACAAAACTGGTTGTGCTGTGTTAGCAAGAATTGTGCTTGGCTAGCGTGGAAACTTGTTGAATAGGATTGAAGCATGATACCTTCTCCACCCATCCGCTGGCATTTTCTAATTGACTTGCTGTAATATGACTGCATTCTCTGTGGCTCATTTTTGGAAAGTTACAAAGATTAGGAAGATACATTTTAAAATGTTTTGGCCTTCTGATTTTTCTGAAATGTAAAAATAGAGGAAAATTAACGTTTTAAAAATATTCCTAAGTCAAAAAAATCAGTCTAATAAAGAATGAATCCAATAGAAGTTGAAACATGGTGTACCATTTAGCCAAAAGTAAGTGTTGTATGGCAATACATTAAAGTCAGTGAAAGTGACCATACTCATTCAAAAGTGAGTCCCAGTAATTTAAAATAGATCTTAGTATCATATTAAACATGGATGCAACTATAGACTTAAGCATGTGCTTAGTGTTTCTAAATGAGAACATTAGAGCTATAAGTATTTGTTGGAATATGTAATATGGTATAACGAATAATTGAAGAAGCTTTAGAATTTCATGCATTAATAATTGTACATGTGATTAGATAAATATGGTGAAATGTCAAACTTCAGGCATATTTCTGAGATAGCGTATTTAATATATAATTTAAAAACCTTGTAGAATGTTGCAATATGGTACCTGCATCTAGGTGGAATCATGGGTGGGATGCTACCGGTTCTGCCTGGCTCTATAGAACCGGTAGCTCTGAAGAGCAGCAGGCACAGAATCAGTTCTGTGTTTGCTGCTGTTTGGCCCACCTGCCTGCCTGGGCTCTTACCTGTCCTTTATTTCCTGCTTTTTCAACCTCAGCTGCTTTGTGCGGCACAGCTGAAGTTGAAAAAGCAGGGAAAAAGAGGCTTTTTGAACTCCGCGCACCTGTGCGCAGCGCTTTTCAGCTCTCTGGGAGGCACAGCCTAAGGTTAATGTACACACGCAAAACATAATCACCGAACTGGTAGTAAGGCCGGTTGAATCCCACCCCTGGGTGGAATATATAGTTTTGTGCTGTACTGAGGTTGTAGATGAATATGATGGGGAATGACAACAGTTTAAAAGATGAACACATGTGGTTTTTAATATACTAACAGGACAGAGTCAGAGGACTATCATTTATACATCCAATTGTAATACTTCTAAGGTCAGTATTGGAGCTTCTAATAATTGGCAGTGCTGTGAATTATTACTGGAATGGATCCATGCCTTGATCATCTTGAATAAGAAGTAAACAGAGGTCCAAATTGTAAAAAAATTACTAACATTTCCTTTAATGAGATAAAAAAGTAACTTTCCCTAGTAATAGCATTAGTACTGTTCACAAAGGATTGAGATTCAGCAGTGTAGTGGCAAACTGTCTTCAACAGACTATAGAAAATAAACAAGTTCATCATGACCTGTTAATCAAGTGTGAGATTCATCCTGATGATGTCTTTAAAGTACTCATGAGCAGTCCAACTTGTTTGTTGTCTGGTTGAAAACATTTCAACTTCAAGTATATTTTCTGCTTGCAAGATCTCTTATATTTTTATTGCTGCTTCTTTTTGGAAATTAAAAAAAACTTTCTCTCATGAATACTATAAGGAAAGGTGTGATAGTTGCAAATATGTCCCATGGTTGAAAGCACTACATTTTACTTCCTTAAAATAATCTTGCTCTATAATAGTCATAAATGTAGTTGCCTTTGATTGAATGAGTTGTGAATTACAGAAGTAACATACATGTAACTACTTCATGAATAAAATGCAATTTCTAGATTATGTTTTCAGCATAACATTAATAGTTAAGGATCATATATCACACTAGGTATGATGTATATTTACATCACCAGAACAGTAATATAACATACTAGCTGGATACCCATGCTTCGCAATGAAACTATGTGATTGGGCTATGCAGGAGAAATTCGGTTCACAATCCGTTGGCTCACTGGTGGTCTGTGGTTGAAACAGATAAAGGTTTCCTTTCTTTTTCCCTTTCCTGTTCCCTTTTCCTTTCCATTCCTTTTCCCATTCCTTTCCTTTCCTTCTTTCCTCCTTTCCTTTCCATCTTTCCTCTTTTCCCTTCCCTTCCTCCTCTCCTTTCCTCCTTCCTTTCCTTCCTTCCTCCCTTCCCTTCCTCCTTTTCTTCCCTTCCCTTCCCTTCCCTTCACTTCCCTTCCCTTTTGTCTGTCTGTCTGACTGTCTGTCCGTCCGTCCATCCATCCATCTATCCATCCATCCATCTATCTATCTATCTATCTATCCAGCAAACGTGTTGTAATATACAATCCTCCAACTGTTGTCCCAAAGGTGCTTTTTTTCAGGCCAACTGGACTTTCTGGTTTTTCTTTGAAGATATTTTGCTTGTCATCCAAGGAGTTTCTTCAGCTCTGATTAGATGGTGGGTAATAAAAATACTACAACATTTGATGCCAAAGAAGCTTCTTGTTGGGAAGTGTAGTTTGCATCCTTTTAGAGAGTCGTTGAGGCAACTTGGAGGTTTGTCTGTGTCCTTGGGTCACCTGAGTGGTGCAAATGGCTGTGGAGTTACTAAGGTAACGGAATGTGAGGTAACGGAATGTGAGGCAACTGGCAGTTGGAACAGAGTTCTTTTCAGGTAGGGAGGGGGAGTAGAACTCATTAGCATCAGAGCATGTTAATTACTGTATTAAGAAATACTAATGACCTGATGGTCATTTTGAAAAATCCTTTCTTAGTGAGCACCTAGAAGCCAAGAGGAACATATGTGCCAAATTTCAAGTTTGTAGGCTTTACGGTTCTGGAGATTTCGTGATGCTGCATGAGTGGTATTTTGCTTTTATATATATAGATGTATGTAATGTAATATAATGTAATTACAATACAATAACCTGAATAGCATAGAGGTGCACAATTGGGTCCTTCTAAAAGCCTTGGATATGACACACAGGGATCTCTCATATGTTAGAAATAAAAATGAACAAATACATTGGATAATAACAACTACTTATTTTAATAAAGATTCAATTATAATCAAAATAAATAATGCAATTAATTTAATTTTGTCCATCAGTACTTTTGGGAGTATGGCCTCTGACACAGCATCAAAGACCAGGTGAGATCTCTGGCCTACAAAAGGTTGGACCTTGGTGTGTACGCACATTATATAAAGATATGTATCAATTTGTTGCATCTAATGGGACCTAAGTAAGATGCCTTCTCAGTAGTGGTCCCTGCCTTCAGTAGTGGTCCACCTCAGAATCAGCAAGCCCCGAGACTTCCAATAAATCTTGAAGACCTGGCTTGTCCCACAAGTATTAGGTAGTATGTGGTTGAAGCTCACAAAAATTGTTTGTTGGATGTGAGGGAGGTGTTGCTTTATGGAGTACTGGAAATATTTTGTTGGTTTTATATGCCATGTTATTTCAGGAGTGTGTGTGTGTATTGTCTTATAGTTTATAATAAACATGTTATGACTTAGTGATTCTTGTGAGTGCAGTCAATTCCTTATAGAAGACATTATATTTTGGCATAGGATTATCTGTGAACCATATTGAACAATGTCCTAGTCTTCTTTACATTGTAAAGAATGTAGGAACGTGCAGAATTGTGTATTTTTCTGTGTAGTTTTATTATTGAAATATGTGCAACATGCTCATCATCTATTGTTGATATTGCTAAAATTTTATTTATTATAGATTGGTGCTAGTAAATATTTATAATAAATCTTTCTAATACAAGATTTTCCTGGTGTTTATTTATTACTTAAGCTCTCTATGCAGTTTACAATAAAACACAAAAAGAAAATAAACACACGTTAAAACATATACAAAAAAATAGAAATAAAGACCATCATATCATGGCCATGGAAAGGCATTTGTCAAAATCTGAAGCAATATAAATTAAAATATGATTAAGAGGCTTGGAAAAATAAAAAATGTATTCATTTCAAAATAATACTAATGTGGGCACCAGTCAAACTTCTTTAGAGAGGGTATTCCATAAATAGGGTGACATCACAAAAACACTTTCTTTTGTAGAATCTCATGTCACCTTCCTTGGTGGCGCTATCTGAAAAAAGACCTCATTAGAAGATTTTAAGGTTCAGGTAGCTACATATGGGAGAAAGTGCTCCTTCAGATAATCTGGTCTTAAGCTTTTTATGGCTTTAAAGATGAAAAACAGCACTTTCAATTGGGCCCAGAACAAACTGGCAAACAGTGTTGATGGCGAAGTACTGAAGTTTCTGGAGAATATTCAAAAGCAGCCTCTTTTAATGCATTGTAATAATCCAGTTGAGAAATTGAACATGAATAACTGTTGCAAGACCATCTTTTTCCAGGTAAGAAGAGCAACGGAGATTATTAGTGGCCTGGAGGCTAAAGCATATGTAGAATGGTTGCAGTAATTAGGTATGTTTGTTTAATGAAAAGAAGAGAGTGGGGGTGACATGACAGCAGTTTTCCAATATGCAAGGGGCTGCCACAAAGAAGAAAGCGTCAGCTGTTCTCCAAAGCAGTTGAAGGCAGGACAAGAAGCAATGGATGGAAACTAATCAAGGAGAGAACAAACCTAGAAATAAAGAGAACAATTAATCAGTGTAACAGTTTGCCTTCGGAAGTTGTGGATCATTGAAGTTTTTAAAGAAGAATTTGGACAACCACTTGTCTGAAATGATATAGGATCTCCTGTTTGAGCAGGGTTTGGACTAGAAGACCTCCAAGATCCCTTCCAGTTTTGTTACTGTTTATTAGAAAGGTGATACATCAGCTGCAATTGGTAAATCAGAAGAAAGGTACTCCATGCTGCTGAGGTCACTGGAGCCTCAACAAATGATGCATTTACAACTATCCCTTAACTGCAAACCTATCCTTTTAGCACGAGTACAGACCATTGCAGTACCAGAGGAGCATCGTTTAACTGGACAGATACGACACTCATAAACAGTCTAGAGTCTCGTCTTGTTACAGTCTGCTAACCTTCCACAGCACTGTTTATTATGTACTGCATGTTACAACATCTCAGCTCACATCTCCAGAGAGCCACTCCCAGCAGCTTCACATAGATGTTAAAAAGCATAGAAGATAACATGGGACCATAAAAGACACCAAAGCCCAAATGCTACGAGTCAGAAGAATAACCTCCCAGCACCTTCTTCTGGAAATAACCAAGGAGGGATACCTTGGGATACTGTCGGTTAGGCATTGTCGGCTGGCGGTTCCCAGGGCTAGGGCCTTCTCCGTGGGAGCGCCCACCCTTTGGAACCAGCTCCCCATGGATCTCCGTTTGGCCCCTGATCTCCGCTCCTTCCGCCGGGACCTGAAGACCTGGTTGTTTCAACAGGCTGGCCTGGAATGACCCGGGTGGGGTTTTTTTAAACTGTTTTAGTTTTTAAGGTTTTAATATTTTATTGTTTATTTTGACTTGTTAGGTTTAATTTGTTTTTATGTAAATTATATGTAAATATGTGCTGTTTTAATGTTAGCTGCCCTGAGTCCTTAGGGAGAAGGGCAGCATACAAGTCGAATAAATTATTATTATTATTATTATTATTATTATTATTATTTTATTATTATCTAAGTCAGATCAAATCAAATTAACCTTTATTGTCAGAGTACAACATGTGTACAATGACATTGGCTGAGTCTCCCTTCGTGCACCCCCACAACACAACTCACAGTGAAGACAAAAAAGAAAAACTCCCTAACCCAGTGAATTCTACTAACACGCTATCTATACACTATAGTAGGAGTAACACCAGAGTCGCTTGTTGAGATGGGCAGCCATAGGAATGGAATAAAGCTTCTGCCATTCCAGGAGGATGCCATGGTCAGTGGTATTAAAAGCTGCTGACAGGTCCAAGAGGATCAACAGAGTTACACTCAGCTTGTCCTTTTCCTGACACAGTTCATAGGATGACTTTACACCAGTTTCTATTCAGTTTCTTGCCAAGTCTGCAAGTGGTTTGAAATGGATCTAGAAAATCAGTTTAAACCAAGGCAACCTGGTTGATTAACCATCGTGATACAAAGAGACATGCTGTATATACTGCATGGTTGCCTGTTATGTAACAAGTAGATTAAAAGTGTTAATATAATTGTTGGTGTAAAATTAGGGGTGGGATGGTGAGAGAACCACCAATTCCTTCTCAGGTTGCTTACATCCTACTTTGACTAAGAAAAATAATAATAGCCCAGCCCACAGTACTGTTTTCAATAATAGTGGGATAACTTAAGATACTGTACAATAAAGCTCCCAAACTTTCTTCTTTAACTTACCTAGTTAAGAAACTGGACTTTTTTGAGTAGTGACCTTACTAAACTTAAGGAAAAATATTTTTATTGATCAATTTAAACAATTCATATAGCTGCCCATTTCCCAATGACTAAATGGTAAAAACCAAATAAGAACACAATATAAAATGAATACCCAGAATAAATAGTATGTAAGGACTAACATCATCCCAAGTCTATCCAAAGACTGGAACTCACACATTCTCAACCCTGTTTAATCTTCCAATCCCAAATCCTGAGACAATTAGGTCTCTAGTGCCTTATGAAAGACCAACAGGATCAAGACCATTCTCAGTCTCTAGGCTAACGTTGTTCCAAGGGCAAGTGCTGTGGCAGAGAAAACATGATTCGTAGGCCTCATAATATGTCAGTGCTGAATAGATGAACTCTGGAGCATGGCCACTCTGCTAATTTTGGTGGTATGGGCAGAGATAATTGAAACAAGCAGCCCCACAAATAATGTCCTTTGCTATGTAGGGTTTTATGGATGATCATCAGCCCCTAAAACTGCACCCAGGAGCCTTCTGGGATCCACTGCAGCTCACAGATCAGAATAATATATGAGTATATTGTGGAACTCCCAAAACTGCCTGCCTTACTGCATTCTGGACTAGTTCAAGGGCAACTCAGTATAGAGTGTATTACAATCGTCCAACCTGCTAACTCAGAAAACAGCACGATGGTTGCTCAAGAAGAGCTTCTTTTTCAGTAGGAGCTGTGAGTCCAGGAAGGCTCCAAAATTGCTCATCCAGATCCCCAGAGCCTCCAGACATCAGGAAAAACCCTCAACAACATTACTTGGCTGATCCGAGACGGATATGCATAATTGCCAATGTACTGGTGATGCCTCACCCTGTGATGCCTCACCCTGTGTCTAAAGGTGACTTCGCTCAGTGGCTTCGTGTAGAGATTTTTAAAAAGTAGGGAGAGGGTAAAGCTGTAAGAAACCCCATGAAGCAGAGTCTTAAGTTCAGCCTTTCCATACCCTTTCCCATCATCATAACTGGAAAGGCCCTGGGGAAATGAGGAAACTATTACAATATTGTACATCTTATAGGAAACACAGGCACAGCCTGATCATTCAAACTGATTGCAGATTTCTTTGCCCTGGTGAATATCTTCTGAAAACCAGAGAATCTTGATAAATATGGTCTCTTTTTCACCATAATTGACAATATGCTTATATTGGAGAAGATGGCTAAGTAATTGTAAGCCTAGGACAGGATGTACAAATCCATTCCACTTTCTATTGAATGAACCATTGAAACAATGTAGTTGTTTGAAATTTTGAAGGCATGCTTTTTCAGTGGCCTCTGCTGAAGGTCCCTGCTTTTTGGAATAGTGTTCTGATATGGGTGGCTGCAATAGCTCAATAAGCCAAATAAACTATAGCAAATTACAGTCATGGTCACTATTTTATTGTTTCAGCAGGTCTCTTAACCTACATGTTGCTTTTGTTTTGTGTTTGTTGATTGTTTTTGTATACAATCCAGAATCATGTTGAATTGGGCAGACATAAAATGTTCCAAATAAATAAATTAATCATAACAGATAACAGATAATCAGAGTTGGACGGGACCTTGTAGGTCATCTAGTCCAACCCCCCCGCCCAAGCGGGAGACCCTACACCATTTCTGACAAATGGCAGTCCAATCTTCTTGAAAGTTGCAAGTGATGGTGCTCCTACAACTTCCAAGGGCAAGGTGTTCCATTGGTTGATTGTTCTCACTGTCAGAAAGTTTCTCCTTATTTCCAGGTTAAAAGTTTCTCCTTATTTCCAGGTTAAAATATTAAATACTTTAAATAATATGAAATATTATGGAAATAATAAGTGTCCTTAATGTAGGGATTGATGGTAGGTTTCCATTTAGCCTACTTCATCTTATACATTTTGGTTTATTTCTTGCTTTTTAAACCAAATAAAGTACAGACAAGAATGGGCAAATCTCTGTCCTTCTAAAGCACAGGGCTTTCAGAATGATTTTGAAAGTTGTCACATGTTCACATTTTATGAAATCATGCTTATAATATTTCAGAAAACTTGGAGTACATGTTTTTAAAAAATGTGCAGGTAGGGAAAATAGGAATTGGGTAGTAATATAATGAAACCATTGAATTATGCAAAGTTGGCGCATCAGTCCAGATGGTTTTTTAAAAAGTTTTTGAGAGGATGTCTTATTTTCTTGCATTTGTTTTCTTGGTCTGTGAAACCTGAATAAGTTTTACATGCTATTTATTTTGTTCTTCAACTGAAAATATATGGGAAATTTTATCAGCATTTCTCAATGCTAATGCTATGACATATGAGTTTGGGAGCTTCATTCCTTTCATTGATGTTTCCTTACCTAAACAGAGAAATAGAATGACTATGGGTAGGCAAAAAGGAGTGGGAGGTTAGCAATTATCACCTTCCTGCTGGCTTCTCCATTTTTATCACCTTCCTGCTGACTTCTCATTGATGTTGCTTGTGAGAAGTTGGCAGGGAGTGTAAGAAATCAGACCTCCTCCTCCTTGACTGACCCATGGCACTGTATGCCACTTTGCTGGGGGAAGGAGGAACAAAAGGAGCCATGAATCATGAGGAAAACTATCCCTGCTTCACAACTGGGTCTGTCCCTAAGGGCCCTCTCCCTACAGGGAGGAAGAGGACTCACCCATCAACTACCAAGCCACCTCAGCCAGGCCTATCTTGCCAGCAGCATCCAAGTAGCTTCCTTGTCCTTCCCTCATCACCCACTGCTATTAAGATATTTCAAATTTCAACCTCAGTTCCAAAGCAGCCAACCCCAACCAGCTGATTGCACACAGGGACTAGAGAGGCAGGAAAGGTGGCAGGGATACTTCCCTCCCATCTTACCTTGTTCCACACAGTCTATGGGTTTCTGAGAAATGTGGTCTGTTGGCATTGTGGTGCAGAAGCAGCCACAACTTTTCCAAATTTCATTCCTGTAGGAGTCATAGATTCTGGTTTTCTGTAACTTAGTTCATCTGAATTATCTTGGTTCAATAATTATTGCCCTATAATTTCCAAATTCTCCCAGTTGAACGGTACAAGCAAACACTCAAAGGTTTGGTATTATATAAACAAACATGCAATTTCTATTTAGATTTCATTACCAAAATTGGTTATAAATTTGGTCATACAATGTTTACATCTCTCAACTAATTATTAGAAAAATTAACCTTATGTCCCAGAAAAAATGTGAGAGACCTGTTAAGAACATGAGGTGGGAAGATTTCAGTTCAAATTTTATCTAAACTGAATTTATGAGATGTGGTCTTACCTTTAATCTTTTTTCTCTTTTTTGTTATTTGTTTAAAATGAATAACATTTTTTGTAAGGATGTTAGGGAAGGTTTATGGAGGTGCTAATCAAGTAGTTGGGGAATGTTAGATAAAAAATAATTATACCATAGTGAGTAATATGTGGCTGGTGTAAATTGGACTTATAAGCTATTAAAATGTGAAAATACCTCTGAGCCTTGTTTTAATTAACTCAGTTTCCCCCTCTTTCTTTCAGAATTTTTTGTGGATGCTTCCTTTATTCAGAATTTGGAAGAAAACCTGCCACTTTTTAATGGCTGCCGCTGCTGGATGATCATCTGAAACTCTTTATAGAAGGGAAAATATTGCCAGATGGTTTTCTGTGGCTTTTTGTAAATGAGTGAAGGAAGAAATGCCTCTACCTTTTGGGCTGAAGTTGAAACGAACTCGACGCTATACAGTATCTAGCAAGAGCTGCTTGGTAGCCCGCATTCATCTACTTAACAATGAGTTTGTGGAATTTACACTATCGGTGGAAAGCACTGGGCAGGAAAGTCTGGAGGCTGTGGCACAGAGACTTGAACTTCGAGAGGTAGGAAACATGGCTGTTAGCATCTCCACCTTGGAATATAAGAGGATTAAAAACTAAATTGTAGTAGGTCAGATTCAATTTTATATTTACCCTGTTACTATTACTATTGTCTGCTGTCTACAATATATATTCAAGTGTATTGAACAAACAGCAATCTTGTCACCTGTCACGCAATTATTTTTGACTGAAAGTAGCAGGAATTTCAACCTGATTTTTTATACACA
This sequence comes from Naja naja, assembly GCA_009733165.1. Classification (NCBI taxonomy): domain Eukaryota; kingdom Metazoa; phylum Chordata; class Lepidosauria; order Squamata; family Elapidae; genus Naja; species Naja naja. Next base: position 327,182,368 of record CM019148.1, on the reverse strand, counting down.
AAACAAAGCAGGCTTTCAGTCAGTGATGTAGAGTTCCTCCATCATCTTTCTGCACAATGGCTTCTCTAGGACACTGTTTGTTGCCCAAAGTCAGTTGGATTGAGATGGGCAGCTACAGAAATTGAATGAATAAATAAATAAAGCATTCACATAAACAAAACTGGATTTTGCAATTAAAAAATATTTCTACAAGTGTACCTGCATGTAGCAAAAGCTGTAAAGAACCTTCACTAAGAATGGATTGTGCTATAAATACCTGAGAGATTATACTTAGATTGCCTGGAGTAATAAGGTTACAGTCTAGGAACAGATAATATGAAAAACAAGCAGAGAAAGAGAAAAAAATGTATTCTTAACTTTAACAAGAGCAATTCCATTGAAATGAAGTAATGCCTTACTTACCTGTGAAGTGTGTAATGATTATAATATATATCTAACAAGATTCTGCTTCATATTTATACTCTCCAATGAACATCACTGACATGGTTGTTTGTACTGGAGTTCATTAAAATTTTAGTAATTATCAGTACATAATTGTTAATCCAACAATTGGGCAAAATGTTGCGCTAGTACCCCATTAGTATTTCGTTCAGTTTTCCAACCAATGAGCCAGCTGTATTTTTTTCAGCATATTCAACTCCCACTCTGTACAGATTACAGACTGATATTGATAACACCAAATGCATTAAATACAACAGGTGGGGCTCATTGGGTTTATTTGCCTCTGAAGATTTTTCTGTGTTTATAAGGGTAAATATTAGAGTTCTGTCTCTTGTTTTTCAGTAATTTATATTTCATTAGCTAATTAGTCCCAAAGGTGCTTTTTTCAAGAGGCAACTGAACTTTCTGGTTTTTCTTTTTTCTTTGAAAACGTTTCGCTTCTCATCCAAGAAGCTTCTTTAGTTCTGATTGGATGATGAGGAATGTAAGGATTTATACTCCTTGCAGACAGCTGGACATTTGCATTTATTTATTTATTGTTTGTTTGTTTGTTTGGACTTATATGCCGCCCTATCTCCTGAAGGACTCAGGGCGGCTCACATCATAAAAATCCACAATACAAAATTTAAAAAGTTATTTAAAAAGTTATTAAACCAAAGCCAAATAATCTCTAAAACCCACAAAAAAACACTAAACCTAAAATGAATAAATCCCCCGCCCTCAGTCCAGGCCGGCTTGTTGGAAAAGCCAGGTCTTGAGGTCGCGGTGGAAGGAACGGAGGTCAGGGGCCAACCACAGCTCCAAGAGCAACTGATTCCACAGGATGGGCGCTCCCACAGAGAAGGCCCTACCCCTGGGGGTCGCCAGCCGCCACTGTCTAGCCAATGGCACCCCAAGGAGGCCCTGCCTGTGGGAGCGCATAGGGCAATGGGCAGTCGATGCTGGCAAGAGACGTTCCCACAAGTACCCCGGCCCCAAGCCATGTAGGGCTTTATAGGTGATTACCAGCACCTTGAATCTCACCCGGAGGGCAACTGGCAACCAATGCAGTTCACGCAGGAGGGGCGTAATCACAACCCACGCGGCTGCATTCTGCACCAGTTGAAGCCTCCACATGGTCCACAAGGGCAGCCCCATATAGAGAGCATTGCAGTAGTCGACTCGGGAGGTAACGAGCACATGAGTAACCATACGCAAGGCATCCCGGTCCAGATAGGGGCGCAACTGGTGCACCAGGCGAACCTGGGCAAATGCCCCCCTGGTCATGGCTCCCACCTGCTCCTCCAAACTGAGCTGTGCATCCAGGAGGACACCCAAGTTGCGCACCCTATCCACGGGGGGCAACACCTCTCCCCCCATGTCTAACAATGGAACATCCTGGATTATCCAGGATGCCGGTACGTACAGCCACTCAGTCTTGGCTGGGTTGAGCCGGAGCCTGTTCCTTCCCATCCAGATCCGCACCACCTCAAGGCAATGGGACATCACAGCGAGGGCATCACTGAGTTGGTTTGGGGTGGAGATAAAGAGCTGGGTATCATCAGCATACTGATGATACCTAACCCCAAAACCCCGGATGATCTCACCCAGCGGCTTCATATAGATGTTGAACAGGAGGGGAGAGAGGACCGACCCCTGGGGCACCCCACAAATGAGGGGCCTCAGGGTCTACCTCTGTCCTCCTGTCAACACTGATTGCAAACGACCCGAGAGGTAGGAGGAGAACCACCGCAAAATGGTGCCTCCCACCCCCAACCCCCTGAGGTATCGCAATAAGATACCATGGTCGATGGTATCAAAAGCCACTGAGAGGTCTAATAGGACTAGGACCGAGGACTGCCCCCTGTCCCGAGCCCTCCAGAGATCATCTACCAGCACGACCAATGCCGTCTCCATGCTGTACCCGGATCTGAAACCCAATTGATACAGATCTAGCTAATCAGCTTCCTCCAGGAACCCCAGAAGCTGTTGGGCCACCATGCTCTCAACAACCTTTGCCACAAAGCAAAGGTTGGAGACAGGATGAAAGTTATTCAAAATGGCTGGGTCCAAGGCACTTCTTAAGGAGGGGCCTCACCACCGCCTTCTTCAAGGCGGTGGGGAACGAAGCGTTGAACACTGCCAGGAGCCAGCCTTGTGTAACCTCCCGGGTGGCATAAACCAGCCAGGAGGGACACAGGTCCAATAAACACGTGGTGGAACTCAGCCCCCGCATGACCCTGTCCACTTTACTTGGAGTCACAGGCTCAAACTCATCCCAGATAATATCCACAAGACCCGGTGTTATTCCCTCGTCAGACTCTAGCCAGTCAGAGTCCATCCCGGCCCAGATCTGAGCGATCTTATCCAGCAGATGCTTACTAAACTCTTTGGCCCGCCCCTGCAAAGGGTCCTCCCTCGCCCCCTGGTTAAGGACGGAATGGGTGACCCTAAACAGGGCAGCTGGGCAATTATCTGCAGAAGCAATGAGAGCACAGAAGTAAGCGTACTTCGCTGCTCCCATCACTGCCAGATAAGTCCTTGTAAAGGATCTTAACTGGGATCAGTCAGATTCGGACCGACTGGACCTCCAACTTTTAGTGGGTCATTAAGGTCACCTAGAGGTTTATCTGTCTCATCAGGGTCACCTGAGTACTGCAAATTGGTGTGGCGCCTTCTTGGAACTGTTGAAAGGACTGTGTTGTAGATTAGAGATAGATGATGTTGTATCCCTTCTCCTCTGTTGAGAGAGAGCTGTTCAGTTTTGACATAGATGGCCTCTTTAGCCCCTCTTTCAAACCAGCAATCCTCTCTGTCCAAAATATGGACTTTGTTGTCTTCAAAAGAGTGGCCTATGTCTTTTAAATGCAGATGGACTGCTGAATCTAGTCCTGATGTGTTTGTTGTCCTATGTTGTGCCATGTGCTTTGATTCCCTCCACCCACTGCAGCACAAAATGGAAGTCATCAGAACCTTACATCACCAAGCTGAAGGCCTGCCTACCAGCAAAGGTGAGAAAGAAAAACAACGTAAGCATATCAAGGAAGCCCTCAGAACATGTGGCTATCCCAAGTGGGCCTTCATCAAATCCCCCAAAAGACCCTAGAGGAGCTCCTCTGTAACAGACAGTGATGAGAACAATAAAGGAAGCAATGTTGTCATTCTGTACATTGCAGGCATATTAGAAAAGCTCAGGAGGATCTTCAGTCAACAAAGGATATGTGTACACTTCAAACCCAAGAATACACTAAGGCAGAAGTTTGTCCACTCCAAGGATAAAACACTCAGACAGAAACTGAGCAACATGGTATATGCAGTACAATGCAGTGAGCCATGTGCAGATCTGTTCATTGGTGAAATGAAACAACCACTTCATAACGCATGGCATAACATAGCAGAACAAACACATCAGGACTAGATTCAGCAGTCCATCTGCATTTAAAAGACACAGGCCACTCTTTTGAAGACAACAAAGTCCATATTTTGGACAGAGAGGATTGCTGGTTTGAAAGAGGGGCTAAAGAGGCCATCTATGTCAAAACTGAACAGCTCTCTCTCAACAAAGGGGATGGGAAACGACATCATCTATCTCTAATCTACAACACAGTCCTTTCAACAGTTCTAAGAAGTTTAGTTTTCTACTATGACCAGATATCTTGTCTGTTTGAGGGGATTTGTTTTTAAATTACATTTTATTTCTACTTTACCCTAAGGAGCCTAGGAAAGCATACCTTTAAAATACAAGGTAGATTAGGCTGAAGGAGAAACTTTGACTTAAGGTAATATTAAAAAAATATAAACCATGCTTATCAGTAAATAGAATGTAATCTAAACCAAGACTGATATGGGGATGTTGAGATAGTCTCTTGCTTTGACACATTATTAGTAAATGTAATGTGAACTTGTGAACCTTAGTATTTCTAGGTACCAGTTAACATTTCTCTTCAAAACATAACATTTGAAATATTATGAAGAGGACATTATCTAATACATTCTATTGTATGGTTATATTTCCTACTTCTAGATTTGTATTTTGGTTCAAGTTAGTAAAAAAATAGGTCACAAATTAGTCAAGAAAATTCATTTTTGTCTGTGTGGCTTATTTTATTGCAACTGTTTATTTGGAGCTTTAAAGAATATTCTGGGAGCAGATATTTCTAGCAGGCCCAGTACTGTGGACTATTTATATCCCACATTACATGTTTCTAATTAGTTGGAAAAGTTAATAGCCTTATAAGTAAGCGAGCCACTGAGTCCTGACATTTTTGAACAATTGCTTAAAGTAATTTGCATTATGCAATCATAAACGCTTGCTTCTAGAATACTAGGACTACACTACATCACATGATAATCTGTACTGAAAGATAAACAGATTCCTGTGGTTATTTGAACTTAAAAAGCTAGTTGTAGGAATTGAGGTCCCCCACCCCCTTGCCTTGTTTTTGCTAATCCTCCTTCATCCGAGGCTGCTTGAGTCAATCTCCAGCAGCTGGTGTTTTGCATTACTTTTGTGAAGCAATTTGTTATGTGGTTTCAACTGTTTAGAATATAGTGTGAAAATATCTGAACCATACTTGAAAATATTTTATATTCCCAGTTTCAAGAAACATAACTTAAAATATCTGTCTAGTTACAGTCTTCTTAGTTATCAAGATTAAGTAAATTCATTGTAACAGTCTTAATACCATTATCAAAGAATGAATCAGTACAATATTGTGCTGTATTTATGTATGTATGTATGTATGTATATATGTATGTATGTATGTTGCTTGTTTCCTACAATTATTACCCCTTAATATTTGCCTAGAACCTGGTGTCCATTTTTTTATGTTTATGTGAAGTTTGCATTTTCAATTCAAAGCTACAATAGTGCTGAAGAAATAATTCTTCAACCAGTCCTTTCCTTTATGACAATTGCAAGGTCCATCAGTCACGCTTTGCAACTAGCATGCAATTTCACAGGTAAAAACTGTTAAGTTCAGGCACGGTTCACTTAGTAATTGCATTACTTTACTTCATGATCAAAGGGGAAGTAAGGTGTAAGCCTAGTCATGGTCACATGATTTTCAGCTGAGTGACCAAGCTGTTAGTCCCAGCAGTGCTCACTCAGCAAGGACTAGCTATAGTAAGAGAGAGACATGTATCTGCATGCTTACACATGCAGTCAGATTGTTACTGTAACACATCACGATCCCTGCTTGAATAATTGACTATCCTAATGCAGAGCAAGTGTGGATACACACAGACTCTACAGGACCTAGGCATGGCTGAGAAATGCTAAAAAAGATCTTGCATATCATTTAAGTGAATTCAAAAGAGATGTAAGTGAAGTCAAATATAGTGTAGAAAGTTACAGATTAAGTTGGGTTTGCAACTTTGCAGCACCACCATGTCTGAAAATGACAAAGCCATGTGAGAAGAAATGCACCTGCTCTCAATAATTTTCAATCTGTATAGCAAATGAAACAATAATAGAATCCTGCCACCTAACAACACAGAATCAGTTTGGTATAATAGTTAAGGCATCATGGTAGAAACCAACAGTGTGAGTTTTAGTCTTGCCTTAGGCACGAAGCCAGCTGGGTAAACTGGGATCAGTCACTCTCAGCCCTAGGAAGCAGCCAAAGGCAAACCACTTTTGAAACATTGCCAAGAAAATTATAGAGACTTTCCAGGCAGTTGTCTAGAGCAAAAAAAAAACTGGCTCAAAAAACACTTTCCATTTGAAGTGAAAACAAAGCAACTAAATTCAGAACCATACCACTCAATAGAAAGGATCAGCCTGCCAATCTGTACAACTCCTGAAATTCAGGTTGTGCTTTCAAGGTAGCTATTCTCTTCCCTTCTCCCCTCCCTTACCTTGGAACAATATCTGTTATTTACAGCAACAGCTATGTGGGATCCTGACCTGTCCAAGCAGAGTGGGAACAAACTGTGGCAGTAATTTGGCCCCAGTTGTGCATATTGTATAATCTCTGCAGCATTGTGCCAGAGCCCTTCTATGTCATCTTCTTCTTCCAGCCATGATTACAGTCAGCTTAGGCTTCCATGGCTAGATCTCTGTGGATCCACATTGAAGAGGTGTCAGATCAGATTCCTATTCTGCCTAGAGAAATGCCTGCCTAGGTTGATTGGGAACAAATTCTTGTGCTCCAAACCATTTCTGGCATCCCCCTTAAATCTGTTCATGAACATTGCCCACTAAAAAATGTTTGTACGAGGCAGATATAAACATAAGGCAGATATAAGCATCATTCCTTTTACCCATTTGACAGAGCAGTGTTTTTTCAGTTGTACTTCTTGAAATACAGCTCTTCCAGCTAACCATTGCCAATTAGAAGGAATTCTAAAGAATTTATGAGAGGTTCTTCTCACACTGATAGAGTCCACAAGTATTAAAACAGGGAACACATGCAGACTTCTTCATTGAAAAGGCAAGTTTCCAGCCCACTGCATTGAAACAAACATGAAAAAATGAACAAGAGTTTTGCCTGTTTCAACTGCCTCTGTGTAAGTACCTCACTTGAAAGTAATCATTGGAATTTTGGGTTTATAACTGTTAACCTTCCTTCCAATAAACATATTTCACAAAACTCCGAGATTGTTTCTTGAATTAACTATTTTGAAGCAGCCAAGAAAGAAGTCTGACACAGTTATAGTTTCAGCATTAAGTGGAGAGCCTTAAACCTTAATCCCTTCATGCTCATTACTGAACTACTTATGTCTACAGAAAGTTCTGAAGTGGAGGAAGAATTTCACACAGATCTTGTTAACAAACTAGCTGTTAGAGACAAGAGAATTTTTCATGTACTTTCTTTTTTGGAGGAGGAAGATTCATGTCAATTAGAGCACCTGAAGTTTACAGTCATATTACTGGCAGTGAGGTGATTAACATGAGATAATTGTTTATATAGCTGTGGTATAATATTTTGCCCATTTTAGGTTTGGTTAAATTGTGAATTAATTTCAACAGGATTTAAGTATACTGGTTGGTGAAGTTCTATATGCAAAATATTCATTAACTTGACAGATTAGCAGAATGCTAAGAATCATGCCTAATTTTCAAAGTATTGTACATTTGTTCTAGGTTTTGAAAGACCTAAAACTAAGAAGAAATTTCTTGACAAAATAATTAATCATTGAAATGACTTGCCTCCAGAAATTATGGGTTTTAAAGAAGAGATTGGACAACCAATTGTCTGAAGTGCTATAGGATTTCCTGATTAAGGAGACAGTTGGATTAGAAGTTGTCCACGGTCCCTTCTAACTCTGTTATTCTGACATATCTCCCTAAGGAATAAATGATACTGTACTACTAGTTTTTCCACATTGTTTTTCCTGTGTTCATGTATTTTGCACTAGTCCAATCCATTGTTAAGCATTCCCACTACAGGTATTCTTAGATTGAACATCTATGTTGTTTGTCGAGCAGATAAGAAAAATTGCAATTAATGGAATATAATTGTGTAAAAATCTGTCTAGGGGATTTACTTCCTGGAAATTGAATGAAGAGTAACTTGTTAAAATTAAGAAATCTTACAACAGCATTATTCTTGAATGCTTAACATATTTCTAGAGTTATGTCAGCTTTCTGTAGGACTGGCATATATCTTCTGCTAATGTTAGCAATTTGTTTAGACATGATTAAAATGTTATTGCCTTTTAATATACTTCACACTGCAAGATTCTTAAATGCAATTAGAGCGCCTGAAACAAAACATACAATTGCAGCTATGAATGTGTACCAGAAAGAACATATTTTATTCATGTGGAAACTCCTGCTATGAATTATCTAAGCATCCAAAATTGATACTTTTTCCTTTATAGTTCTAAACTGCTATAAAGAGAAATGAGTATGTACCATGTTTATTTGGTAAAGACAAGGATTTTTAAGGGACTTTTTTCAAATGATAAAGATTGTGTTTGATTTGTTTTACATGATGATCATGCTGCATATGTAAACATGAATTAAAGATATGCCCTGTTCTATGCTGATTTCTCAGACTTGTTTATTGTATATAAAAGAATAAAAGGACAATTTCTACTCTTTGTGATATACCCTTTTTTCCTTTTAACATGTAGCATGGTTTCTTTTCATATTTTTCCTTTTAGATTACCTATTTTAGCCTTTGGTATTTCAACAAGCAGAACCAGCGCAGGTGGATAGACTTGGATAAGCCTCTCAAAAAGCAACTGGATAAATATGCATTGGAGCCAACTGTGTTCTTTGGTGTGGTGTTTTATGTGCCTTCTGTCTCTCAACTTCAGCAGGAAATTACCAGGTGAATCTTGTAAGCTTGCATAGAACAATTCTAAATATAAAGTAACTAAATTTTACATGGCCCTATTGAACCTGATACCAGTTGTTTTCCTATATTCTTTACTATAGATTAGTCCTTCTGGATCTGAACAAAAATCTTTTTGATTAATATATTATTTCTTTCAAGGGCAGTGGATTTTAGCTTAGATAAACACAAGTAGATTTCATTTGGTAGGTGATAAAAATGTTATCTTACTAAGCTGCTGAGTGAAGTCTCAGATTTGATGTTGAAGTTCTTGGTTGCTTTTTGTCCTAGAAAATAGGAGAAAATACACTGGGATGGCACTATTTGAGAAGCACTGGTTTACACTGCATGGGATGACAAGAATCCAGAGTCTAAGATTTACTTAGAGATGTCAAATATTGAATGTGAACAAGCATTTTACTTTTTAAATTTTTTTGGTTAAGTTTTGTGTAACTTTGTCACTGAATATTATCAATTTCATGGATGTTCCTTTCATAAATGGAGGAAGGGTGTTGATCTGAGTTAACAAACAGTACCAATGTTTGAAGTCTAGTTATTTCACAAGCATAGTCATCCATCATGTGATTTGATGTGCCACAATTCACATTAAAAAATCTTGGAAGTATGATTGAATTGAAGCAATTTACCATGGAGATGCAGGCTGCTATTACTACTGTGCAATGTGAGAGATTATTATTATTTGTAGGAAATTATCTATATACTACTAAAATATCTGTTTGTAACTTTCAATTGGGTGAAATAGTGTGGCATCAGGCAGCAATGTTTGAATCAAGGTGTTTCAAATGGGCTAAATTATAGAATGTTAAAAAATCTGGGACCTATTATTTCTGTGGGATTGAAATTTGGAAAAGTTGGGCTGCTTTAGCACTGCCATGCCATAGTGTTATTTCCAGTGCTTCCTGCTAGCTTCTCAAAAGAAAAGCTTATGGGGAAGCTGACAGGAAGTCTGAAGTTCCAGGTCAGCAGATAAATAAGTAGCTGGTAACAGGTGGGAAGGGAGTGAGTGGATACACAGAGGTGGCACTATGCGGGTCAGAGACTGTGTGAAAAGTGCCATGCAACTTAGGGAGTATATTCTGGGGCATGTGAGAGGTGCCATATAGATTGGGAAAGATGTGCAAAAGACAGTATGGTTTGGGAAAGTTGTGTGAGCTGTGTAAAGGGTGCCCTCTTGCTTGGGGAGGTTACACATGAGTATGGTGGAAGTTAGATAAGTGTTGCGTGGGTGTGAGTGAGGGCAGAGGGTTAGGGATGCATGAATAAATTAGTAAATATTCTGAAGGATTACCCAACAGACCATGAATTGTCTAGTTGCTAGTAAATATGATACAAGTAACCAAATCTATAGGAGTTATTACTTTTTCTTACTAACACACTGTATGTTGAAGAGACTTCAGCATCAAATCTGGGACATCCTTCACCAGTTTAGATTATATAACAATTTTATAGAATAGAAGGCCGTGTGCAACAAAGACTATTTTCTTTACCTAGTTCAAGCTCAGACGTGAAATCTGAATCTGATGGAAGAATTTAATAGTATACTAATGGATTTAAGTGATGCTTCTTCTCCAAGGGATAAATTTTAATGAAGGATGGAATTAGATAAGGCTTAAAAATGGAAATACAAAGAAAGAAATGGTAATGTAGGCTAATTTGTAAGTTAGTAGAAGTATAATGATATTATCAGAAGAAAAGGAAATATGTGGAGGATCTATGAGTAAAGAAAAAGAATGCTGCACTTGAGATCCTTGTGAGTTAAGGATTTAATATCAGAGGGGAACATTACCTTAATAGTTTCACTTGTTTATTATTTAGATGCAAGGGAAGTTGGCTTCTGCAAAGTCACGCTATTGATTCCAAAATTACTAACTTGCTCAGCAGTTCTCTGGAATCTCATATACTGATTTTTCATATTGTCTGCTGCTTGATTTTTTTAATGGAAAAACTATGGACTGAATCTGGAATTTCTGCATATACTCCTCTACTAAATTACAATGCCTGGCCTATCATGTATCATATCATATGCATATATCAGCTTATATAATAATATTTTATTTATATATCCTGTTTTTCCCCATATGTTGAAAGTGTTATACATACTTCTTGTTCCATAGAATCATATCAGCAAAACATAATTTCAGGCCCCAATTTGTGTACAATCAATTATTGATAGCTGAGAAGTAGTAGCATCTTTGTATAGGCATATAAGTATGTACATATACATTTTTTAAGATGTTTTAATGTTGATACCTTTTGCGTGGGTTTTAGTCTTTGTTTGGCTTGAATTTAATAACTTTTAATTGATTTTTAATTTTTGTATTGTGGGTTTTATGATGTGAGCTGCCCTAAGTCCTTCGGGAGATAGGGCGGCATACAAGTCCAAGCAAAATTAAATAAATAAATAAACAAATCATAGAATGTTTTTGACTATATGCATTTTCATAAACCGGAGGCATGTGAAAAAACATTTTTCCCCATAGATATCAGTATTACCTACAACTAAAGAAAGACATCTTGGAAGGAAACATACCCTGCACGTTTGAACAAGCAATTCATCTTGCTGGCTTAGCTGTTCAAGGTAATTTCCACAGTTGCAATCATGTTTAGCTTATTTAGGAGGAAGGATTTATATCACTGCTTGAATGACAGTGCCAGAAAGTCACAAAAGCTGGTTGCATGACCCTGGGATATTGTGCAAGTGTTATAAATATGAACTAGTTGCCAAGCTTTTGAATTTTGATCATGTGACCATGGGAATGCTGCAATGGTTGTAAGTTCTTAAAAGCAAACTTAAGTCACTTTTTTCAGTGCCGTTTTAATTTTGAACAGTCACTAAATGAACTGCTGTAAGTCAAGGACTACCTGGATATGGTACTACTCTTGAAGACTACCTGGAAACTTCAGATGGTGCAGAATGCAGCTGTCGTTGTACTAATGGGAATGTCCCAACATAATCATATAATACCAACATTATGCATCCTCTACTAGTTGCCAATTTGTTTCTTACTGCAGTTTAGGGGCTGGTTATAAGTTATACTTTCCTATGCAAGTCAGGAATTGGCTATTATTGAGACTGCCTCCTACAGGCAGAATTTGCCCATCCTAAAATATGCAGATTGAAAAAGTTTACTAAGAGTTCCCTCCTCATGAATCACAGGAGAATTGGAAGCAGTCATTCTCTGCCAGACCTCCATCCAGTGGAATCAATTTTTTCAAGGAATAAGATCAGCTTCCTTACTTTTGGAAACTTATGAAAAAGTGGTTCCTTAAGATTTTGGAAAATATAGATAAAAGTATTTATCTGGAGTACTTGTGGACATTCTTTATTGTTTTGTTGTTGTTATTGAATTAAATATACATGTTTATGTGTATGGTTTTTTGTTACATAGTTTTGTAGCTTAGAGTTGCTTGACTGAAGCAGGAAAAACACTTGTATGAGTGAATAAATAAGTAAGACATATCCCATCTGGTCTGCAAAAATCTAGATGATCACTAGGTGTCAGATTATAGAATTCTTTTTGTATTTCTTTGCTACAGTGGCAGATTAAGGCTCACTGGTGCCTTAAGCACTGACAAATCTTGGTGCCCCCCCTCCTTTGTACATACTGTACAAACGAAGCCATATTCTCAACTTTGTGGTGCCCCCTTTGGGCCTGGTGCCCTAAGCACATGCTTAGTCTGCTTAATGGTTAATGTATCACTGCTTTGCTACCTTCTAGAGATTATCTCTGCTGTGAGTCAGGGGGCTTTAGTTAGAGAACAGCATGTTCTCAAACCGCTCAGTCACCTGGTACCTCAAGAAGCACATTTATTTATTTATTTATTTATTTTTGGGACTTGTATGCCGCCCCATCTCCGAAGACTCGGGGCAGCTCACAATTAAAACAACAACAGTAGATAACAACAATAAATAATTAAAAGAGGATTAAACCAAACAAGTCCAAAAAAACAGTTTAAATATAAAGTAGAAAAATAAAAAACCACCCCACCCAGAAAGGGTCACAGCCCGGATTGGTCAAACAACCAGGTCTTCAGATCATGGCAGAAGGTGTGGAGGTCAGGGGCCAAGCGGAGCCCCAGGGGGAGTTGGTTCCAGAGGTCAGGGGCCACGACAGAGTAGGCTCATCGTCGAGGGACCACCAGTCGGCATTGGCCGGCAGACGGGACCCCAAGGAGTCCTTGCCTATGTGCTCACACAGGGCGGCTGGCATTTGATGTTGGCAGGAGTCGTTCCCTCAGATATTGAGGACCCATGTCATGAAGGACTTTGTATGTTAAAACTAAGACCTTGAATCTCACCTGGAGCGCAACCGGCAACCAATGCAAGCAGCGCAGGAGGGGGGTAACATGGGAGAATCGGGAAACTCCCATCACCACCCACGCCACCGCATTCTGCACCAGCTGCAGTCTCCGGATGGTATGCAAGGGCAGTCCCAAATAGAGAGTGTTGCAGTAGTTGAGTCTAGAGGTAACAAGGGCATGAGTGACTGTGCGCAGGGCATCCCGGTCCAGAAATGGGCGTAGTTGACGTACAAGGCGGAGCTGGGCAAAGGCCCCCTGGGGACGGCCCCCACCTGCTCCTCCAACCGGAGCCGAACATCCAGGAGGACCCCAGGTTCGCGCCCTATCCACAGGGGCAACACCGCCCCCTATGGCCAAAGGTGGATACTCCTGACTGGGCCGGGACGCCGGTATGCACAGCCACTCAGTCTTTGCCGGGTTGAGTCGAAGCATGTTCCCGCTCATCCAAATCCGTACTGCATCCAAACACTGGGTCATCAGGGAGAGGGCATCGCTGATTTGGTTCGGGGTGGAGATGTACATAATTTTAATAGTAATAATAATGTTGCAAGTATGCCCTGATACTGATATTTGAAATGTTGGATGTATGAAGATTCCTATTAATAATATTTTTGCATGGGTGTTATATATTATAGAAAAGATTGGCAAAAAAAGATGAATTGTTGGCATGGGAATGGGAAGCCATGAATATTTTTTTTCTGTTATACATTACATGCTCAGAGCAATAATATTGTGCTATATAGAATGTTAATTTTGTCAGTGGGATAGAAGAAATGTGAGACAATAATTTATGTGACAAACATTCTGCCTTTTTTATTTATCCCAGCTGACTTTCAAATCATAGTGATTCAGCAAATAATTACTTAATTGGACATATATATCATGCAATAATTTAGCTTTCTACACTTCTGTTTCTAAATAAGAAAACAGGAAGTTGTAATATATCCATTTGTATTGTTTATATGACTTATAGGAGTTTGGATAGGAATTTTCTCTATGCATGCAATAATTATTTGTGGCCTATTGCTCATCGGTCAAATAATGCTTCACTATTAACAGAATTACTTTCCAACATAATTGTATGTTAAGTATTTCATTTCTGCTTGTTTCTTTTTAATTCCTCAGCTGATTTTGGGGATTATGACCAATATGAATCACAAGAATTTCTACAGAGGTTTGCCTTGTTTCCTGTGGTAAGGATGGTACAGTTTCTCTTGTCTTTCTCTTGTGTTTGGAGATATTTAAAAGACAGATTAAAAAAATAAAATCAGTCCTGCCTGCTGATACAGGTAGTCCTTGACTTACGACCACAATTGAGCCCAAACTTTCTGTTACTAAGCAAGACTGTTACTTAACTTCTGTTACTAAGTTAAATGAATTGTGTCCATTTTGCGACATTTCTTGCCACAGTTGTTAAGCTAATAACACAGTTGTTAAGTGAATCATGTGACCATGTGGATGCTACAGTGGTTGTAAGTGTGAAAAATAACCATAAATCACATTTTTGTTGTAAATTCAAATATTCACTAAATAAACTGTTGTAAGTTGAAGACTAATGTACATCCAGCTTACAATATATATATAAAAAATATTTCCAAAAAATCTGTGACTTGCGACATTTGAAATGTGAAAGATAGATTAACACAGATCGAACTATTCAATATGGATCCCAATGGAATTCCTTTACATATCAGAATGGGAAAATAAAAAATGGTTAGCTTTCTCTGATTTCAAACAATGGATATATATTTATCATTTTGTGCATGTTTATATAAGTCAGATTAAATATTATTGATTATATGGGTATCATGAATACTTGCTCAGTTTGTTTTCTATGGATATTTCAACTAAGTTATTCACTGTGAATGTTTTAATTATTGATCTTATATAAGTTGCTATGAGTGTATTGGTTTGATGACATACATACTGTATATAAATAACTGAAAGAAAGGCAGATGGAGTCGTATATGTTCATATTTTTAATTAACATCTTACAACAAAAAGAGTTTAGGATGTCAACAATGGATAGGGGAATAAGCACAATGCTTTGTTTTCCATTTTTAAGGGCTGGTTGCAAGATGAGAAGATGTTAGAAGAAGCAACTCAGAAAGTGGCATTACTCCACCAAAAATATAGGTATTGGTTCTGAATTTATGACATTGCTTCAAGTCTGAAAGTTGTCAGATGACTGCATACTGAATTGTTGCTATAAAATAGGGATTTGTTTAAATTAGGATTGATGATGAGAAATCTAGTTTCTATGTTAACAGAAATCTGCTTTGTTAGCCCAAAATCCTTCTTTTGGCCCAGTGATTGAAATCTGGTGAATCTATTTATCATTCTTTTGAAGTAATAGCTACATCAAAAACACTGTAAGCTTACAGTAGGTTTAACATGTATTTTAAACTTTGATCCCGACAAATGAATGTAGGGAATATTTTCATCATCGTTGTCCTGCTCGATGTGGCTCTTAGGCTACTGAAAACCCTGTTTATTAATAGTTGTAAATATTTAATGCTAGCTTCCATTGATCAGAAAGTCATGATAAATAGTGATTATCAACTGTGGTTTAAAGGGAAATAGTTTTGCTTTAATAATACTATTATACTTACAAATTGTTTGAATATGGAACATGGATGCCTTAGAATCATTAACTACAGTTTTTAGAGGCCCAATGTGTTCTTTGGATTGGCCCCATGTTTGGAATTTGCAACAGATTTACTAAATTCTGCTTACTATGGATTTGTAAGAGACCTGAAAATACAAATATCATTTTTGCTCCTTGTAATCTTTTGTATTTGGTGTGTTGTTTTATGGTTGGATTTAAATAAAACACTATTGTGATTTCCTTGTTTGTAGATTAGTTTGTTTATATGAAGCAAATTACCAAACTTATTTAAGCCTATTACTGAATTGGCTTAATTTTTTGAATTTATTTTTTGAATTTCCAGAATACATTGAATCATAAAATAACTCAGTAGTCTGAGTTCATAAGATATAATGAACTGCTGTATGTGTGTTTGTGCATATACATCTATTAAGGTAATGAAGATTTAATAGCTGACCAGTTGCTGTAAGGCTGCTGTAAATGCTGATGCAATGAGGATGAGTCAGCAGGGTTACTGCTGCTTTAAGACTGAGGATGGGTCAGCAGGGTTATTGCCAGTTTAAGAAGCTAAAGGGAGGCCATGAGAGGGTGTTTCTCTCTCTCCTCATGTTCTATCTCCATTGTAGTTCTCCGTGTAGAGTTGAAGATTGATTGATTGCCTGGTATGTGCCTAACATGTGTATGTATATAGCAGTCTTGTAAACTGTTAAAAGACAAAGCCTCTGTGTCCTGTGTTTTGCTCCTGGGTTGTCTCACAATAGTAGTCACATTGTAAACATTCTGACATCTTTTAATCTTCATTGATCCGCTTTATTGTGTTTTGTTAGCGAAAAAAACCCACATTTTTGGAGCAATGTATTTATGTAAACTTCAAGTGATATACCCTTCCAAAAAGTATTGTTGATATAGACAAAAACTAAGAAACTAGTTAGCCAATTATGTTTTTTTTCTTTCTCTTTTTTTGAAGGGGCCTCACACCACCTGATGCAGAGATGTTATATATGCAAGAAGTTGAGAGAATGGAAGGTTATGGAGAAGAGACCTACCCTGCTAAGGTAAAAATTAACTTTACAGAAGGCCTGTGCCAGTCAATGTTGCACAGATATGATAATTTATTTCCCTGTTGCATTTTTAATTTTCTTTTTAAAAGTATACTTTCATCTTGTTGTAACATGGATAATGTTTTTTGTTAAAACCTTTAGCAGAAACACCCAGATGTCAATCCAGAAATAGGATTGAAATTCCTATTTAGAATGCAAAAATTTACACTGAAAATATTCTGGATTTCATGTTAACCAATAAATTAGCAAACATAGTCTTGTAATACATAAAAATTGTATTTTATATCTAGTAAACCTAAAAGGTAGGATTTCAAATATATTTAAAAAATGAGTTCAGTACATTCACAATTTTGTGTCATCAGTGTGCAACTTACAGTTAGAAGAAGCTGTGCAGGATCTTCCTGGAAGTAGTAATATACTGGATGAGGGCAAACAAACTGAAGCTAAACTTAGATAATGCATTCTCAAGCCTAGGAATTAAGTAGGTGACTTATTCTGGAATAGGTAGTTTATCCTCTGAGGAACAGGTTCATTATCTGGGGACTAATCTCAATTCTCAATTGTCACTAGAGGCATCATTGGCCTTTCATTGGTAATGAAAAGATACCTAATTTTCACTGGTTGCAGGGTACAACTCTTCTGGACTAGGGTAGTCTGGCCTCAAGTCATCTATCCTCTATCCTCTAATAACTTCAGATTTAGATTACTATAATTTCCTTTTCTGGGCTATTTTTGAAGACAGCGTGGAAGCTGCAGTTGTACAAAGCATAAGTATCTGATTGCTAAATGGATTGGTGAATGAGATTGTACAACACTGGTCCTGAAAACATTGCACTCATTGCCAGAAGGTTCCATAGTTGTATTTGAGGTGCTGACATTAGCTTGTAAAATCCAAAAAGATGAGAGCCCCAATATTAAAATAGCACTTAGCAATAGGACTTATGTATGACTTCACAGTGCTTTACAGCCCTCTCTAGGTGGTTTACAGAGACAGCATGTTGCCTCCAACAATCCTCATTTTACTGACCTCGGAAGGATGGAAAGCTGAGTCAACCTCAAGCCAGTGAGAATCGAACTGCTGGCAGTCAGCAGAATTAGCCTGCAATTCTGCATTCTAAGCATTGCGTTACCACGGCTCAGGCCACCATAAGCTTCTCTGGGGCTATAAAATCACACCACAGAAGACTTCCCAATAGACCCACAAATTGATTTGGTTTACAGTGTGATGAATCTTTTCAATTAAGGAAGTATCTTCAAAGGGAAATAAGGATGACCAAAAGCTGTCTTCATTTAGATGACAATTAAAGATGTATCCATTCAGCTTGGCAGATAGAAAATATTAGTAACTCTGGGATCTGTGTTTTTTGAATTTCATATTGCAGAGGCATCCCTAGGTAAGATATATCATTCCAGTATTATGCTTAGGAGGATGCCAAATGTTTTGGTATGCAAAAATGGCAACTACTATTTCTGAGCATGCACAGTGTGTAATCCAAATTAAACCAATAATTGGTTTATAGAACTCTTGGGTAATCCTGCAGGGATTGTGTGTATTACTTCTTAAAATTACCTTTTAATTAGTTTTTCTATTATTTGGCAGGATTATTGGTTAATCATTTATTTAATGTTATTTATGTTACTCTTTGATAAATTACTCTGATAATAATATTTTTGTAATAACTGAATGTTGAAAGCATTAATTATTTAGGGAATTTTTGGATTAGTGATGTATAAGGAAACAAAGCTATTTCCTTATTCTAGGAAGCATTGTCCTCAATAATAGCCTCAAACGATCCCTTCTTGATTAGATAATTAGGTTAACCTGTTGGCATATTATTTTTGCAATATAATTTAAATGTTCATCTAGCTGTGGCTGAATGGTTGCCATACTAACATTAACAACTTACTTTTTTCATTATCATTATTTAGGATAGCCAAGGAAGTGACATATTCATTGGAGCTTGTCTTGATGGAATTTTTGTCAAGCATAAAAATGGTCGGCCTCCTGTAATATTTAGGTGAGTTTTTTCCCAAGCAAGATGGGAAGGTGATGTTCTATAATTATAATAATCTCTATGTATTAGAGCTAAGTAAGAACATATTGCCAGTGCTAAAGCCATACACGATATAAAGCTGTAGTCACACAACTAATGAGACCTCTACTGTGATTAATTGACATGCCATCAAGTCACATAAATAGATTTCCTCCATAATAATCTGTGCCTAGGCTGGTATTTCAGGTCTTTCAACAATGCACTCATCACCAGTGTAAGTGAGTCTATCCACCTTGCTGCTGATTGTTCTCTTCTTCTCTTTCCCTCCACCTTTCCCAGCATTAGAGCCCTTCCCCAGGGAGCTAGTTCTTCACATAATGTGTCTGAAATAGGATAACCTGGACCTGATTTTTTGTGTCTCAAGTGGGAACTCTGGGTTGATTTGTTTGTTTCCTTTGCTGTCCGCTGTATTCTCAGGGATCTTCAATATTAAGGTTCAAAAGCACCAATACTCTTCCTATCCTGCTTTTTCAGAGTCTAATCTGTGCTATGAAATTCTTGTTTATCTTTCAGTAATTACTGTAGAGATTATTAAATGTGCAATATCTAACCTTTGATCATGAAAAGTGATTGCATGTTTCCCCCTTCCAAGTTAATAGATAGGGTTCAAAATTCAAGAGATCAGTTTGATTTTAAATCATCTGCCTTCAGTGAGAAGATCTTCCAGAAGTTGGGGGATCCCTACCTGAGAAAGTCTCAGGAAGAACACAGAAGGATAAGGTTCCAAGCACAGCTGGACAGGAAGATTGAGATCCAAAGACTTCTGACTCTTAACTGCTTTTTCCTCCCATACTTCTATTTTGCCCATGTCAATATGAAACTTAAAAGGCTCACAAAGAGTGATTCGAGGACACAGCTGTGATAGAATAAATTTACTAATACAAAAGCCTTTAGTAATAAATAAAATCAGCCACTCTAGGATTTAAGTGATATTTGCAGCAGCAGCAGCCTTCAGATTCAAACAGTACATCGGTTTTCCCACCCTTAGATTGTAATGAATCAGAGACACTTGTTTCTCAGAAGAAGTAGCTGGCAGTGGTACATTGCTGCTGATTTCAGGCCACCAGCTTTGGATTTTGCCAGCTCTAGTTGCTGACCAGGAAGAAATGGAAGGGTAGCAAATGATGAGCCTTCTTCCTTGTTTGTAATTATGTAGGACTCTGGTGTATAAGATCTTTGTCTCTGACCTCAGGTGGTAGTTCAGCTTTTGCAATCCCTTGTGTGGAGACTAAAGCAAAAGTAAGCAACTTGATTATAGCTTTGATTATAGATTTGAAGTTGAAATATGGAATGGAGCTAACAACTTCTGCAAATGTGTAATAATAGCAAATCAATATATATTTTACACAGGGAATTACAACATAATTATGTGTGAAAGCTATGGGTGCTTAAGTTTCTGTCATTATTCTTTTCATATGCAGGTGGCATGACATTGCTAATATGACCCACAACAAATCTTTTTTTGCATTAGAATTAGCCAATAAAGAAGAGACAATCCAGTTCCAAACTGTGAGTTTTTATTTTGGTACATTTTAAACAATTGTGATATGAGGAAGAAATCAGATTATCTGTAAATGAGAGTATATATATTGATATGTCTGTGTATGATATATGAGTCTGTATGTGTGTGGGAGAGAAAGTATGTGTATCTGAAGGTGACAGTCTCTTAATTTTTATATTATTTTGCTATTAGAGCAAATATTAGCATAAGTTATATAATCTATTAGCAACCAACATATTTGGACAGGAGCAATTATCTTCATATATTCTCCCTACCAATATACATATACATATATCTGTCATATGTTCTGCACTTTGTCACTATAGCATTCAGGGAATTAAAACTTACAGTTCCCTTAGGAGAACTCACTGCCTCTATGTTCTTTCAGAGGATGATTCCAAGCCAGATTTTTATAATGAAATAATTCTGCTTTATTCAGAGATATAGATAGCATCATATTTTTCTATCTGTTGGTCTGTTTTTTCTCTTTATTTATAAAGTACTTTCCAGAAAACAGATAGCTCTGGTTATGGCAAAACATGATTTGCTATTATTATTTCTCTCTGTGTTTGGCTAATATTGCATTATTGATAATGAAATACTGCTATCTTTTATATTTTTTAACAATTGTATCAGTTTCATTGCACTTTTAAAAATGATTTATCACAATCCTCCATTTATATGATAAAAGGTACATGCTTATTTTGAAAAGGAAGAAGAGTCTGCATCTGTTTCCTGTTTTGACAGCCATTTATTCCAATCTGTGTGTGAAGTAACTCTCACAGATATAAAAACTGTTTTGTAATGAATTCTGAGGAAGTGCAATATAAACTTATATTGTGATAATAGTATTCTACCTGTGGTATATGACTTGAATTAGTTTTGAGCTTGTTGCATTTGATTGTTCATATGTGGGGATCATAAAGAAAGCATCTCTAGAGGCAGCAGCAATATATCGTGTGGGATTCTGCTTGTCTCTGCTGTGCATGACCTTTATGCTGGGCCCACCCAAGAACCTGCTTTGTTTCACATGTATCTTTTCTGTTTGACAGGAAGATATGGAAACAGCAAAATATGTGTGGAGGATGTGTGTGGCCAGACACAAATTTTACAGATTAAATAAATGTAGTCTGTAAGTACCATATTTTTCAGCCTCTAACTGCATTTGATATTTATAAATAGTTAACTTACGGTATTTTCTTTTTGAAAGCATATTCCTGATTCTGTGACTTAATTATCTTAGACATTTTGCTTTCAGCATTCATATAAGCAGCTGTGTATGGTGAAAGAGGTTTTCTTGCTGCAGGCTCTGACTAAATGGATTGAATTGTGAGACAATATTACTAGCACATTCTAGAACTATTGAGGAAGAACTAGTGTATGGATTTGCAGTGCTATATGTGCTTATATATCTTATAGGCATCTCAATGCTTATAACATCTGTAAGAATTGAGATGCCTATAAGATTGTCAGATTGTTTTCCTAGAATCTCAGTATTTAAAAATACAATTGAAAGAAGTGACACGTGTTGTAAATGCTCCAACACTGGAAGTTTTTAAGAAGAGATTGGACAATCATTTGTCTGAAATGGTATAAGGTTTTGTACCTGAGCAGAGGGTTGGACTAGATGATCTCCAAGGTCCCTTCCAACTCTGTTATTCTGTCATTGGAAATAAATTGCATCAGCTCCAAAGATACAGTACTTAGATTTCTAAATGAACATATTAAATTAATGAAATCAGAAGATAATCACAGCAATATTTGTTTCAAAGTTAACAGTCTGTGCACCATTTTAGTAGCCACATTCTGAATTGTTATACTTCTAGCAAACCCTTTATAAATTTAAAGAGAATGATGGATCATGGTGCTGATCCATTCTTCATGTTCTGTCTTTTTGAAGAAGTGCCAAGTGTACTGCATTTTGGGTGAGAGCATTCTAACTCTCTGACTTCTTTACCACTTCAGAGACTAACATTGATGGAAAGATACTAGCTTTCTTTGGGGAAAGGAAAACACTGGAAACATATTTGCCTTAGATTAGGGCTAGGCATAAGTACACAGTTGAATCAGTATACAATTTATTTATTATTAATTTGACTTGTATGCCGCCCCTCTCCCGAATGGACTCGGGGCGGCTGACAGTTAAAACCAATACAATAAATTAATTAATTACCTAAAATAGAATTAAACCAACAAGCCAAATTACTAAAACAGATTATAAAACAACGCCCCCCCCAAGAGAAGTCAGCACAGCGCAGCCTGCTCAAATAGTCAAGTTTTCAAGTCGTGGCTGAAGGTGTGGAGGTCAGGGGCCAGGCGGAGCCCCAGAGGTAGTTGATTCCATAGGGCGGGAGCCGCCACAGAATAGGCCCTCCCCTGCATCACCGCCAAATGACATTGGGTCGCAGACGGCACGCCGAGGAGTCCCTGCCTGTGCGCTCGTACAGGGCGGTTGGTATTCGATGCTGGCAGTAGACGTTCCCGTAAATAGCCCGGACCCATGTCTCGTAGGACTTTGAATGTCAATACCAAAACCTTGAATCTCATCCGGAGGGCAACCGGCAACCAATGCAAGCCACACAGGAGGGGCGTAACATGGGAGAACCGGGAAGCTTCCATCACAACCCGCGTGGCAGCATTTTGCACCAGTTGAAGCCTCCGGATGGTATGCAAGGGCAGTCCTAGATAGAGAGCGTTGCAGTAGTCGAGCCGCAAGGTGACAAGTGCCTGAGTGATCGTGCGCAGGGCATCTCGGTCCAGATATGGGCGTAACTGGCGAACCAGCCGGACCTAGGCAAAGGCCCCTCTGGCCACGGCTCCCACCTGCTCCTCCAACCTGAGCCGTGAGTCCAGGAGGACCCCAGATTCCGTGCCCTGTCCACGGGGGCAACACCTCTCCCCCCATGACCAAAGATGGAATCTCCTGACTGGGCCGAGATGTCTGTACGCACAGCCTCTCTGTCTTAGCCGGATTGAGCCGAAGCATGTTACTGTCCATCCAGATCCGCACCACATCCAAACAGCGGGACATCATGGAGAGGGCATCACTGATGTGGCCTGGGGTGGAGATGTATAACTGCGTATTATCAGCGTACTGATGATACTTCACCCCAAAGCCGCGGATGATCTCGCCCAGTGGTTTCATATAGATGTTGAACAGGAGGTGTGAGAGGACCGACCCCTGAGAGACCCCACAAGTGAAAGCCCTTGGCGTCGACCTCTGCCCCCCTGCCAACACCGATTGTGAGCGTCCCGAGAGGAAGGAGGCAAACCACTGCAACACAGTGCCTCCCACTCCCAACCCCGAGACCCCGCAATAAGATACCATGGTCGATGGTATCGAAAGCCGCTGAGAGATCTAACAGGACCAGGACAGAGGAAAAACCCCTGTCCCGAGCCCTAAGAAGATCATCCATCAGTGCGACCAATGCCATCTCCGTGCTATACCCGGGTCGAAAGCCCGATTGGTACGGATCCAGGTAGTCCGCTTCCTCCAGGAATTTGTGTTTTTACTAGTTTAACGCATTAGCAGCCTAATTTCTTTCAGACTGCCTAATTTCAGAAGAAAAATGCCTTTTTCAAGAGCATGGCTTGGCATCTGTAGGAGATGACATTCTCAAAGCTTTACTGATCAACTGCCTATCTATATAGAATTCCCTTCTAGAAGAAGTAAAAAAAAAAGTTAAGTCTTCAGGACAGGTGCTTTACAATAAACTAAAGGAATCAAAATCTACATGAGTTAAATGGAGTTTAAAATATCTCTGGCAGATTATTGTAGAATATCTCTGCAGAAGATTGCAACAGACAAAATAACTTCTGAAGTAGAGGCATTAGGAACAACTGAGAATGAGGATTAGGTTATATAATAACATAACTTAATGAGCCTTTCCCAGATGTATATCTGTCTGAAAATAACTTAGGATATCAGAGGTGAAAACTCCAGCCTTGCAATTTTGAAAAAAAAACCCAATGATTATTACAATTATGCTTAATGAATGTGCCAGGGATAAAATTATTCAGGAAGTCCACAAGCAGAAGCAAATAAACTGGGAAGGTTTTTTTTAAAGACACTAGCCAAACTTCCTTACAAAAAAGAATTATATTCAAGTTTTTACCAGAATTGTGGGAAAAAATGGGAATTTACATTCAAGCTGATAATTTTGAAACCATGTAGAGATCATTTTTACTGTTCAGGATATGAATGAAACTCTGGCATACTTGAAGAGGACTCCCTCTAAGGAGTAAAAGGAACAATCTTGGAGATTAAAACAAGCAGATACAGATGTAAAAGACAAAGGGGGATTCAAACAGATGCAAGAAGAAAGGGGAAAAATAACAAATCAAACTCTTTACATTTAAAGTTAAAAGATCTAGAATAGTATATAAAACTTGAATTAACTTGTATTAGGACAAGAATATATATTTCAGGTATAATTGATATTTTAAAACATATATATTTTATTTTATTTTATTTATTTTTAATTAGATTTATATGCCGCCCTTCTCCGAAGACTCAGGGAGGCTTACAATTTTTGGGATACAACCCAATGTGCTCAGCAATAGCATTCATTCCATTGTATATGCCTGCTTATTACTAAGCGGCATTTTTACAAAGTCAGCTTATTGCCCCCAACAATCTTGGGTCCTTAATTTACCTACCCCAAGAGGATGGAAGGCTGAGTCAACCTTGAGCCTGGTGGGATTCAAGCCTACAGTAATTGTAGGCAGCTGGAACTTAAATGCAGGCATTTAACAGCCTGAGCCACCAAGGCCCTTGGTATTAGGTGGAATGGGGTCAGAGAGCAGGAAAAGACTTCCCCATTTATATTGAGAAGGGGTGTTCCCTTGATAATTCCATTGATTCATTCTTGATCTAAGACTGAAGGCAGGATTGGTTAGGAAGGAAAAAATAGGTTATTAAAAATTGAGGGATCAATCTGGAAGGAAGACTTGTGGATGAGGATGGATATGACTAAGTCTGGAAATTTCAGAGGGAGAAAAGTAGAAACAAGATTGTGTCTCTTTATGTTCCAAATAGTTCAGTGAATTAGGAAGGCTTCTGCCGAAGTCATATCTGAATGTTATCTTGTACTTCTAGATTTTTTAGAAAACTGCTTCAGCTGCTTTTGTCTAGATAATAATTCCTGCATTTCTCCATCAGGTTAATCTGTTTATTCCTTTTTGGATTAATGCGTTTTTTAACACATATCTTTTTTTTTGGAAGAATGTGTTTAAGGAAACATATAAGCAAAAAATGATTCAATTCACTCCCAAATGTAAGTTGGGGGCCAGAATTGCAATTTTTTTTTAAAAAAATATCAATAGGTTTTTTGTTTATTACAATCAAATTTGTTGTTTTTAAATAATGAATAGTGGATAGATGCATAATAACATCTGGTCTATAGTTTTATTTGATGAAGTTTCCAATAAAATCAATTGCATGACAGGCCAAAGTAGTGAAGAATTGTTTTATAAGGAATGATGGAATGCCATTGTTTATATAAGAGATAGATACCTTGGAAACAGTTTGTAATAAATATTATGGGCATGTTAAAATGTACCAGCAGCACTAAGTACACTTTTAAAATTCATTTTTTAAAAATGTAAACAAAGAAGAAGAAAGAAGTCTGCTTCAAAGAATAGCCAAGAAATGGAAATGGAGTTACGGGGATAGGCATCACATTTGTTAACTATAATAGGCATCACATTCTGTAGGCACTATTATAGGCACTATTATAGTGTCTATAATAGGCATCACATTATAGTGCCTATAATAGTGCCTACAGAATGTGATGCCTATTATAGTATTTTTTTTCTTTTCCTTCTATGACCTAAAACCCTCCATGTTGTAAATAATCAAACACCTTTGCAAAACTTCTTGGTTCTAGGAAACCATAACTTCATAGACTTTAGCTATCTTTTCCCATTTTTTTGAACTTTCCTATTAGAAATATTTTAAAGCTTTTGCAGAAAGAGGGGACTAATCTATTTTAAGCCATAAAGTGTAAAAGAAAGAGAAGGAGGATTAATTGTACTAGCCAAAATTGCCAGAATTTCAGGGTTGATCCTTGACAGCCTGAGGGTTACAAAATGAGACTATGGGGGTGCTTTTGCTCTAGTTGCATACCTCACTCTGTTTTGTATGTAATCAATATTCAATGTTAATTATGAAACAAAGAAAATTGTTCATGAAAGATGACACTGAGCTTCAGATCATGAACAGGATTCATAAAACCTTAATATGTTAAATGTGCTCAGGTTTGCTTCTCAGAATAAATGTGTAAGTAGAGTTCTTTTCAGCCTAATGTTGGAGTTAGGATTTAAGCATGTACAGTACTTAAATTATTTTATAGAAGATATTTTTGTCTCCTGGTTTGCTTAATTACACAGCTGACTTTTCTTTCTAGTTATGAGGATGCAGAATAGTTATGTATTGTTATCAGAAAAACTATATGAACATGTCTATTAAGTCACCAGGAGTTGTTCCCCTTATGGGAGTTTTTTTTAACCTTTCATGTAAATTAGGAATTCACATTTAAAATTGCAGTAATAATTATTTTCCTTTTAACTCAGGCCTACTGGTTAAAATCAGAAAACATGCATTCCCACAGCTATCTAACAGAACCCTTCTTCTGTAAAAACAAACTTATGTTTGCTGCCTAAGAAGAGTTGAGTCTTAATGAAGAAGAGATGTTATCCTTAATAAATCAACTTTAAAACTTATTATAATGTCACATTTGTTTATAGCCAACATTTTCTTAATGAGCTATTTCATTGCCTATATTTTATCTGCATGTACCTTGTCTTTAGAGACTGCCCAGATTCTTCACCTGAGGAAGGCTCTCAGAA
Organism: Naja naja; assembly: GCA_009733165.1. Lineage (NCBI taxonomy): Eukaryota > Metazoa > Chordata > Lepidosauria > Squamata > Elapidae > Naja > Naja naja. The sequence continues at coordinate 327,155,267 of CM019148.1, read as the reverse complement.
ATCTTTCCTCATTCTTGCCTTTCCACGCTTTCCAATTCTTTCTCGTCCTTCTCTGCCCAAAGGGTGAGCCAAAACACACAATCTTTTCTTCTTTCCTCCTGCACACTTTGCATGTCTAGTATTTATAGTGCTCCCATATTTACTTGTGCACCCACAGTGATGTGATTTAAAGAAGCCATCCCTTTGGACCTTGATTTCCAATAAATATACCATCTCCCTACACATATGAAGAATGTGGGTGTGGGTATGTAAGATTTGTCATTTTGTTTCAGAATAAATATGTTAGGTGGTGTTAACAAGAATAGGTACATGTTAGAATATTGTTGATGAGCCAGTGATTTCTGTCACAAGGACAATTAATACAGAACACAAGATATGCAAAAAAGAAATTATTGGGGGAGCCCTTAAAAACATATTGCTCCTTTTTGTATGTAGGAACAGAGCTGAATCAGAGAAAGTTCAAAACCAACAATTTCAGTTAGAATGCATCCATTCATATATCTTAAGCTATAATCCATTTTAGCCATGGTATGAAGAATGATCTATAAACAAGACTAGTATGCTTTAGGTGAACAACAAATACCTACTATTTTCAATTCCTGGCGTGTTCTTTTCTTTTTAATGGCACTTGTCATGCATCTCTTTGGACTGGTTAGATATTTGGGAATGGCACAAAAAGAAACCATAAGCCACAGAAATGAGCCTTGCTAAAGTATAATTCCTGTAAGTTAGACAATAAATAAACTACATCTTAACCATGATTTACTGCCTTAAAACTATATAATGTTCACAGACCCCATCTACATATTGTACTACTAGTACATATTGTACTATCACAATGTTAGTAACTTGCATATCTCTGGAGGAAGGGAGAGAAACCAACCAATAATCGATCATTGTGTGAGATCAGGTTGAAGCTGCTGTGCCTAAAGATAACAAGGCAAGAGTAGCTGCCAGTCTTGTCAAGGCCTTTGGGGGGGATAAAAGGGTTCCTGAAGCCCTCCCATTCTTTGAGTTGTGTTTGGATCCAGATTTGGTTGTTTCAGACTCCCTGGCTAGTGCCTTCCAACCTAGTTGAGAAGGACATGAGTAAATGTGGATGGATGTAAGTGTGGATGATTGTGTGTGTAGAGCAAATATGAAGGTGGCTATTTTCCTGGGCTCTGAGTAAAGGTGAGTGACTGTAAACTGAACTTGGGAATGCATATAACAACTGTCTCATCTGCCTTAATAAAAAAGGTTGTTTCACATTTGAACATTGTTCTAGTTCAGGAGTGGGCTTCAAAACTTTTAGCAACAGGTTTCTGTCCTGTTGCTGGGTGGGCATGGCCTTGGTGGGCATGGCCTAGTTGGTCTCCTGCACCATGGCAGGGGGGGCGTTTTTGCCCTCCCCGGGCTCCGGAGGCTTTCCTCGAGCCTCCGGGAGGGTGAAAATGGCCTCCCTGGGCTCCAGAGGCTCTCTGGAAGCTGGAAACAGGACTGTTTCTGGCCTTTCCGAACTTCCGGGAGGCCCATTTTTTGCCCTCCCTGAACCTCCCCGTGTACCCTGCACTTACCTGCATCCAAACAGGCCATGTGGGGACTCATTGGAAGCAGCAGGGTGGGCAGGGTCAGCTGGGAGTGGGATTTGGGAGCTCTGCAAACTGTGCAGAATCTTAGCTAGAGGGTCTCCGGAACCCCTGCGAACCCCCAGCAGCCCACCCCTGAGCTAGTTTCCTTCCAGGTGATGAGTTTGAGCACTGCTAGTAAAAAAGCATGCATCTTCTCCTCCTTGGATTTTTTTTATAGAGAAAAACTCTTTGAAATTAATGGCATAAAAATCTTAAAAGATGATACCTGCTATTTTTGTTCGGAGTTGCTTAAATCATAGGATTCAGAGGAACACTGTTTTATTTTTCAAATGTTATAACAGGCTATGTGGAGCATTGTATGAAATTCTTATACATCTTACTACTATATTTTTCTAATAGATTGGTCCATGTGTAGTCTGTGTTGATTTGATTTCTCTGAGCTATGATATATCACTCAATGCAGGCATGGCTTTCTTCAAAAGTGGGTATAATATCTAGCCATGCATGCTGTTTTCTGTCCATGTTTGCCAGTATGTCCTGTTCGCTGTTTGATAAAACTACATATAGCATTGTGATTTGACAAAATTAAACCTCCCTTCCCCTTCATTTAGTCTATCAATGAACAAGGAAAAGAGGAAGATTATTTTGAAGTTCACTTAGAAATTCATCAGTTATGATTAATCACATAACTTGTAGTTAGGTTGTAGCTGAATTAGCTACAGTTCAGGTAGGTGAACTCTGCTGATGGCTAAGCAATATATATATATATATTATACCACCCATTTATCCAATTAGGTGACTCTGGCTATAAACAATGCAATACTGTTTCATATAATCATTTTTCATAATCTGTTGTATTTCTGAAAATTTAAATGTTCTTCCCCCGGTAGTCTAATCCGAATGAATGAAATATTGCTGTGTTATCTGATGAGTATTCATAGTCCTTTTGATTGCTACTGGAGGAGATGCGTATACTAACATACATGATTTTGATCTGATGCAATATGCTTCCAGCTGTAGATGATTAAATCGACATACAGTATGTAATGTGATGGCAAGTGGCTCTTTGGGAGAAAAATCATTTTATGAATTTGAATTGTTGCAAACTACTCCCCTAAAGACACTTATTCCCACTAAGCATACTGAAATCTATGAATATGCATGAATAGGACTCCGCTGTGATTGATGTCACTACAAAATACGTGTTATGTTATTATGCTTTGTAGACAAGCTCAGACAGTGACAGTGAATCCAGTTAGAAGGCGATCAACCTCCAGATTGTCTCTGGTAAGCACTCCACACGTGAGCTCTTCCTTATTCCTTGAATTTAACCTATTGATAACCATACTTGTTATCAGTTACTCCAATGAAGTACATTGAGAGAATATAATAAAATCTGGCAATAAATTAGATGAATGCTAAATGTTGTAACAGTATCCTCTGTTATAAAAACTAAGCATATCACATGATATTTTAGTATTGCACACTTTAGCTTAAGTATATGCATATTCCTCTGCCTGTGCACTGAAATGTAATATACCCAAACACTTTTCAATTATTCTCACTACTTAAAAAGATTTTGTTCAAAACTACAACAGTACTAGCTTAAAAGAAAAGCAACAAGCTGAACACTAAGTTGTTTCAAGATTTCACATTCACCTGGATAATTTAGATTTAACCAAAGGACTAAACATTTTGAGAGACTTAAGTAGGTAATCCATTCTGTTGACAATATAATATTGCTGCAATGGGATAAGAAAAATATATAAAAATTACCATATTTCACAGTCTCTTTAATATATTTTCAAGTATCACTTACATTAGTGAAGCTAAGAATTTAGCAAATATCTAAATCTATACATTTAAATCTATAAATGCTGAAGAAAATCTAAAGAATACATTCTCTTCTTTTTGAAAAATCCTCTTCAATATAACTTAATATCTTTTACAACAATGCATGTGTTCCTATAAGCTGCTTTTTCTGGAAGCAAATCACATCAACTTCCTAAAATCATACATAACTCTGATTCATTATCCAGCCAATCTTGAATTCGGCTTTCTTGGCAATGCAAGCTTAAGGACATTGCTAACATACTGATTTTGTTGACTTATCCAGGTTTTTCATAGTAGAACAAATCCATAATAATAATCTGAATTATTTAATGCATATTTATTATTTATTTATAAAAAGTATTGGCCACCAATCTTGTATTCAATGGCTCTGGGTGAAATCAACTGGAATGAAAGGTGCTGCAGTATATTTTATATAAAATTCATATTTCTATATTTGGTTGTATAGATATCCTGATTCAGTTTTCTTTTACAGGCTAGCTCCTTCATCTCTGTAAAACTTTCTTGTACTTTTCAGTTATAATTATCAGAATTGATATTCTTGTTCTCAGACTTAAAGTGCATGGGATGTTAGAACTGGAGTAAAGTTTCTTTCTAATGGTTATCTGTGTTTACTTACTTCAAGCAGCCAAAACCACAGCCTTATATGATGCCTCCAGCACCTCAGTTACACTACAATGGACACTACCCAGAACCATATGCATCCTCACAAGGTAAATTTTCAGCATTTTTAGGAAACTGGATTACTTCACAAAAGAACAATTGGAAAATGTGAAAAACATTGGAGGATATTATTGAGGAACCATTAATAGTTAATGGTAGACAGTTCTTGGTATATAGGTAGTCCTCAACTTATGACCACAGTTGAGCCCAATATTTATGTTGCTAAGTGAAACATTTGTTAAGGGAGTTTTGCCCCATTTTACGACTTTTTTGCCACATTTGTTAAGAGAATCATTGCAGTTGTTAAATTAATAACGTTGTTGTTAAATGAATCTGGCCTCCCCATTGACTTTGCTTGTCAGAAGATCATAAATGCTGATCACATGACCCCTGGACACTGCAACTGTCATAAATATGAATCAGTTGCCAAGCATCCAAATTTTGATCACGTGACCGAGGGGATGCTACAATTGTAAGTGTGAAAAACCATCATAAATCACTTTTTTCAGTGCCATTTGAACAGTCACTAAGTGAACTGTTGGAAGTTGAGGACTACCTGTAATCAGTGGTTGGATTCATATAAAGACATAAGGCAGTATATACATTCAGCAACTGTGGTTTATTCAGTAAACTGTGGTTAAACAAAACATGGCTTAGAGCATGCAAACTGCTTAGTACCTGAATAGAGAACTGATTATATGGCTCTAATGTAAGAAGATAAGATGTTGCCTTGTCCCAGATCAAATTGTTTGTTTCATTAGATTGGTTGTTGACACTGGCAGCACCTTTCAAGTTCTCTAATTTTAAAAAATCCATCATGTGATAGCTTGTTGTAGATATTATAGGAAGAGAGCCATGTTTTCTATCATGGCAAAAAAATCTGGGGGAGTCTGCCAGTGCCTTTTGTGACTGCAGCCCATGAAAGCCTAAGTTTTTTTAATAAAATGTGTTAGTTAAAAATGTTGCTACCAGACTCCTCCTGATCATGTGCTATCTGCATCCTTAAACTGAATGCTCTGGAGTTTGAACCTGAGTTCTTTTTACAAAATATATATTCTACCACTGAGCATCTGCCTTGAGTTTCCAGCTGGAAAATACAAGAGCATTTTTATTAAGAGCAAAATAGAACCAGCGAACTTTATAATTAATAGTCATACTATTCATATTTTGGAGAGACAGAACTAATTACTAAAAAGTTGTTCAGCTGGTATACAGGGAGAGAGAGAGAGAGAGGGAGGAGAGAGAGGAGGGAGGGAGGGAGGGAGAGAGAACGAACCAGGTTTTTACTCAGAAGGGAAAGGCTGGAGGGAGTGAGCAGACAATATTTTAGGTGAATCTGCAATAGTGATTTTATTTCAATATCTGTATATTTCATTAAATAGAAGCTGCTTTTGCCAGTGGTCTGGAATTAGATATCTTGTACTTTAAGCATTTTAATACTGACAAGGAAGTTGTCATTTATTTATCCATGAAGGCATGGCTTTATTTTTAATTTTAAAAATACATTGGTGAAGTGAAGGAATGAGATTATGATAGCAACTGTTGTTGTTGTTTTTTGTCTCTTTCTACCATTGTGTGGGTATAAATAGATGCCAACATTTATATTCCAGATAATCTCTATGGGACGAACCAAAATGGCTATTACTGCCATTCTCAAACTAGCTTAGACAGAACGCCACACGACTACAATGGCAGAATCCGCAATGGCAGTGTCTACAGTGCTCACAGCACAAATTCCTTGAATAACCTGCAGCACTACATGCAGCCATCGCCCATGTCCTCCAACCCGAGCATTACTGGCAGTGATGTCCTCCATTCAGATTATGTCCCATCGCATCGACATAGTGCCCTAATACCACCTTCTTATCGGCCTACCCCAGATTATGAGACTGTGATGAAGCAACTAAACCGAGGAATGATGAATTCAGACAAGCAGAGCCATTCCATGAGAAACCTTAATATAGGCAATTCATATGCTTATAGTAGGCCTGATGCCTTGGTGTACAGTCAGCCTGAAATCCGAGAACATGCTAACTTTGCTTCCCCCCATTCTGGTCATTACCCATTTAATCTGAATTACAGCTTCCACAGCCAGTCCTCCTATCCGTATCCCGCTGAAAGGCGCTTGGTAGTTGGAGCCGTGAGTGTTCCTGAGCTAACAAATGTTCAATTGCAAGCCCAAGAATATCCAGCACCAAACATCATGAAGACTCAAGTATACCGCCCTCCGCCTCCTTATCCTTATCCACGACCTGCTAACAGCACACCAGATCTATCCAGGCACTTCTACAGCAGCAATAGCAATCCTGATCTCATCACCCGACGGGTCCATCACTCCGTCCAGACGTTCCAGGAGGACAGCCTACCAGTTGCCCATTCCCTTCAGGAAGTGAGCGAGCCTTTGACATCAGCCCGGCATGCTCAGTTGCAGAAGAGAAACAGCATTGAAATTGCTGGCCTGGCACACAGTTTTGAGGCCATGAGGATTAAAGAGAGAACCATGTCAGCCTCAACCGCAGATGTGGCTCAACCAAAGGTGATCCCTTCTGGGTCACAGACTTCTGTATTCCTAGAAAGGGCAAAGCAAGAAGAAATTGAGGAGCAAGAAGACCATGTGAATTATGGGCATAAGAAATCTCTTTCTGATGCAACTATGCTCATTCATAGCAGCGAGGAAGAGGAAGAATGTGAAGACGAAAGCAAGGCTAATCCAGCTCTACCATTCATCAATGGAAAACCCCAGCTTCCTTCCCTAATGGCATGTTATCCAACTGAATCTTTATTGAACTACCCTTATAGTTCCATTGCTTCATCTCCTGGTCCTTTACATATACATGAACCTAAATTGCACATTACTGAGACTGACAGGAGGGTAAAAGATGTGAGCCCCTCACAGTTCATGGGTGACTCTCAGGTGCTAAGGAGAGGAGAAGGACTGTTAACTCCATCTGTGTCAGAGTCTGACTTAACTATTTCTGCCCGGTATAGAGTGCGGAAGGATTCCATAAAGAAGAGACCAGTCTCTGAGTTACTGTCAGGGAAGAAGAATATTGTAGAAGGGCTGCCTCCTTTAGGGGTGAGTTTTCTCAAGACTGTCTTCTTTTCCTCTTTTTATGTCATATTTGAAAAGCCCCCCATGTGAATCATACAGGAAACCAGTGCCATCATAAGTATATGTCTCTGTTGGGTTTATCTATTGACAACATGGCAATGAACATGGGACTGAAGATATGAAAAGAATATGGTTTATTTTCAAGCTATGGTCCCTTTCATGGCCTGGAGAAAACTAGTATACACCAGAGGTGGTGTTCAGCAGGTTCTGACCAGTTCTGGAGAACCAGTAGTGGAAATTTTGAGTAGTCCTGAGAACCGGCAAATACCACCTCTGACTGGAGATTTTACAGTATCCTTCCCTGCCACGGCCACCAAGACATACCCACAGAACCAGTAGTAAAAAAATTTGAATCCCACCACTGGTATACACACTGGTATACACACTGGTATACACACAGTGGTGGGATTCAAATTTTTTTACTACCGGTTCTGTGGGTGTGTCTGGTGGGCAGGGGAAGGATACTGTAAAATCTCCAGTCAGAGGTGGTATTTGCCAGAGGTGGTATTTGCCAGTTCAGGACTACTCAAAATTTCCGCTACTGGTTCTCCAGAACTGGTCAGAACCTGCTGAATACCACCTCTGGTACACATGTTAAATTTACGAAGATCTCATGTTAATACTCACATAGAAGCAGATTCACATGTATTTTTTTAATGGTCCTACATCCTAGATATAGCTATTATGATTCCCTCATTACTTCGTGAGAAGATTGTTATGTAAGTTTATGGCATGTTATGGCATGTCATATCATATCCTACTGAAATGTGCCAAACATTCCATAGATAGATAGATAGATATTAGATAGATAGATATTAGATAGATAGATAGATAGATAGATAGATAGATAGATAGATAGATAGATAGATAGATAGATAGATAGATAGATAGACTGACCTCTATATACATATATGCATACACGAGGCATGGTGGCTCAGCAGTAACAAACGCTGAGCTTGTCAGCTGGACACAAGCAGACCCAAGTGCCCCACAATGAGATGAACTCTTGTTCCTGCTCCAGCTCTTACCCACTTACCAGTTCAAAAACATGCAAATGTGAGTAGATAAATAGCTACCATTTTGGTGGGAAGGTATAACAATGTTCCATGTGCGTTGGCCACATGACCACAGATAATGTCTTCAGGCAATGCTGTGGCTCCCTTAGCCAAGAAGTGGAGATGAGCACTGCCCCCTAGAGTCAAATATGACTGGAAAAAGGAAATCTTTACTTTTATATAGCGTATGTATATCATGTATAGCTATGTTATGATTCATTATTTCATGAAGAGAAATTATACATCTACACACATGCAGAGCCCTAGAGTACCAGGCTTGAATGGGGAAGTGTTCATATTCTTGTACAAATTCAAACTTTGCACCACTGCACTTTAAGCCTCACCTAACATACAGGGTTATTTCCTTATTTATATAGAAAGGAGCTTATATCTGCTTCTCCTTGAATTCCATGGGAAAAAAGCAAGATTTCAACCATTCTTACTGAATAAATTGATCTCCCTGAAGTTGTAGCTACCCTATCCTAATTCTCAATTGTTACTCTCACTGTTTTTTTAAAAATTACATTTATATGCCGCCCTTCTCCGAAGACTCAGGGCGGCTTACAATTTTTGGGATACAACCCAATGTGCTCAGCAATAGCCTTCATTCCATTGTATATGCCTACTTATTACTAAGCGGCATTTTTACAAAGTCAGCTTATTGCCCCCAACAATCTTGGGTCCTCAATTTACCTACCTCGAAAGGATGGAAGGCTGAGTCAACCTTGAGCCTGGTGGGATTCGAGCCTACAGTAATTGTAGGCAGCTGGAACTTAAGTGCTAGGCATTTAACTGTTCATGAAAGGTACTTTCTTGTGCAAGTCTGTTTATTAATTTGTGAAATTTCAGAAACTTAAGAATGAAATTAAGAGAGGCAACATGGAAAGAATGTTGCCTGGCTATCATTATCTGTAGAATTGTATTGGCCAGAGGACCTGATGGTGTGCCCTTCCTTAGTGTGTGAAAAAAAAAGGTGAAATACTTCTCTGGTTGTGTCCCAATTTTGTTGCTACTCCAGCAACAAAATCCAGTTTGTCAATTGGTTTCTATCACAATATATTTTGAAAAATTGTCTTCTTCCGTCAGGTCATGAAAAAGAACAGAGCTGAAGCTAAAAAAATAGGACCTTTGAAGTTAGCGGCTCTGAATGGACTAACATTGTCTCGTCTTCCTCTGCCAAGTGAGGGGAAGGAAGAATCTCCCAGAGCAACAAATGATGAACGGGTTGGTCTGAAGTTTGCTTAGAATTTTGGCTGTGTATTGAAAATTCATCTCCAATGTTTAGTTATTCAAACTTGCCTATCCAAATTCATTTTGGACACAAGAATAGTGTTAGGATTGGTCATCAGCTTGTCATTCATCAATTTCTTTTAATTGCTTAGACCAAATATATATTTTGAAGCTGGATTTATTTAAGTTTAGTTCGTTATCTACGTACTACTGAAACTCTCTTGCAAAATAGTGTGTCACAGGGCAACAATTTTTGAACTAACATGCCTCAAATGGGCTAACATATAAGATGTATCCAAAATCCAGTACCCATGGCTCTCAAAAGAATAACATTTAGAAAAGTTGTGGTTGGTTTACTGTTGCTGCTGCTGTACTGCCATTGCGGTCATATGAGCTTTCATTTTCAATGTTCTGTGACAATTTCAGGCAGTTTCACACCCTCCCCCGCCCAGCAGCAAAGGGGAAATTTGCGATAGTCTGTGCCAGATTCCCACTGGGAAACTCAGTGGGGAAGCTGTCAGGAAGTTGGACATTGCTCCTACGCCCATTGCTTTTTTCCCCGCCCTTTGTCATTCTATTTCTCTGTTTACATAAAGAAATATCTCTGAAAAGATGACTGGGGCACAGGTTTTATAGTTTTTTTCATTAGAAATGGTTTAAAAATATTTAGTTAAAATGGTATTTGTTTCCTAGAACAGGGGTCCTCAACCCCCGGGCTGCAGCTTACTACTGGGCCTTTCGGCTTTCGGAAGTGATCCGTGGAAGTGGTGGGCAACCGTATGCATGCACATCCCATTTGTGTGAGCAGCAGGTGACCGCGTGTGCACACATTCCATTTGTTTGAGCAGTGGGCATGTGTACTGGCTGCTCATGCAAATGGAGTTGCACACACACACACTTGCCCGCTGCACACACAGGACCATCCTCTTCCCCCCTCCCCCCCAGTTTGCAAAGCAGAAAGTTGGGGAACTCTGTCGTAGACAGCCTTCATACAGCAAACAGTTGTTAAAAGAAATGGTAGATAGAAACCACTGTATTATTATTACAATCTTTTGATATTGGTTCCTTGTTCTGTGTGCTTAAGAGTAGAGTCAGTCGCCCTAAATAAACTTCAGGGTCTGTTCCATGAAGAAATTGAGCTTTCCAAATTATCCTTGGCTTCATCTCATTTCAGGTATTGGCTGTTTGGAAATTCACTGCTAGGTTTTATTTGTACATGCATCTAAATTATTTAATTTGTATTGATAAGTTTGCCAGTATTTGTAACAACGAGAAGGAACATATACAACTATTTTAAATATGTTACAAACCATTGAGAAATTTGGCTTAAGGGGAAAAGCAAGAATGTTTTAGACAAACTCAGATAATGTAAGATGGGAAGTTATATATTAATCGTTCTTTAAATAACTCACATCTTTCCACTACCATATATTTATGGAGGGAAAAATCTCTAGTATGATTCCATCTGTGTTTCTGTATTTTTAGTTTAAGGGTTTGGAACAAAGGTTAGACCAAGGAATGGTGTTTACGGAATATGAACGGATTCAGAAGAAAAGGCTTGTAGAAGGCGACTGTTCAATAGCCTGTCTCCCAGAAAATGCAGAAAGGAACCGATTCCAGGATGTGCTTCCTTATGATGACACCAGAGTTGAGCTAGTCCCTACTAAGGAAAATAATACAGGCTATATCAATGCATCGCACATTAAGGTAAGGTTAGAAATAAGATGTGTATTCATAAACAGTTCTTCCACTTAAATTTCAAAAACTTCTTAAAATATCATTCTCCTCAAAGTCTGAGATCATACTCAAAATATATATAAGTTAGTATAATTGCTTGATAATGATAAAAAAAATTACAGTCCAAGAAAGCACAGATTGGGGACTTGTGATTGGCACTATATAAGATTAAGAATGTAACCATACCATGCTTTTTAAGCCTTATCTTCAGTCTGAAATCCACTGAAAAAAGGCATTTCCTGTCCAAGTCCCTCACCCCACCCCACCCCACCCCACCCCAAAGTAATGGGCCTAGAAAGCACTCTTTTAATAGTTTTGATTGGTATGGAGGGAACCAGTGGTGGTATTCAGCAGGTTCTGACCAGTTCTGGAGAACTGGTAGCGGAAATTTTGAGTAGTTCAGAGAACCGGCAAATACCACCTCTGACTGGCCCCATGCCTCCTGAATGCCAGCTGATCGGCTGGGTCTTCTTTTGTTGCCATGCTCAGGAGAACGGAACTGGAAATCAGGCTAGTGTGGTGGGGAGCGAATGGATTTTGCAGTAACCTTACCTCAAGAATGGGGAGAGAATGGAGATTTTACAGTATCCTTTCCCTGCCATGCCCACCAAGCTATGCCCACCAAGCCAAGCCATGCCCACCAAGCCATGCCCACAGAACCAGTAGTAAAAATTTTTTGAATCCCACCACCATGTTTAAAGGAAAGAATAAAAATTTATTTTGTTCCATTCTTAGCATTTAAGCTTTTCAAAACTCTATTTCTGGGATTAAATACAGAAATTAAAGAAGATGGGTGCGTTTTCCCCCCCTTTGCATTGGGGACCAGTATCTTTTCATAATTTTGGCATCCATATCCTGTTTTTTTTTCTACAGGTCTGTGTTGGGGGTATGGAGTGGGATTATATTGCAACCCAAGGTCCTTTGCAGAATACGTGCCAAGATTTCTGGCAGATGGTATGGGAGCAAGGGGTTGCCATTATAACCATGGTGACAGCAGAAGAGGTAAATACATCTTCCTGAATCATACCTCAGCCCTCAAAAATATAATTTTGAAATGAATGTACGGGTCAGCCTTTGGTTTAAGCTGATTTTTGTCTTGACTGGATTCCAGAAAATGATGTAGAGAACTAGTATGGAAAATCATTCAAAACCAACACATACTTTACCCAGTTTGGTGCCTTTTAAATGTTTAAGGACTGTAACTACTAGAATTATCTGCTTGCCTTTTTTACCTGAAAATATGAGAGGTTGCATTCCAGTATATCTGTAGGACATCAAGTTGATTTAGGAATCAACAGTAGACATTTGGATGTTTTCTGATTCTTGTATCTCATTGACCTGTACAACCCTCAGCCCAATTTGGATTACAAGGTATTTGAAAAGATACCTTGAAGATGAAGGGGTGAAGAATTACTAAACTCCTTCCCCAAAAGTAATAATTAATAATACATTAAAAATAAATCTTGTGGAATGTTCTGCAGGCACCTCTTTATTCTTTTGCTGATTAGACATTATATTTGCAGGAAGGTGGCCGAGAGAAAAGTTTCCGATACTGGCCAAGACTTGGTTCAAGGCACAACACAGTGACCTATGGGAGATTCAAGATCACCACTCGCTTCCGGACTGATTCTGGTTGCTATGCCACCACAGGTTTGAAGATCAAACACCTCCTCACAGGACAAGAGAGAACAGTTTGGCATCTTCAGTATACTGACTGGCCAGAGCATGGCTGCCCAGAAGACACAAAAGGGTTTCTGTGTATGTGCTTGCATTTTTTTCTTTTCTTTCCTTTCCTTTCCTTTCCTCTTCTTTCCTTTCTTTCCTTTCCTTTCCTTTCCTTTCCTTTCCTTTCCTTTCCTTTCCTTTCCTTTCCTTTTTACTTACTGTTCATTTTTTTACTGTTTATTTCTTATTTCTATTATGTAAAAGCGTATGATGTAGGGAAACAGCTGAAACAAAATAGGTCTGGGGCTGGTTATTACCTGCATGGAAAACAAAATAATCTGTAGGTTACTCTCAGTTTAACTTTTTAAAAGGCCTGCCTGTAAGGCTGGGGATATAGGGGATATCTAAAGAAAGTAGCTAAGTTTTGCCTTACAGCTATGGCTCCCCAGGCCATTTATGAAGTCTAAATGCACACCTTCCACTAGGTGCATGGTGATCTGAGTGCTGTTGTGTGCAATTTTAAGGTTAGCCTATCCCAACATTACCAAATGTTGGCCAAATCAGCCCTGAAATACATTGTAAAAATACTGAAATATTTTAAGGTTTTATGTCCTTACAAGATTTCAACCTCTTTGTGTGTGGGGGAGAAAGAGAATGCAATTTATGTGATATGTGGACACCATCAATAGCTGTTTAGGCTCTGAGCTAAAATGGAATTTATTGCAATATGAAAGAATCATTATGCATTTTGTATGTTAATCTCTCTTCCTCCCACATTGCCATAAGGATAACTGAGCACAATTTTGTTTTCATTTCTGATGTTTTGTTCTGTTAGGAACTTTAGTAATTTATTCATTTAAAAAAATTGGGTCATTAGATTTGAGTCACAGTTGTCACCTAAGAGAACATTAGAAATCGTTGTTAAGGAGACCACAAGTAAATTCATCTCATTTCAGAAGGGAAAGTTGTGGAGAGCAAGCAAAGCTGAAATTTACTGAAATATATCAATATTTCATTGAATAAAGTTAATTGTAAATTATTTAAATTCCTAATTAGAAGGCAAGATATTTAAACAGACTGTTTCTTTGTATGTAACATTGTGTTGAATACAGATGGTCCTTGTCTTATGACTGGTCACTTAGCAACCATTCAAAGTTCCAGCAGGTGGTACTTGCAACCTGGAAATTCTGATATCCTCCCCTCATGGTCACATGATCACATTTTGTGGTGTTCAGTCAGTTCGCATTTACTTCTATTTGCAGCATCTGCAATCAGGTGACTGTGATTTATTACTATTTTTCTAGAAACCTGCATTAGCTTCTGGTTTCTGGCAAAAAAAAACCATTGCGGAAAATGGAATCTCTTAATGATTGTGGTGTTTGTTTAATGACCACGGGTTTGCTTAATGGCCACCACAAAGAATGTCATCAAAAAGGGTCTCTCACGTGATGACCTGTTGAACGACCAGCCTGACCTATAACAGGTCATTCAAAGGGCTCAATCTCAGTCATAACGTGAAGTTTACCTGTCGATATATATTCCATGTGAGTGTTAGTGTGCTGCACTGCTAAATTCTCTCTTGAATCAAAGTCAGATGTAAATGATTTGATGGATACATTTTTGCTGTTTTATTGGTTGCAATATAGAAGTGGTTTGAAGTATCTTTTTCCAGGATGTTTTGCATCATCTTATCCAGACCTACAGCACTAATATGTTTTAAAGATCTTATCCAAATACTAACTCAGTTTTGTTTAATTTCTGAACTCAAAAGTTGAATAGTTCAATACATAGTTGGAATTAGGATATACATTTTTCTTACTACAAAGACCAAAAAAATATATCAGTGATATCTAATTTAAATATTTTTCCCTTTCTTCTTTTCCTCTGGATCCGATAGCATACTTGGAAGAGATACAGTCAGTACGGCGTCATACCAACAGTACTGCAGACCCTGCAATTCCCAATCCCCCTCTACTGGTCCACTGCAGTGCTGGTGTAGGAAGAACTGGAGTGGTCATCCTATCAGAGATCATGATTGCCTGTTTGGAGCACAATGAGGTAATTCCTTAATATTTAAACTAGGAATTATGGGAGTAAATGGGAAAATCCTTATTGAGAAAGCCCACTACAGATGTTCAGTAATGATCCTTACAATGTGCCCACGTTCTTTATGATTGAAATAACTACTGGACAAACAGTAATGTGCTTGTCTCCATGTTAAATTGGAAATTAAAAAGTTAGGGATCAAAAACCTACTCAAACCAAAATCCACAAAAACTAGCACAGGTCTGTCAAACTGGCGGCCCGCAAGCTGGATACGGCTCATGCAGACCATGCCCATCCCACCTTCACAAAGGCAAAAATCATCCTGATACGTCACTATCTGGCCCGCAACACGATCGGGTTTGACACCCCTGAACTTGCATGTTTTTTCCAAGAAGATATCCCCAAATAACCTTGTCAGAGCAGCGCCTAAAAAAAATATCATGTCATTTCCTTCCTCTTCCGTTTCTTTACGTTTTCTGATATTTAAAGACTTGTTACACGTGTCTATGTAGTTGTTAGCTCTTCAGGGTAGTCCAGACAAAAAACAAAACAAAACCATGAATGCTAACATGAGCCAGCAGTTTGCAGCAGCTGCCAAAAAAGCCAACACATTTCTTGGCTGAATAAACAGAGGGTAGAATCAAGATCACATGAAGTGTCAATACCACTTTATAATGCCTTGGTAAGGCCATACTTGGAATACTGCCTTCAATTCTGGTCGCCACGGTGTAAAAAAGATGTCGAGACTCTAGACAAGCAGAGAAGAGCAACAAAGATGATTAGGGGACTGGGGGCTAAAACATATGAAGAACCGTTGCAGGAACTGGGTATGTCTAGTTTAATGAAAAGAAGGACTAGGAGTGACATGATAGCAGTCTTCCAATATCTCAGGAGCTGCCACAAAGAAGAGGGAGTCAAGCTATTCCCCAAAGCACCTGAGGGCAGGACAAGAAGCAAGGGGTGGAAACTCGTCAGGGAGAGAACCAACCTACAACTAAGGAGAAATTTCCTGACAGTTAGAACAATTAATCCGTGGGACAACTTGCCTCCAGAAGTTGTGAATGCTCCAACACTGGAAGTTATTAAAAAGATGTTAGATAACCATTTGTATGAAGTGGTGTAGGGTTTCCTGCCTAAGCAGGGGGTTGGACTAGAAGACCTCCAAGATCCCTTCCAACTATTCTATTCTATTCTATTCTATTCTATTCTATTCTATTCTATTCTATTCTATTCTATTCTATTCTATTCTATTCTATTCCATTCCACTCCACTCCACTCCACTCCACTCCACTCCATTCCATTCTAACATTGCCTTTGTTATATTGTCACAGAAGCAGAATCCTGCAAGTCTGAAAGCATTTTTCCCCTTCATTCCCTTTACTTTTCTGAGAACTAGGGAGGAGCCTTTCTGAGATGCTTCCTCCATCCTCATTCCTTCTGTAAGCTGATATGTCTTCCGTCTGATCATTGCCAAACTGAGTCTCCTCCTGTTCTTCCCAGATTATTACATCAGTTGTGGCTTATTATCACCACTTAAATAATTTCCCAACTTGTGTGTATGTTTTTTTAGGCACTGGATATCCCACGAATGCTAGAAATGCTGAGGCAGCAAAGGATGATGATGGTGCAAACCCTAAGCCAATACACATTTGTCTACGGAGTTCTCATCCAGTTTCTTAAGAGTTCAAGGCTTATATAAGGTTTCTCCATTCAAGCTTCAAAAGTCTCCTTCTTTGCAAGAGTTTACAAAAGCAGACGTTTGCCTTCCAGGATTACATGAAGTTTAAAAATTCTGTATGCAACTAGACATTGCTTTAGCAGAGTTCATGTTGAAGCCGAAAGGAATGTGTGTGTGTGTGGGGGGGAGTGGTTTGAAATGGGAATGATTCATTGGGTTCTTCTGATGAAACTGTGTTCACGGTAGGCATACAACTGCTGATCCTAGGAAGACATTACTGCACCATACTGAAAATCAAGGTGGTTATGTCATTATGAATGGAAAGCTATACTGATGTATACTTGTAGATAGACTGTGGTGAAAGAAGTGTGCCCTGCCTATACAGTAGTGATAAATGGCATCATTGTGCTTGAGTTTTTTATTTCAATCTCTGTGTGTGAATGTTTGTGTGTGTGTGTGTGTGTGTGTGTGTGTGTGTTTTGATGTTTATATTGCAACCAGCATCACCAACAAGCCATTAAAGGAAGCACTTAAGACAGAGAGTGTTGTGCTGTATTATTATTTTTTTGCCAGAAGTGGGGCAGTACGCTAGAAACTGCAGACTACAGACAGCACGCAATAAAAGAACATTAGTATTTGGCTTAAGATTTTGTAACAGGAAAAGAGTTAAATGGAAGATGGTAAAGGCTGGTAACATTTGTGGTACATTAAACAAATAGTTGGCAAATCTTTGAAGGGAAGAGAAAGAAAATAAGATGGTAAAAGCAACGACAAAATTTACAGCTACTGCTGCTGTATTATCCCCCAGGAGGAAATGATTGATGGGTCACATTCTAGGTCAAAAAGTACAGTAAAAGAAAAGGTTATCCTAGGAAATCGTATGTAGTTCCTCAAAACTTCAGAAAGTAATTATTAATGAAGTGTAGCTCCAGAATGATTTCTTTAAGGAACAGCTTGTTACTTCTGGTTGAAATCAAGTTGAATACAGATGAATATTTAAACACTGGTTTAAATATGTTAAATAAACAGTATGTTTATCTGCTTAGCCTGCAAATTTCATTTTAGGAAAAGGTATTGAATGTGGAGCGAGTACAAAAGAATTTGACTTAATGTGGAATGTGGTTATTGGGCTGCATAATTTAGCAAAGTGGCAGTAAAATTACCTTTGTTAATAATTCCCTATCAAGAAAGTAAAAAAAGAAAAGGGATAAATGTTTTTAGAGTCACCGAATTTCTCTTTTCCTCTGGATAATATCTCCAAAGCAGCCTCTCCAATAACATTATGCTAACATTAGAAAGTCTGCATGCTTCTTAAAGCAGAAATGACTGATGGAAAGTGTACATGTGAAAAGCAAAAGAGCTATGTATTTTCCACTAGGCTGTATAGTTGTGCCAAAGAGAATGGAAGGGAGGGAAAGTTGGATGGATGCATGAATGCTTCAGGCAGTTGTATAACACAGTAAGCATAGTGTGATACTTCGAACAACATGGGAGCTATTTCTTCAAAGCAGTACTATTTGTCCTTTTGAGAGTATTATATTTTGTTAAGCCAGAAGTCAAACTGATCTGTGTTTGTGGTGCAGACTCTAAGAAATATTTCTTGTAAACTTTAGTCATGCCTGTACTTGCATTATACATTCTCCGGCTGAGGTGTCAAAAGGTGTTTCTGTGATGCTTAGATTATTTGATTGATCTTTATGGCAAAAAGAACAAACAGAATAATCAGATGGGTTGATACTAATGATACTAATTTCCAGTGTGGAATCTCGATGTTCCTTGTTTTTTTACCACTTGGGAGCTGTGTATATGAACCGGTTTTCCATGCAATTTTTACAAGGTGATAGCAGCAGTTTTTGAAACAATCCATTGAAGATGTTGGCTTTTGCCTATCTTCCTTGAACCAGCATTTCATTTTGAAAACACTGTCTTCTTCAAAAGAGCTTTTCAGGAATGTTAGATATCCGGCATGAACTTTTGATGGAGGGATGGGGCTATGCATTAGGGAGGGCTGAAGATACAGTTGGAAGCATTGGTGTCTACAATACTGTACAATAATTTGCAGGATGATGTTCCTAAAGCATTCACTTTAACTTTTGAAATGCAGTATGGTAGTCCAAGTCCATAAAGGTGTGTTCCAAATAGCTTTTGAAAATTCAAATTTTAATTTTTAAATTCTTGGTTAAATTCTATCTTTTGACTCTCTGACGTTCTGTGAAAAAATGTTCAATGTAAAGTTTCCTGTATAATGAAACTGTATGCTGTTTATTTGGGCCTGGCTTGCGCAGCATAAGGTAGAAAGGCAGAAGTGGGAATTTAATAATATGGATGAACCTATTCATGAAGTCAGAGCTCAAGGATTCTGCTCTTGTCTGTTTCTCTGGTGGGATATCTTCTAACAGTTATACTTGGTAGGTGTGGGGCGCAAGAAAGAATACAATGATTTCTGTGTTCTGTGCTTGAATGGCCTTAATTAGCATGTACTACAGAGCAAAATGAAAAGTGAAGTCATCCTCTAAATATTTAAATTATATGCATTTTGCTAACTTTCATGTGAACAGTGATATATTGTTGCAAGCAACGTGATTTATATGGTTGCCTTGCTGTCTGTGATTGTATGTGGTTTGTAGTTCTTAAAGCTAAGTTCAAGATCAGATTTATAAGCTATGACACTTACAAGGAAACATCTTAGATGACCTATTCCAGTGCAGTGAAGGAGATGTGAAAAAAATCTCAGTGGCACAATATTGTACTGTCCAATCTAGGTACAATCCAGAGAACTATGGGGGATTACTCCTTTCTTCGTGAAGCCTACTCTTTTCCTTCCTAATCTGAAAAATGTACTTTGTAGATCAAATTACTGCAGATAAACTCTAACATTATGAGTAGGAGGGGAAATATTTTGAAGAATGTAAAAGACTGCAAAGAGAGAAGAATGCTATCTGAGTTGAGGATCTTGTTGCTACATACTGTAGGGACCAGTTTCTTTGCCTTTCACTTGCCTTTTTGGGGTATCAGCTTCTTTCCAACTCAATTGTTGCTCTATTTTGAATGTATCCTTTGGGCATAATTTTCTTTAAACTGCATTTTATGTTTTGAACAAACTACTAAATGAACTAGTATTTTGTTTGGCCAAAATCACTGTTGACATGATGCTGTGTTATGTAAAGAAGCAAGTGCCACTGTGATTTTTTTTCTTCAGGGGTGCTAAATAAAATAGCATTTGCTTTAATATAGATGAAACAAACCACATAGTTGTGGTTTGTGTATTATAATGCATGTCTTTTAAAATTCCAGTATATTTTGTCCTCATTTTTTGAGCACAGATTAAGAAGAAATTATGCCTAAATATATATTGAGAGAAGTTAGGTGCCATTTTCTTTTATTAGAATCACCTTTAAACAGAGTTTGAAACAATCTAAAATGAACTTCCAGGTTCCAGAATAAAAATGAGCAGGTAGGTTCGCTAAAATATGTTCCTGTTAAATCTTCATAAAAGCTACAAAAATAACCAAACCTGGTCATAATTTTTTTACAGACAAAATACATAAAATCAACAATGTCAAACTTTCTTTATGATGCTGTTTTCTTGTATTCACCATGGACCCAAAACATGTCCGACCTCATTTGTTGAATTACTGTGAGACAATTTGCATTCATACCACTACAGTGGTATGTTATTTATTTTGAATTATTTAGTTCTGGGCTTTCTGCCAAGAAACTACTTGGGTAAGATAAATGAGAGCCAGTTTGGTCTAGTGGTTAAGACACAGGTTAGAAACCAAGAGAATGAGTTCTAGCTCTGCCTTAAGCATGAAAGTTGGCTGCGTGACTTTGGCTCAGTCATTCTCTCAGTCCAGCCCACTTCACAGGGTGGTTGTTGTGGGAAAAATAGGAGAAGTGTTATGTATGTTCCATATTTATAAAAATAATAAAGTCAGGTTTTAAAAAATCTAAATCTAAATGAAGAGTGCTGCACATTCCCATGCCAATAGAGTCCTTCCAAGGGACTGAACAGCACTTGTTTGGGAAAAAAATTGCAGTACATCATGTACATCATTCATGTACTACTATACTAGAGGCCTGGGTTGAAGTCCAAGAAAACAGCTCCCATGCTGCTCTTCTAATGTATGAAGATGTAGAGCATGAAGTTAGTTTTGGGTAAAAGTAGCGATATTGCATCATGTTGCATCTTAAAATAGAGGCCTCAACATCCCACTAGCCTTAAGCAATTAAATCTATGCAAGGGGAAGACAATGGTTTTTACACAATTTTTCCTCTTTTTTATGTCAGTATACAAGGATTGAACAATAGTGCGTCTCAAAATTGAAGTATTATTTTTAATGTCAAGCTAAAGTGTTTTTTACACATAAGATCTGCTTTGTCTCTATCAAGTGTAAAAATGTATAATTGCTGCAGCTTTAAATCATGTACAATTGAGATGGGTTTTTAAAACAATGTGCAGATTATATTTGATAGAAAGGGTTGTTTTTCTTTGATATGTAATATATGTGAAATGAATTATATTATAGTCTATTTTTGCCATGAAAATAAATATTCGAAGCGCTTCAAACCTGAGTTGTTTCATAACTTTATTGAATACTGATCTTTTGGACATAAATAGAAATAATACTGAATACAATATAAAACTCAATCCATTTCATAATCCAAAACAGGATACCTTCAAATATGTTGCATAGAATTATTTATTATAACAATTCCCAATGGTGTATTGCACAACATTTGAGATTATTTAGTTGCAGGCATTGATACTACAGAAGTAATATCCTTTAATATTGGCAAAGACTGAAGAAAATTGTTATTTCCAGGAACTTTGTGCTGGTATGGAGCTTAAGATCAGTTCTGTTTGAACACAAGAAATAAAGAGATTGGGCAAATAAAAGTTGCAAACAGCTTCCTTCGGTGGAGATTAACAATGTTGTAAAGCTTAAAACAGAAATGTTAACTCTTGTTTGTTTTGAAGACTAAAATACATTTTTGTAAAAAAAATTAAAATCTTACAAAGTTAAGGTTATTACTTGGTATTATGTAAAACCCTATGCAAGAATGTTGAAGCCTTCCAAGATTTTGACAATTTCTAACTTTTTAAAAACATAAATTGGATACTCTGCCAAGTTCATCCACAAGTGTTGCATGAGCCAAATAGTTGGAATTAATAAAAAGAGATTGGATTCAAGTCCCCACTGAACTGTGAAGCTCAATAGGATGCCCAGTTTTTTGTGGCATCTTTGTCACAAAGTTTTTGTGCGAGAATTATTTTGGAAAGAATATAAATTGCTTTGAGCTTCCAAGAGGAAAATTTGTGATACAAGCAGTTAAATAAGTATTAGAAAATTATATACAGTGCTTGACACTACATTGGGAAGAAACTGACAGACTGGAATATGTCCTGGAAGAAAATGTGACAAATCGCTGAAGGCACTAGGTATGCTTAGACTGGAAAAGAAAGGACAGGGAGAGTGCTGAACATCAGGAAAATTTTCCAAATGGTAAGAATGATTTAGCAATGGAGTAGAGTACCTCAGAAGGTACTCCTGCTGGATGCTGTGGTAATAGATTTCTGTACCAAGCAGATTAAATTACATCAGGCATGTCCAACCTTTTGGCTTTCCTGGGCTGCCTTGAGTGAAGAATTGTGTTGGATTGAATATATATATTCAATCCAACATATGTTGGTGTTAACCTATAAAGCTCTGCATGGCTTGGGTCCGGGGTACTTGCAGGAGCGCCTTCTACCAGCATCGAGGTCCAATTGCCCGGTATGCTCCCATAGGCAGGCCCTCCTGGGGGTGCCGTTGGCCAGGCAATGTCGGTTGGCGGTCCCCCGGGGGAGGGCCTTCTCTGTGGGGGTGCCCACCCTTTGGAACCAACTACCCCTAGAGCTACGTCTGGCCCGACCTGCGCTCCTTCCGCCGTGATCTAAAGACCTGGCTGTTTTCACAGGCCGGCCTGGATTGAGGTTTTTAGTTTTTGGGATATTTTAATATTTTAGAATTATTTGGATTGGGCAAATTTTGGAATAAGTTTTATACTGTGCATATGTTTCTGTGTAAGCTGCTCCGAGTCCCCCCGGAGATGGGGCGGCATATAAATCCAAATTAAATAAATGATCTTCAAGATATTCAACCAACCCTTACATTCTCATACTAAAAAAACAAATTATGAGTCATCAAGACTCAATAAAACATGTTGTCCTGAAGACAATCTAGGTAGAATATGAAAATACCACCAAACTTGTTTGAAACCTCTAAATTGCTGGCCCTGCTTCAGTCAGGATTGGTAGACATTGAGAGTTTCCTTTAATTATTCAAAATCCAACTACCCGCAGTCAACCAAGTGAGAAATGTTGGGACTAAATTCTTTGCCCTGCAATAACAGCTTGAGGGTCGGAGGGGGTAGATTGTCACCAGAGAATTTGCTTACCTTACAGAGCAGAATCCCAATTCACAGGTACACTCATTTGTCTTTTATTTTGAGAAATGACAAATAAGCAGAACCGTTTAAATAAGGTGGATAGAGTTTGGAGCATATTTGTGATGAAAAGCACCTGCTGCTCCCAATTGTTCCAGTTTTAAAGGTTTCTAAAATTGTGGCTAACCCCCACCCCACCCTTCCCCCCCAAATAGACGAAGGGATTTTCAAAATATCATCAGCTGAACAGGATGATTTCTAAGCATGTTTTGTTTGTTTCATTTAATTTCTTATTAAAAAATTTACTCCTCCCTCCCTGGGGCTGAGATCATGTAGTCCTCCCTTCATTTGAGATAGGAAGTCATAAGCATGTAAGCCTTGTAGGATGAAGGACACAGCTGCAAAACATTTTTGTATTATTCAGGGAAGAGGTTTCTCCTCAGCAAACCAATTTATAACTCAAAACACCCCAACACTTCCATTTTTGAATAAGTTGCAGCTTCCAAAGTACTTGTCCCTTTGAGTGGCAAACACCAAATTTAAACCAACACATCTCATATTTAACATAGCATCCTGGTGTTATTTAAAGTGCTATATATTTTCAAAGTATCTGCATTTAATGAACAAAGCAACTGGGAAAGTTTTTTTTAAAGGGGAGGAATGCCAAACAGCTTGTTAATGACTATTATTTTTGGATTTTTTCAGTTAAGATGATTAATTGTTAATGACTATTTTTGGAGTCCTTCAGTTTAGACAATTAGTAGTTCTAAAGTGGGTATATGTTCCTACAGTAAATTTAGCACTTTGAAGTTCATTTGAGAAAACAGCTGCTTTCCAAACAAATAACAGATTTTTAAATACAAGATTTATAGAATTAAATTTTGTCAACTCAGCATATTCATATGTCTGAGTCTGACATAAATACCAGCTGGGTTCAATATGATCACATTATTTACTTACCCTTAACTCAACCTCTTTTCACCCAAAACCAGTTAGCTATGCCCAGTACATCCAGCTACATATGTAAGAGAAAAGACACAGGCCATTTAAGCTCCTTTGCCAAGAGACAAGCTTCAGTGTCTTTCCCCCTTAAAGTTTCCATTTAAGCTAGGTTTGGGTAAGAAATCTACCAACCTTAGAAAATCATATTACCATTTTCTGTTTTATCATTTCCAGTTGCTTTGCAATCATGTCCCTTAATTTGTCAGTCTGTGGGTAAACTACATTAAAAAAAATCTGTACAGCTTTTGACTGAAAAGAGGGTAAACAATTATTTTCTTATGCTATCAGTAGATGGACACTATTTTCATAATTCATACAACAAAGGGTACTAGACCAGTACTGTGTCATTTCTGGATGCTTTCTAGAAAAATATAGTTGCTATGACAGTTCTTTGCCACAAGACCAAGAGAAGCAGGAACAAAACGTAACTCTTTGCATCCCACCTTCAAACAGACCCCTTACCACCCATGCTGTCATTCAGCAGCATCCATAGGAAACTATCAAATTGATTAACCTATTGAAAGCATCACACTATTGTGATAGAAGCCCTGTTCCTTTTATTCATATATCATAGTGTTGCATGCATGTACATAGGTACACGTGTGATTCTGCTTTTGTCTGGTTGTGCAATCTCTCTTCCTGAAAGTGGGTGGAAATTAAAATCTAACAACTGGAGTTCTTAAGGTCTTCACACCCCATTTTGTGTAATGGGAACTTTATTATGGAGTCTACTTTGAGAGGGTTACTAATTACACAATGAAACACACTGCATTTGGAATATTGTCTAAAGCAGGGATGTCAAATTTGAGGGCCACATCAGGGTTCTATTTGACCTCGGGGGGGGCGGGGTAGGCGTGGCTAGCTTGATGTCACTCATGTCAGGGGCACCTGTGGTGGCCAAGTGCTAAGGCAGGACTTCCCTGACCCTCCCTCTCATTATAACCTCCTTCCTTTTCTCCTTTCTTCTTCCTTTCCATTTCTTTATATTTCCTTCCTTGCACTCTTCCCATTTTTCCTTTTTTTGTCTTTCCTCTTTTGCTTTCTCCTTTCCTGTCCCTTCTTGCATGCTCAGATGCAAAAGGGGAAACATTTCTCCTTTTGTTTATAGTTCATTTTGCTAGCCCTCTGGCCAGCAAAAATGGAGCCCAGGGGATGGGGCTGTGCACACACGCCACCCAGCTGTGTTTTCAGCCGTGACGGCTCCCTGCAGCCTTTTGCCAGCGAAAATGGGGCCTGGTGGAAGCCGCATGCAGGCCTCCCAAGCTCTGCTTTCACTGGCAGAGGCACCATGGGTTGGTCCTTTGCTGTTTCCAAGGCGGCCTCATGGGCCAGATCTAAGCAGAGTTTGAGTTTGACACCCTTGGTCTAAAGGCTTGAGTAATCAGTATATTAACCATCCCTGATATAGAACTACCGTGTTCCCAAAATAAGACACTGTCTTATATTTTTTGCTCCCAAAAACACACTAGGTCTTATTTTCGGTAGGTCTTATATATTTATGGTGCCAAATAGTGTGTGAGAGTGTGTGTGGGGGGTTTCGCGGTGCACGGTTGCTCCCTGAAGTCTTCCTGAACTGGAGATTTACACTAGGTCTTATTTTCGGGTAGGTCTTATATTAGGGCAGGTTTAGAAAATAGTGCTAGGTCTTACTTCGGGTAGGTCTTATTTTCGGGAAACACGGTAATATCATCATGCAAACAGCAGTGAATTCATTTTATCCTTCCAAATGCAAGTGCAAGGAGACAACTAGTTAACACTATGACTGTGTAATCATCCTTTGTTAGTAAGTCAGAGGTCCTGTCAACTGATCCATGGTTTAAAAGATGAAATGATGAATCTTTCATCTGAATACTGCATTGCAGAGGATGCTTCTCCATTAAAATCAGACAAACAATCCTGGTTCACTAAACAGCAAACTGCACCAAATGTCTGCACAGATATAAGTAATGATTCAATCAGGGTGTATATCTATTTGGAAAAGAATTCAGAAGGGTAGTTATATTAATTTACAGATAGTTTTACTCCTGCAAATTTTATAGTCATTTATTATCGTGTATTTTGATAAATATACTGCCTTTAAAATAAACATTATGCCCCAAACTATATGCCTAGTCTTTTCTGCAGTTAACAACATTGCACATGACAATTTTGTCTATTGTTTCTTGCTATGTTTCAGTGCCCAGTTCAAAAAAGTCTGACTTCTAATATTTCAAGCTCATTTGCAGTACCATTCAAAAAAAATTAAAAGGCTGATTTGCTAGCATTTTATTTAATTTTCAAAGTTCAGATCTCTGCACTGCTGACTAGATGAACTGCCTCGTTTGGTGCTTTGCTGCTAGTTGTTTACTCCTGGTCCCTGACCAAAGAGATGGGTTCCATCAGGCTTTCTTTCAGTTCATCAACTTCTCTCAAAGATTCACTTGTTTCAAAGTCAGCATCACATGTGGTTGAATTGCATGTTGGTGGCAATGGATATGTATTATCTGGAGTTTCAGCAGTTTTCATGGATGGGGATTCAGCTCAATGTTCAGTAATTCCTTGATATCCTGATAAATTGCATCCTGGTCTTCCACTTTCTGAATTTATCATTGTGTACAGTGAGGTCACTTGTTATTAAATCCACTGTATTTAAAAGCTCTTCACTTTTGACACTTTGCTCTGGGATATACTGGTAAGTTGAAGGTGCTCTGCTGATTCATTCTGTAAATGCCTATATGCATCAGACACTCCTGCAGAATTTTCCTCCCTGTTGCAACCCAAGTCTACTTTTTAGAATTCCAGCAGGTGGCACATTTTGTTCTAAGATAAGACAAAAAGATTAGACGACAGTAATTAAAAATATGCCACTTAACAAAAATTTA
Source organism: Naja naja (assembly GCA_009733165.1). Taxonomy (NCBI): domain Eukaryota; kingdom Metazoa; phylum Chordata; class Lepidosauria; order Squamata; family Elapidae; genus Naja; species Naja naja. The sequence goes on along the minus strand of CM019148.1, from coordinate 327,128,367 downwards.
GAAAATTTAAAATCCATCAAGAAATTAATTGAAGTGTTATTTTCAGAAATCAATTAGGTTAGTCAGGAAGTAGCAGCTAATATGAAAGAAATGATTAATTTCTTGAAGGGTATAGCTAACTTGTTGAACATCCTTAAGAGTAGTATGGTTTGTTTATTCATTTATATATGAAAATAAATTCAGAAAGATTGGGGAGGAGAGAGGCTGTATAAAAGACAAAGAAGGAAAAAAGTCTCTGTGGATTTTACTCTGCTAGTTGTTGCCAACTATAGGGCAGCACTCATCTCCTTTTCCAAACATAAGCCAGCATTTTCTGAAGATGTTTCTGTGATCATATGGCCAGCATGACCTTACAGAGTGCTATTTCCTCCCCATCAAAGGAGTTCCTACTTATCTACTTGCATTTTCATACTTTCAAACTGTTTGGTGGGCAAGAACTAGGTGAAGACGGACACTCACCCCATCATGCAACAATCAGGGATTGAACCTGGGCTGTCGGCTTTCTACCCGACAAGCCCAGCGTCTTAACCACTGACCCACTGCACTATCCATAAAAGGCAAGAAATAGCTTACTTTAATTTATTAAACTAGTATGCAATCCGACATCCAGCAACTTTGGGTGGCTCCAACGATCAAAGTAAAGGCTCTAAAATAAAACTTATCAAAGAAAGAAAGATAATTTGGTTTCACAAAAAAACTATCCTGTAATTTGCAACTCTTACACTGCAAAAATATATGGACTACACAACTCAATCAGGGCAAAGCAATAGACGCAATTTACATAGACTTCTGTAAAGCCTTTGATTCAGCGGTACACGACAAATTACTCCTAAAACTAAAATCTTACGGTATCCTTATCTTATCTTATGGACACCTGCATAACTGGATAGAAGCATTCCTGTCAAACAGACAACAAATGGTCAAAATTGGGAGCGTCCTATCAAATCCTGTACCTGTCAACAGTGGTGTCCCCCAATGCGGTGTTCTAGGACCCACTCTCTTCATACTCTACATAAATGACCTCTGTGATCATATTAAGAGCAACTGCGTTCACTTTGCTGATGATGTACAGCTATTCAGCACCACCACCGGCCATTCAACAATACTGCTACCCTTCAAAAAGACCTCGACTATGTATCAGAATGGTCAAACAAATGGCAACTTCAAATCTCAACAAATAAATGCTCTGTCTTACATATTGGCAAAAAAAATCAGAAAATAAAATACAAGCTGAACAGTCAATACCTTGTTGATGATCCAAACTCTGTCAAGGACCTTGGACTACTCATCTCTAATGATCTAAATGCTAGGGCCCACTGTAACTACATAGCCAAAAAGGCATTAAGAGTTGTTAACCTAATCCTACTATAGCTTTTCTCTGGTAATATCACACTACTAACTAGAGCATAAAAAACATTTGCTAGACCAATACTTGAATACAGCTCATCAGTCTGGAATTCACACATGATCTGATATTAATACAGTTGAGAAAGTCCAGAAATATTTCACAAGAAGAGTTCTCCACTCCTCTACTCATTACAGAATACCTTATGCCACCAGACTTGAAATTCTAGGCCTAGAAAATCTAGAACTACACTGCCTTCGGTCCAATCTAAGTATAGTACATAAAATTATATATTGCAATGTCCTACCTGTAAATGAATACTTCAGCTTCAACCATAACAATACAAGAGCACACAATAGATATAAACTCAAGGTAAACCACACCAAACTTGATTGCAGGAAATACGACTTCAGCAACAGAGTGGTCAATGTCTGGAATACTCTACCTGACTCTGTAGTTTCTTCCCCAAACCCCAAAAACTTTAACCTTAGA